>SJYT01014412.1:896816-969194 GCA_006410635.1 Cephalophus harveyi
CCCCCCCCCCCCAGATTTCTAAGGGCCCATGGCCAATGATCTGTAGGTGTGTGCATGCTAAGTCGCTTCAGTCGTGTCCAACTCTTTGCAACCCTATGGACTGTAGCCCTCCAGGCTCCTGTGTCCTTGGGAATTCTTCAGGTAAGAATGCTAGAGTGGTTTGTCATGCCCTTTTCCAGGGGATCTTACCAATCCAGGGACTGAACCTGCATCTCTTATGTTTCCTGCACTGGCAGGTGGATTCTTTACCACTGGCACCACCAGGGAAGCCCTAATGATCTGTGTTCTGTCAAATCAAAGAAACCAACTTTCTTACTTTTCTCTCTGTTTTCCTTCCATACCATAGACATCTTTCAGTGGATGCAAATTTGAAACAAAGTCGAGCTATTGCATATCTAAGTTGAGACTTGTAGCTGCTAGGCTGGAGTGAAATTTCATTTAGTAGGGGAAATCGGGTTGCTGGCTTTGACTCTTCTCAGGGATCCTTAAGGTCTGAGACAGACCACCCATTGGTTTTGAAGGGTTAGTGTCAGACATAGTTCTGCTTGGAAACAAAGGAATTGTAAGATTTAAGAGTCTTGGCATGGTCTCTTCTGCGAACCTCTTTGAGCCAGGCCAAGGAACTGCCTTTAGGTTTCCTCCTACCTCTCCCATGCCTTCTGCCCCGCTCCCATGCCTTCCTCCCTTCCCTGTCCCTTCTTTCTACCCTCTCTCCTTGCTTTCATTTCTTCTGGTAGCTAGTGGAGAACCCAGAAGAAAACAATGAGTTAAGACAGTCATGAAGTTGGACAGTATTCTGTTCATACTTATCTGGGACTTGGAAATAGAATAATCAGCCTGAACACTGTATTAAATGATGGAGCCTCTACCCATACTTTGTTAGCATTGAGGGTGAGGGGGTGAAATTACAAGCAGTGTGACTTGCAAATGGAATAAGGCAGATGACTAATTTTCTCTGTGCTTAATGCCAATAGTATTACCCAAGAAATAGCCAGCACCATGCCAGGTTCCCCTTCTTCATTCTAGTCACCCCGTCTTTAAGGCACAATGTAGTCAAACTCTTATAGAAGCCTTATAAGGAAATTATTATTATTGTGGCCAGTTTACAGATGAGGAAATGAAGGCTTAGAAAAGTTAAGTACCTTGCCCAAAGTGATATATCTGGGTAGGGGAGAAGCTAGTATTTTAACCTTAACTGCAAGCTTGGCTTGCAAACTTTGCTTGGAAAGGTTTGCTGTTGTTAGAAGGAACAGGGCCCTGGAACCAACTGATGGAGAAGAATCCTTCATGTTTACCATCGAGTTACCAAAGGCTAGGCATATGCGCTTTACCACTGACAGCAGGGGCTCACCGTGATCCCAAGCTTTTACTCAAACCACAAATGACCTGCTTCATTATATTTCTTAATTCAAGTCAGGAATAGTTAATCTTGCTCCATGAAAGAAGTCCATTAAATTATGGATGTAATTGTTCCTTCTAAACAATAGGAAGTAACACCTCTCACGTTATAGCACATGTTATGCTTTGAGGAAAAAATTGGCTTCTTGTAAGCTGAATACATTAAGGGGTGTGGTATTTTAATGAGGACCTGGGTAAACATGTAACTGTTCTGAATAGTTTATTCCAACTTCAGAGTATCGCCCACACTCATTTGGGTTTTATTCCTACTTCCAGCCAAATGCCATGAATCAAGAAGCGTTCCTGGCAAGGTCTAGGCTCAGTTACAGGCAACCCTAAAAGGCAGGAGTGAAAGTGTTGCTGATAGAGAGCAGGTTTGGCCAGCAGTGGCCGGGCAATTTCAGAATGTTTGCTGAACACGGTCCACAAACCCCAAGAGTCCCGAGGGGAGCTCAGAAAACTGAAAGAAGGGGCCCCACTCTGTCTTCTGAGGAAAGGTCATCATACTATTTATGAAGGAGGCTTTTACCTATGTTACTAGTTACTGTTTTTCTATTAAATGTTACTGTTTAACAGAATAACCTCCTGGTACTGACTTAATCAACAAAAATTTAATGAGATCTTAAACTGTTGAAGAGTCAAGTGTAGAAGAGGAGATAGAAATTCTTACAACCAACTGTGATTGACTACCTGTAAGAGCTAGGAGGTCAAGAAGCTTTGTAGTTTAATTGCAAATTAAAAAAAAAAAAATACCTGTCCTGCAATTTTCTCCCTCAAAGCAGTTGTTACTTAGTTCCTAATTCTTTAATCATTTCTTTCAGTTTTGCCTCACAGAAGCAATATCCACTTTACAAACGTGTTTTGTTTGAAAAGATTATTTGTAAACTGGTTGTTGGGAATTAAAATTACATTCCCCATATAGTGTTACAGTAGCAATTAGAATCTCAATTGACTATTAATATAGTAAAACATATTCTAGTAAATCATATATAATTATTTTTATAGGAAAATGAGTTCCTCATTCTAATTTTAAATCAAATCTCCATCTAATTAATCAACCTCTCTGGGTTCTTTGTCATTCTAGTCAGAAGCAGAACAGTTCAACGCAAAAAAAGATCAAGTGTTTGTGTGGAATGCAATATACACCCAGTGAGATGTCACAAAGAGTGCAGCTTCAGCTGGATTTTGGAGAATGTTTAGGATTTGAATTGGTGAAAGGAAAAGAGGAAAGCATTTCAGGCAAAATGAGCAAAATCGTGGAAATGGGGATAATCATGAATAGGAAGTGGGGTATGTTAATGGAAAGCTCCCGCGAAAATAAGAGTTGTGTTTGAGAGTGTGTGAAGACCACGCTTGGGGTAGCTCAGCAGTTGGATGGCTTCGAATGAGGGATTTGAAATTTAAGAAAGGAAGAAAGTGTTCAATAAATATATGTTAAATGACTGTCTTACATATACTAACATTGGTCTCTGTCTTTCTTTCCCTCTTGTTTTTTATCTCATCTTCTGTTTCTTTCTTCCCAGGCCTCTCAAGCCTTCTAGTCACTTTGGCCTCTTCCCAGGTTATACAGGACTTTCCCCATCTTCCTATGCAAGGGAATGGGAGAATTTTAATTATTCCTTATTAGATGCAGTGATTTATGTGGAAGTCTTCTAATGAGGCTGTAATGCATCACATCTCCATTTTTTGGCCTTTCCTTTCTGTTGTTGTTTAGTCACTAAGTTGTATCTGACCCTTTTGTGACCCTGTGGACTCTTATGTGACCCTGTGGAGCCTGCCAGACTCCTCTGGCCGTGGGATTTCCCAGGCCATGAATATTAGAGTGGGTTGCCATTTTCTTCTCCAAGGGATCTTCCCAACCCAGGCATCAAACCCCGCTCTCCTGCCGTGTTGGTGGATTCTTTACCACTGAGCCAGCCTGGGACGCCCCTTGTGGTTTCTGAGTGAACTGCTGGTCAGTGGGCCCCTCTTGCAAGTGCCCAGCTGTCCAGAGCTCGGTAGCTTTGCCCACGTGGCAGGTTTTAGCAAAGCTCGAACTAGAAATTGGAGGGATGAGCACCTGTATCTTGTGACTCTGCCCCTGACATTGGCAGTGGAGAATGTATAAGAACTCTGGGAAGGTCCTCTCCAGGCATCAGCATTCCCCTCACTCCCCCTGTCTGTCTGCCCCTTCAGTCTTTCTGGCTCAGATGCCAGACACTTTGCTTTTATTAGTGCCCCCAAATATTTCTTGCTCCTTCTACGTTCCCCGAGCTATAGTTTCTATTAATTTGAAAATTTTAACCTGTTTCATAGGGTCATCTGGAAGAGTTAATCTGTATTAGTTTTCAAATTTCAGTACCTGATTCATGATGGAGTCCTCATTTGGGGAAAAAAAAGTCAGTCATTTCAAAATTCCACTGTTTTTGGTTTCACTTTGTTGTTTTGCTGTGGTCTTGATCATAGTAAAAAGTACTGATGAAACTTTAGTAAATAGGGGGTACTTTATGGGTATAGTAAAGATACTTTCTATATCCCATGCTGGGGCCTGTGGCTTTTAATTTATGGATGCTTTGGGGGATTATGGAATAAGATATTTGAAATTGATATAATTGAGCTATATCTTGGATGTTTATATGCTCCATCTATGTTCTTATCAGAACCCTGTAACTGGACTGGAGTTGCCGCTCTTCAGAAGTCATTTCTTTAGGGCATGCTTATGTTTTCAGTTGTGTCTGACTCTTTGCGACCCTGTGGACCATAGCCCACCAGCCTCCTCTGACCATGTCATTCTGCAGGCAAGAATACTGGAGTGGGTTGCCATTTCTTTAGCACAGAGTCCATTTAAAATGCAGGAACCTATGTGTTTAATGTGAACGTGAATATGTTATGTGAATGTGTTTTACTCATTCAACCCTGAATGCGAATTAGTTTTAGATCCTTTGGGCTGTTAGACCCTTGAGACACGGGCTCCAATGAGTATAAGAAGGTACCACAAATGTTCGCAAATTGGTCCTCAGTTGTTGTTCTCAACCTCGGGGCTTTGATATATACACATTCTTGGTCCTCACTCTTGGAAACTCTGGTTTGATAGGTCTGGGTATGGCCTAACCTCTGCATGTAAACTCCTCTGCATATAAACTGCATATAAACTTGATTGAGATGTCATAGCCACTGATACTGTAATGTCTTTCCCTAAGCAGACAATTGTACTGACTGCTTGAAAGAGAGTTCTAAGCCCAAATGGATGGACAGGCCTGAGTGGAATTCGGCACCAGGGGTCTTGTTTTGAAATGGAGCTCTATGTTAAAATGGGAGCAGTCTTTAGAGAAGGTTTCTGGCCAGTTTGGATTCCTCACTCGGGGGATAATATTTGCTGCCACTAGGAAAAGGGAGAGATTTCTTCCTACTTCAGACGCCTTCTTTAGATGTGCCAAATTGAGTGATATTTAGGCTTTTCACTGTGCAGAGCCACTGGGGAGAGGAGGAGACAGTGGCTGGCCCTGAAATTAGTGTCATAGTGTAAATACATCAGCACCTACATGCCAGCAGCTTTGGCGGCTTTTGTGACACCTCTTCCCTGGGACATTTCTACCCAATAACTGTTGTACCTGCTGTTTGTACATTGGTCCTTTCATCAGGGCCTTCTCTGAGCCTCATGATCCCCAGATTTCTCCAGTACAGAAATAAATTTCTCCAGCATAGGAAAACTTGGTGGGAGAAGGGAGTCTTGAACAACATTTTTCGGTAATCTCTCTGGGGATGGCCTTTTGCATGACTTTGTCTTCTTTCTTTCTCCACAAAATCCATATAGCAAAAATAAAAACAAACTCAGCCCTCTTTCTGAATCATTATAATTTGAAGGGTTGGCCCAGGCTGGGTGTAGATGGAGGAAAGGAATCATGATTTAGAGCAGATGTGCTATTCTTATGTAATCTGAGTTTCAAGTACCAGAAGAAAACTTCTGAATCACTCAGGCCCAAAACAGCACCTCGGAGGGTCTGTTGTTTTGTTTTTTGGTTTTTTCTTTTGGACAATCATCTTCCCTCCTACAAGAACTTCATCCCCAGGCCTCAGGAGAAAAGGCAGTTGTGAACTTTAGCCAACGAGAAATCCCGCAGGGAAAGTCCGTTAGAGCTGGGTGTGAATCTACCCTCTGCCCTGGCTGCAGGGGGAGGCCAGCAGAGAGGTCATACCTCCTCCATTCTCCTGCCTCTGTACATTTGCACTCTTCTAAAATCACATTCCACTGAGGACCCAAGGAGAGAGATTCCAAACCCTTGCAGGGGGACTGTGGCATGTTTGTCATTGTATCCCAGCTTCTGCCCTGGGTTTTGGCACAGAGTTTGGGTGCTTAAAAATGCTAGTTGAATAAGTGGTAATGACCATTCCACATTCTGGTTCTGGTTGAATTAAGACTGATTATTTTTCCATTTCATACCTCCCAAGCTTTCCTCTTTATCTCAGCAATAACCTCCATGCCCTGCTCACTTCCCTTAAACAGCAAGTTTGGGCTCTTGGAGATGGAGCAAAATTACTTTTCTTATGGCCTTGATGAAGAATTGCAGCTTGTCACAACTTGGACCTCACGTTTTTACCTGTTTTTTTCTTAGCAGTTCTTTGCCCATTACTGAGGCTGAGACTTGTGAAATGTCCTTTAAATAAGCCAAAACACACTCCATGCCCTGCTCACTTCCCTTAAACAGCAAGTTTGGGCTCTTGGAGATGGAGCAAAATTACTTTTCTTATGGCCTTGCTGAAGAATTGCAGCTTGTCACAACTTGGACCTCACGTTTTTACCTGTTTTTTTCTTAGCAGTTCTTTGCCCATTACTGACAGGCTGAGACTTGTGAAATGTCCTTTAAATAAGCCAAAACACGGTCTCACCAACATGAGCAGCATTATTTTCAGTCTCAGCCTCCAGCCAAGTTTCTTGGGTCAAGGCCAGGTGCAAGCACACATTCTTTATCTGTAGAATGGGGATAAAAATACCACTTCAGTTACTGTGAGGAGACAAATGTATTTAGCAATTAGAGTAGTCTTGTGTCTGAGTGTGGGATCAGGATCCAGCCTCCCAGATGTGGATTCCAGCTCCATCACTTTCTACCTGTGTGACCTTGAGCAAGTGACAGTCTCTTAGTGCCTCAGTTTCCGCTATGGTAAAATGAGGTTCAAAGTGGTATCTACCACATAGGATTGTTGTGAGGAATAAAATGAAAGTACACATAGTGTGTGAGATCAGTGTCTGGCATGTGGTGAGGTCCGGGAAATGTTAGCTTTGAATTAAGTGCAGACACTCCTTGTATGATGGCAATCGAGGATCATCATTTGGCCAAATGGGAATTTTATCTATGATCTTCCTACCCTCCTGCCCAAGCAACAGTCTGAACTACTGTGACTGTTTGGACTTTGTCATTTAGAATCTGCTCAGAATCTAGTGTAGACAAGAGTAATGGTTCACTTCATTACCTTTTCCCCATTTTGGAAAGAAGTGCAGCTTCTTTTTTTAAGTTGAAATGGTACAAAGGAGCTGTCAACAGATTGGAGATTTAATGGGTAGGGTTTTGGTCTAGGTTAGGAAGAATATGTATATTTTCTCTGTAAAGAAATAACAGATAATAAATTATCTGTGGCCACCACACGATCTTCCTGTTTAATTCTTTAATTTTCTTTGGAGGAGATAGGTGGAGGAGAAATAGATCATGTACACAAAAGATAGTATAATGCATATAAATAGTTTAAAGCAGGGATTAGCAAACTACAGCGTGTGGGCTAAATTTTGACTGTGGCCTCTTATGGTAGAGCCTGTGAGCTAAGAGTGGGTTTTCATCTTTAAAGTGTTCTGGAAAAAAACAAAAGAAGATACATGAAACCTTGTATGTGGCCCTAAAATACTTATTATCTTGCCCTTTATAGAAGAAGTTAGCCAACCTCTGTTTAAAGAATAATAATAAATCACCCCTCCTCCCATCTCCAATTATCTCATGAAATAGAACACCACAAATATCTTTGAAACTTGTGGGCACCCCTCCCTGACCACATCCAAAGCCCTCCCCCAGAGTTAACCATAATTCTGAATTTTATGTTATTCATTCCTTTGCTTAATTTCTTTTTATCATATACACACACACATATATATGGAGAAGGCAATGGCAACCCACTCCAGTACTCTTGCCTGGAAAAGCCCATGGACGGAGGAGCCTGGTGGGCTGCAGACCATGGGGTCGCTAGGAGTTGGACATGACTGAGCAACTTCACTTTCACTTTTCACTTTCATGCATTGGAGAAGGAAATGGCAACCCACTCCAGTGTTCTTGTCTGGAGAATCCCAGGGACGGCGGAGGCTCGTGGGCTGCTGTCTCTGGGGTCACACAGAGTCGGACATGACTGAAGCGACTTAGCAGCAACACATATATACATATGTATTAATATATGTGTATACAGGGATATTATTTCATTTTTTCTTGACCTCCGTATAAGTGGAATAATACTCTGTATTTTCTTCCATCACATGGTTTATTCTTCAATATTATCTTTTTTTTCAATTTAAGATTTGAGAGTCTTCTAGGTGTATGTATGAAGCTAAAGTTCGTTAATTTTTACTTCTGGGCATCTTTGTGTGTGCATATCTTTTGCATATTTATCTCTTCTATTCTTGATGGACATTTGAGTTTCCATTTTTTTCCTATTATGAACACTTGCTATCAGCATTTCTATTCCAGTTTCATGGTGCATATGTGCAAGAGGTTCTGTAGATGTGGACTCATTGTGTCATTGGTATGTTTCTTTAACTTTACCAAGTGATACCAAATGACTTTCCAAGGTAATTGTATGAATATCATTCTGTTGCAGTTACTGAACATTGCATAATGAACAGCCCCCATGCTTAAAACAGCAGTATTCGTTTGCTCATGATTTTGTATGTCAAGAATCTGGGAGGAGCTTGGCTGAGGGATTGGTCTCTAATCCACGTGGTGTGAACGGAGGCTCCTGGGGCTGGAGGACCCATCTCAGGACAGCTTCTCTATTCATGTATCTACATCGTGGTGTTCTTTGCTCTCTTCCTTCACATAGTATCTCAGCCTCCAGGGCTTTTCCACATGGGTTGGATTCTCACAGAATAGTGGCCTCAGGGCAGTCTGAATTCTTAAATGGTAGCTCAGGGTTCCAAGAACAAAGGTTCCAACAATTTGGAAGTGGTAACTGCCAGTCTCTTAAAGCCTGGACATAGAAACTTGCATAATATCATTTCCGCCACATGCTATTGTCAGAGTAGTCACAGAGCCTGCCCAGAATCAAAGGGAGAGAAACACATATTCTCCATATCTTTGGGGGTGAGTATACTAGACAGTAATAATTTGTGGCCTCCCACTCTAATCTGCCACACATTCCCTGTGGTCAGGTATGAGAGGTCCTATTGCTATACATCCTTATTAATACTTGGTATAGTCAAACTTCAGAACTGTTGTCACTCTGGTGACTATGAGAACATAGGAAGAATGTTTTAAAATATCATTTATCGAATGTTTACTGTGTGCTGGGCACTGTGCTAAATGCTTTGCATTTTCCCCCTTATTTTAATCATAACCACTATTTGAAGTAGATACTATTACTTTTGGAGAGGTTAATTAACTTGCCATAGGTCACATAGCTAATAACTGGCAGAATGTAGATTTGAACAGAGATTTACCTGACTGCTAAGCCCGTGCATTTAATTTTTCCTTTCCATCCCTAGATGTGAGCTGAGATGATGATTTGAGGCCAAAGTTAAACTATGAAGAAAGTGTAAAATATTAAGAAATGATGATTAACACATGAAGTAATTAGAAAAAAAATGACTTAAAATTTTTTATTCCTCTAACTTGGCAGCACCATTTCCCCCTTCCTCTGTCAAGCAATGAAAAAAAAATTGTATGACTCCAAAAATGAAAAATAAACAGAAAACAAAGCAGAGCTTTTTAGTGCTTAATTAGGAATTAGTATTAGAGTTTTCAGAGATGAGGTGGAACTGACCTCATGGTACATAGAGCATGATGGAAGAAGCATTTTTATTTCTTTCATCTAAATCAAGGAAACACTGCAGTTTTTGTGATTTGACCAGCCCAGAAGGGAAGAATGAGAATCTCTTGCCAGAGAAAATTTTGGATCACACTTTCCTTAGAGCCTAAATCAGAATCTCATTGGTCAATTTTCTATATCTTTGCTATTTCTATTCCTCTTGAATTGGAACAAAGCTGGTGCCTCATTAGCACATCATTCACCAGCCAGACATTCACAATAAAAAATCCACTTTTTAGTAGTGTGGGGATTCCCAGGGCCAGAACCAAAGCCCCACGATGTCACATGGAGATGTCTCATAGTGATGGAGCTTTGAGACCTAACTCTCCTCCCCCTGACTTCATGACTTAATTCATAGTATGGATTCACTAGTCCTTGAGGAAAATACATTTCTTGGATTTCCACTGGCAAATTAATTGCTTAATGCCTGGCATTCTGGAATTCCAAACCATTAGGGATCATTCTTTAGATACACCATTCTTTCCCCAAACTTTAATCTCTTTCACTGATTGAATTAATTTCACCCATCCATTCTTCTTCAACCTGTTCTTTTCTAGGCATCCCTCTTGATTCACTTTCCCAACACTCAGTGCCCTTGAGAAATCTCAGTATGTCTTCCTCAGCTTTACTGCATCTCATCTTAACTGCTGCTGCTGCTGCTAAGTCGCTTCAGTCGTGTCCAACTTAGTGCGACCCCATAGACAGCAGCCCACCAGGCTCCCCAGTCCCTGGGATTCTCCCGGCAAGAACACTGGAGTGGGTTGCCATTTCCTTCTCCAATGCATGAAAGTGAAAAGTGAAAGTGAAGTCACTCAGTCGTGTCCAACTCCTAGCGACCCCATGGACTGCAGCCTACTAGGCTCCTCCATCCATGGGATTTTCCAGGCAAGAGTACTGGAGTGGGTTGCATTGCTTTCTCCAACTAGCTTCTGTTTAATTGAAAAATCAGTATTCCTGGTTTCCATTTGCATTATTGCTCCAAATGTTGCACAAAGTACTTAGAGTGTTATCAACAATGTTTACCCAACTTTGAATATCACCCCAGAGGGATGGATTCTGGGTTATGTATGAGGCCACTCATCCTTTGTTTCCTTTCCCAGTCTTCAGGAGTTTTGGATTAGTGGTTCACTAGTCTGTCTTTACTTTTTGCTGCCCTGTTATGTGTTGAAAGGACTAAAAAGTTCTGACCACATGGAAAGTCTCAAGCTGATAGAATCACACACACACACACACACACACATTATTGACTTAAAAATAGCGAAATCAGAAATTCTTTTATGTTTTAGAATCTCATGCAGAATGTTATTTAGGATCTGTTAATATATTAGTGGTTTTTAAAAATAATAGAACTTAAAGGAAAAACATTTGAGTTTGGGGATAACACACTATCCACTTGGTTATAGGGGACCCAGTTGTTTCATGGTGACATTCTCAGCTCTGATAGCTTTTTTCTCCTCATGATTTAGTAGCTATCTTAGTTCCTGGAAATGGATTTTCAATTGTGGTGACCTCTAATGGCGATCACATGACATGTGAGTTGGGGGGAGCTACAAATGTCTCCCATGGAGGTGGTGATGCCAACAAAGTGTGAAAGAGAATCTACCCTCTCTGTAAATCAAAGCTAAGGATTCACTTGAAAAGATCCACCAAGTATTAAGAGCTTTAAACTTAATTTTATTTTAACATCACTAGAAATAGGAGCTTTTCTACTTAGCTTGGGGGAAAATGTCTGATAAGCTTTTCTGGGGACCTAAAAGAAATGTCTCTTATTGCCAACACAAGCAAAATGTAAAGGGATATTTTTCTACCTTGAGGAAGACATGTTTCCTAGCCAATCAGGGTTTCTTCTTGCTCCAACTCTATGATTTTGTGTAGAATGGAGTCTTTACTGTGACATATTGAATCAGACTTTGGGGAAATAATTTTTTCCTCCTAGCTTATGATGGTTATGAGGTGCACCCTCTTTAAACTTTCAGAGATGTCAGAAGCAAAACACAACAAAATGTTCTCTACAGGCCCCATTGGTCTCCACAAGCCCCATTGCCTGATTTGGGAGAAAGGTGATTTAATTCAGAGCCAGCCACTTTCAAGATTGGTGGAGCAAGATCTTATTGTATAATGTGTTCCAAAGGGAAGTTCCTTTGGGGGCAATGCTGGAAGCAGGATGCCTTGAGAGCCCAGACACTGTGCTGAACTCACACGGATGCTCCAGCAGATGGGCTATGTAAGTCTCCTCCTCCAGGCTACTCTGTATGCCTCTGACTTCTCCCCACCCCCCTAAAAAGCTATGAATGATTTATTTGTCTTTGCTTTTGAAGTGAAATCCTATTGTATTTAATACACACCCATTGAATAAAAGCCAATTAAAATCCAAGTAAGAGTGTTTTGCCAATTTAAAAATTATATATTTTTGTGAATACGAATGAACTACTCAAATTAAAATTTAACTTGTTAACGCTGGTGCTCATCTCTATTTAAAATAACATGCCTAAAATAATAGGACTTCCCCAGTGGCTCAGCTGTGAAGAATCTGCCTGCGATGCAGGAGCTGCCAGAGATGTGGGTTCAATCCCTGTGTTGGGAAGATTCCCTGGAGAAGGGAATGACAACCCACTTTCAGTATTCTTGCCTGGGGAATCCCATGGACAGAAGAGCCTGGTGGGCTACAGTTCATAGGGTTGCAAAAAGTTGGACATGACTGTAGCAACTTGGCATGCATACACATCTAAGTTAATACATTAATATGAAAATAGTAGTTTTTCCACTCCCAATGTCCAGAAACAATTTTGTTTAAACTCTTTATATGCATGTTTTTTCCATGACCTATTTTTGAATGACTTAACACAGATTTCTAGGGCTCATCATTCTCACTTCTGAGTTGCTTGAAAAATAGCACAATTGAATCCCTGTTTAATGTGATCACAAGAACCACTGTGCCAAACCACATGTACTTATATATTTGGCTAATATTAGGTAGTTGGGTTTTCACTGTCATGTATGTTATATATTTGTGATCTCCAAAATGAAACCACTTTATTGATTTTAAAAATTATTTTTAAAGGCTTACTTGTTTATTCTTAACTGAATTCAGTAGTTGGAAATATAAATCTTAACCTATGGGAATAAATTACTAAATTTATTTTAAATTGCTTTTTAAAAAAAACTTACTCCATACCAACATATGTAAGTATCTGAACAACCATGGACTATGATGGTTTTAAAGATTTGGTGCCTTCCCCATTCCATCCCCAGCACTTTGTAGTTCAAAATAAAATAATTGAGAAAACAGCTTGTTATTTGAAATATTTTGTAAGGAATCTTATACAAGACAACTCCATTTGTGAGGAGTTGAAAAGGAGCAGGGAACCCAGGAGGGAGGTTTCCCCAAGGAGGGAAAAGAAAACGTTTGCCCTGTAATAGGGCATTTGTAATAAGAGAAGGGATACAATAATTCTATTTTCCTCTTTAAAGTGTTCATTTAATTTGCTTATGTGGAAGGACCTGTTAATTCTGTTCCTTCTCTTCCATTCTGATTACAAAAAAGGTTGATAAACTTGTGGGATGACACTTAGAGAAGGCCCCTCTGCTTACTTCCTGATGTTTCTCTTACAGATTCATTTTGAGTTCCCTTTAGAAAAAGAGACAGGGAGGATTACATTTGCTGAGAAAACCCTTTTGAACCTAGCACTTTAGAGAAAGAAACTGGATCATGTTAAAGTAGTTTTAATTGTTGAAAACACCATTAATTGTTGAAAACACCATTAATTGTTGAAAACACCATTAATTGTTGAAAACACCATGAATAATGAAAGCCCAGTGGTGCACCTGTTAGGTTGCATGAACCATTTCCTATGTGATGTTATGGAGTAACCTTAGATAATTTCTTGATTTGGTCATCACTATCTTTGTCATCATCATTTCCATCACTACTGTCATTCACTGGTCACATATGGTGCCAAGGACTGCACACATCAATTGACACAAATCTCTCCTGCATTGCACAGCTACATTCCAGCTTGCTTTTGGTAGGAATATTTGGAGAGGAAGACAGTTTGTATGTAATAACAGTCTTGTACAGCTCGGTAGCTTGTTTTCAGCCCCTGTCAATCTTGACAATACTACAACCCACAACCTTTCAGGCTCTGAAGGGAAATATCCTTATCAGTCAGTTCAGGCGCTCAGTTGTGTTTGACTCTTTGTGACCCCATGGACTGCAGCATGCCAGGATTCCCTGCCCATCACCAACTCCCCAAGCTTGCTCAATCCCATGTCCATCAAGTCAGTGATTCCATCCAACCATCTCATCTTCTGTTGTCCCCTTCTCCTCCCGCCTTCAATCTTTCCCGGCATCAGGGTCTTTTCCAGTGAGTCAGTTCTTTGCATCAGGTGGCCAAAGTATTGGAGTTTCAACTTCAGTATCAGTCCTTCCAATGAATATTCAGGGCTGATCTCCTTTAGAATGGACTGGTTGGATCTTCTTGCAGTCCAAGGGACTCTCAAGAGTCTTCTCCAACACCATGGTTCAAAAGCATCAATTCTTTGGTGCTCAGCATTCTTTATAGTCCAACTCTCACATCCGTACATGACTACTGGAAAAACTATAGCTTTAACTAGACGGACCTTTGTTGGCAGAGTAATATCTCTGCTTTTTAATATGCTGTCTAGGTTGGTCATAGCTTTTCTTCCAAGGAGCAAGCATCTTTTAATTTCATGGCTGCAGTCACCAACTGCAGTGATTTTGAAGCCCAAGAAAATAAAGTCTGTCACTGTTTCCATTGTTTCCCCATCTATTTGCCATGAAGTGGTGGGACTGGATGCCATGGTCTTAGTTTTTTGAATGTTGAGTTTTAAGCCAGCCTTTTCACTCTCCTCTTTCACTTTCATCAAGAGGGCTCTTTACTTTCTGCCTAAGGGTGGTATCATCTGCATATCTGAGGTTATTGATATTTCTCCCTGCAGTCTTGATTCCAGCTTGTGTTTCATCCAGCCCAGCATTTCACATGATGTACTCTGCATGTAAGTTAATAAGCAGGGTGACAATATACAGCCTTGACATACTCCTTTCCCAATTTGGAACCAGTGCATTGTTCCATGTCCAGTTTTAACTGTTGCTTCTTGACCTGCATACAGATTTCTCAGATTATACAACTATCCTTTTACAAAATGACTAAGACAGGATTTTTCTGTCCATTTCACTCTCTCTTCATCTTCCCCTTGCTGCAGACTTCACTCAAAGACCATTTCTCCCTTAACTTTCCTCCTTGCCTTCTTACTCCTGCTTTCTTTTAGGATTCTATTCCTTCTGTTAAGGCTAATCTGAGGAAATTGCTTTGTTATGGAAAGGATTTAAACTTGGAATTTTGAAGATTTGGCCCTGAAGCTTGAATTTCGCCCTAAGAACCCAGATGATGGAAAGATTGAAGGCAGGAGGAAAAGGGGACGACAGAGGATGAGATGGTTGGATGGCATCACTGACTTGATGGACATGAGTTTGAGCAAGCTCAGGGAGCTGGTGATGGACAGGGAAGCCTGGCATGCTTCAGTCCATGGGGTCACAAAGAGATGGATACGACTGAACAACTGAACTATCTTAAGTTAATTGCTTTAATTTAGTTTTCTTATCTATGTTATAAGTAGTGTGGGAATTAAGAGATAATGTATATTGCTGAGGCTAAGGAGTGATTCCCTGGTGGCTCAGTGGGTAAAGAATCTGCCTGCATGCAGGAGAACTGGGTTCCATCCGTGGGTTCAGAAGATGGAAAAGGAAGTGGCAACCCACTCCAGTATTCTTGCCTGGGAATTCCCAAGGACAGAGGAGCCTGGCAGGCTACAGTCCTTGGGGGTCACAAAAGTTGGACATGATTTACTGACTAAACCACTACCAAGGTGTGATTATGGTTCCAGGTGTCGTTTTCATTATAATGTGGCATTTAATCTGAAAGAGTGTCTGGTGATGGGCATTTGAGCTACAGAAACTTATAAGGGGGACAGGATATGTGTTCAGACATGGGCTGAGTAGAGACCCACCAGCACCCCTAAAATGAATTACGGTTGGGAGGTGTTTGTTGCTTATCTACACCTGCCCAGTCTTAATTCTCAGATTAGAACCATAGACCCTTAATGCTCAAACTTTTGAGGTCTTCTAGGTGCAGATGAGGCCTGGAGAAGTGAATGGTTTTGCCCAAGATGACATAAATTCACTAGCATCAGAGCTAGGGTGACACCCAGATGTCATCTCTCCCAGTAGTGGAACTGACAATTAAAGACCAAGCTTGCGAGTATCCATATTTAGTCTGAAGGAGGCTTGTTAAATTCCATTTCCTCCTAACAGCTCCTGATAGAAGATTTTAGGTATCTAATGGTTGCTTTTTTGTGAATCCTCTGGGTGAAAAGATTTAAAAAGGGAGCCCTCTGGTCCGTATACTCCTCACCAAAGGCTGATTAGGACTGCTCTAGGATGGAGCTGGTGTCCCGTGGACCCCAGGGGCCCTGCCCGAGGTCCTCCCTGATACTCATGGAAGAGTGATTGAATTCAGTGGGTGTCCAAAGGTGTATACTGACTTTCATATGAAGACTCTTGTCTGAAATTCTTAACATTTTTACAATGAAATATTTCAAGAATGCAGTAAAGCATTAAAAAGCAGTAATGAACAAACAGCATTAACTCATTGCAGCTTCTCAAATCTTTTCTTGTTTTGCCATATCTGTTTCACATCACTTTTAAAAGAAAAACCAAAGTAGTAGAAGCACTTGGAACATTCCTTACCTTACTTTTCCTTTCCTTCTTCCCAGGAGGAAACCACTATTCTGAATTTGGCATTCATCATTTCTCTTTTGCATATATTATACTTTATATATGTGTCCATATACACATGTATTTATCCATAAATAGTATACAGTTGTCCCTTGGTATTTGTGAGGGATTGGCTGTAAAAACTGTTCCCCCCCCATATACCAAAATCCAAGGATGCTCAAGTTTCATATGAAATGATACTGCACAGCTGTATTTGCATATAGCCTATGTCAATCCTCCCATGTACTTTAAGTCATTTCAGGATTACTTATAATGCCTAATACAATGTAAATGATATGTAAATAGTTGTAAATACAATGAATAGTTGTCAGTTTGAAACAAAATCAAGTTTTGTTTTGGAACATTCTGGAATAAAAAAAAATTTTTTTTTTGATCTGTGTGGGTTGAATCCATGGGTGTAGAACCCCGGGATACAGAGGGATGACTATGTAGTTAAATTTAGCATGTTTTAAACTTTCTATAAGTAACATTAGGTTTTATGATTCCCATACTCTGCTCGTTTTGTTCAATATTATGTTTTGGGGATTTATCCATGCTGAAATGTATCATCCATAATGTTTCAACTGCTATAATATATGTTGTATGGACTTGCCACCACTTCTTTATCCATCTTTCTGTTGTTTACCTGTGTTGCTGTACTTTTCTAAATCATTATTTCATTTTGTGACTCTTTAAGAATTAGGCAATAAACCTCAGCTCCCTATTTTTTAAAAAATTAATTTATTTTTAAATTGAAGGATAATTGCTTTACAGAATTTTGTTGTTTTCTGTCACAGGAAAATGTAGGTCACAGCATAGAATCTGAAGGTGGGGTTTTGAACGGTTATAGTGTGGATTGTATTCTGGGTGGTATGAAGACCGCCTCTAAGTTTTGTGAGAGATACTTTGTTTTTATAATGCTAGGTTTCCTTTTTCCCTAAAGCATATTTAAAGCAGACCTCTGGGTGACTAAGGATGAGTTTTTAATGATTTTTTTTTCCCCTTAAACCGTTTCTTCCCCTTGTTCTTGTTTTCTTCTTTGTTCTTGTTAAGGGGACCCAGTTGGACCCGAGTTGTTGCCCAGGAACCTTGGGGTGATTCATGCTCTATTTACCACATATTCTTGAACGATCAGTTTAAAGGAGGAGGGGGGAGGGCTGTAGGAGTTTAGTCTGGTTGTTTCAGGGAGGAATATCGGGAGAGACTATTTCCCCTCCTCATGTTCCCCACCAAAGAGCCTCCCAACTTTTCCCTAACCCAGGCACCTTACTCTGTTATGCCTTCTCTGGGCACAGGCTGGTTCAGTGTGGCTTCATCTCCATGAGGTCCCCTTCTGTCTCTCCTTGCTGTATTTCCTGGATCCAGAAACCCCACTCAAGTTATCCCATCTGGTTACAGCACGCTTGAGATCTCCGTTTAACTATATTTAGTGAGGCTGGGACTGTGTGTCCCAAGGCTCTTTGGGGAAAGCTATTTCCAGGAAGGCAGAGGGCCAGTGCGGGTGGGGGGTGTTGGGGGGGCGTTGCTGAAGCAGACAGCACAGCTGCAGGGGCCGGTTGTAAAAAAGATTAAACTTGCCTCACAGCTGAGTGTATTTTACCAGTGTAAATGTTGATCTCCTTTTTTTTTAAACCCTCAAGGGACCCCAAGGAGAGGAGGTGAGGGATGTGTCTCTGGAAACTTTACTAGGCAAGAAATGCTATTATGGTTGGAAATGCAGCTGACCCAAAACAAGAAGCTTTGAGAGCTGAGAGAAGGTCACAGAAAGGTCAAGAGGAAGGAAGGTGGGGGGATGAGGGGGCTGAGATGGAATATTTCAGGCACTGTAAGCTTTTAAATAAATAGTCCCAACCCTGCCCTTGGCTTATCAAGCCCTCCTAACCTTTTGAAGTTTACTAATCTTGCCACCCTCAAACTTACTGTGTTCCAATTGATAGAGACCGGATCTGGTTTGAACTGTCCTGTTGTCTCAGAAATGAAGGCAAATTGATGCTGGGAGGCTCATTATCAGGAGAGCAGTATATATCTGTGGGGGCCCCGGGCCTGCTGAGAAAGTCCAAGTAAAACTAAGTGCCCTCCTGACCTCCTGATCACATCATCTCCCTCTGTTCTTGGAGCTGGTCCTTAAGGCCTGGGACACACAGGGGGCTTTCTCCTACAGTTTCTCAGTTTCTCTTCCTGGTGTAAACTAATGACTTATTTATGATGTTTCATCCAAGATGCTCCTGACTTAACTGCACAATTGTAAAAACCAAAACAATGGGATCCAGGTGTGATGAGCTGTGGTGTAGAAATGGTCAGGGGATTGAAAATATTTGAGAATTGTTATTTTCCAGTTTCTTTTTCCTGCTGCTGTAGTCATATTCATTTTAGGATACAATGAATGATGTTTAAGAAGGGTTAACATTTTCTGACCACTTACCATATGATCCACACTTTGCTAAACCCTTTATGTGTATACTCATTTCATCTTTTCAACAACCTTATGAATAAATCTGATTTTACAGTTGAGAAGAATGAGGCTTAGAGCAGTTCAGTAATTTATCCAAGGTCACAGAATTGAATGTGGAAAACCCAACGTTTGAATCCAGATCTGAAAGGATCTGGAGCACATGTTTTACTATTACACTGCCATGGTATGGATCTCCCTTCTGTATGTGGTACACAGCATGTTGTTGCCATTTACTCAGTCCTGTCCAGCTCTTTGCGACCCCATGGACTGCAGAACACCAGAGTTCCCTGTCCTTCACTGTCTCCCAGAGTTTGCTCAAACTCTTGTCCATTGAGTTGATAATGCTATCCAACCATCTCATCCTCTGTTGCCCCCTTCTCCTCCTGCCCTGTATCTTTCCCAGCCTCAGGGTCTTTTCCAATGAGTTGGCTCTTTGCATCACGTGGCCAAAATATTGGAGCTTCAGCTTCAGCATCAGTCCTTCTAATGAATATTCAGGGTTGATTTATGGGATCAAATTTTAGTTTGGTGAATAAGGATGCCCAGTTGATTTTGAAATAGTCTTTCTTATATTAGTGTTTTATATGAAGTCCACAGGACTTTGTTCCTGGTATTAAAATTAAGAGAAATCTTTAGATGTTCCAGAAATATTTTTCATCATCAAACTGACTGCTTAAGTCATACATCCGTTCATTCTAAAGATTAGGTATCTAGTATGTGCCAAACCCTCTGCTAAATTCTAGGGAGATAGTGGTAAGAATAGCAGATGTGTGTATGGGACTATGGCGCTGAGGTCTAGTGTAATCAAATAATTACAAAATTGTGACATTTCACTTGGGATAAATGCAGGGCAGGAGAAGGGGTCCAGGGTATGAGTGTTTTGCTATGAGATTGTGACTAGTTAGAGAGGTCGAGGAAGTCTTCCTAGCACCTGATGCAGGTATATGTGGGGATATCTTGTGACTATTTGGGGATTCTATCTTTGGCTGCTTAGCAGAGGAGCACCCTTTGAGATATTCCTTGGCTATTCCTTTTACTTGGGATCAATCTCTTTAGTCGGCAGAAAAGATACTCAAGGTTTTGAGAAGTCCAGGCCATTCGTAAAGTCAGCTGAGCATTTCATATACTCAAGCATACCTTAACATGGAATGCCCAGGAAATTGGAGGCTCTCACTTGTCCCATCTAAAAAAGGATCTGACTCTCTCTTGTCTGTGGAGGATGGTTCTAGTAGGGACTCATGCAGTTTATCTTGCTATGTCATGCACAGGAAGCCAGTCTCTAGAGTAATCTAATATTTACAGTAAGTCCCCTACATACCAGTGAGTTCCGTTCCAAGAGCGTGCTCTAAGTCCAATTTGTTTATAAGTCCAACAAAGTTGGCCTAGGTACCCAACTAACACAATCAGCTATGTAGTAACGTACTGTGATAGTTTATAATACTTTTTACACAAGTAAGACATCAAAAAAACACAAAAAATAAATTTTCAATCTTCAGTACAGTACCTTGAAAAGTACAGTAGTATGGTACAACAACTGGCATACAGTGGCTGGCATTGAGTGAGCAGGCCAGGACAGGCTGGAGGAGGGAGAGGAGGCGGGAAATGGTAGGGCTGAAGGATGGTCAGCAATAGGAGATGGAGGGCAAGTGCCAGCTCTACTCGTGCCTGATGTTGATGGCACAGTTTCTGGGCCTGAAATAAAGATAGTGTACTCCTGTACTCTGTACAGTATTGTACAGTAAAGTACACAGAGTGATGCAAGCGTGTAACAGTGTATACCAGATATGTGAACTAACTTACATGAATGGACATGTGAATGTATGCGCGACTCTTTGAAAGTCTGCAACTTGAAGGGTCTTATGTAGGGGACTTACTGTACTTATTTAGGCTTTGTGAAGATATATCCAGTGAAGTTACTTCCACAAAGAACAGTAGTCATACAATCCTGAAATGTTAACAGGGAGGATGTTAGTGAATGTTAATGGAGGAGGATTGTATTTGTTTCCAGCTCCCTATTTGACCAGTGGGAGAAGTAAAGTCCAGTCAGTGGTCAGATTTTCACAGCTAGACGTACTCCTTTATCACTGACCTGGGGTTGTGGATACCATGGTGACCTAGCCAGATGAAACTCCTGCCCTCATTGAGGTACATTTTAGTGGGTCTCCCAAATTTCCCTGTCCCTGCTTAGTTCTCTTTCATGACATATTCACTTTCTAGACCCCAGTCTTCACTGGAAATAAATTCTCCTTGAGGCAGGAAGTAATTATTTTGACTAGTGACTCTCTTGAAGTTTGGAGCTCAGATATACAATGACTTCACACTGATAGTGTGAGAACCTTCTATATAGGAAAATGAGGCAGATATTTTCCCTAACTGTGATACAGTTCTCTTGAAAAAATAAATGTTACCATCCCATGGCAAAGTCATGTTCTTTTTTGACCCCTGGCATTGGCTAGTGTGGGTTTCAGCTGAAGACTGATGGGAAAATATTGATTTTTAATTGTTGTTTTTTTGTTTATTGTCCTTAGAGTAAAAATAATAGATTCTGTGTGAAGGTGTTAGTCTCTCAGTCATGTCCAACTCTTTGCGACACCATGGACTGTAGCCCACTAGGTGCCTCTGTCTATGGAATTCTCCAGGCAAGAATCCTGGATTGGGTAGCTGTTCCTTTCTCTAGGGGATCGTCCTAACCCAGGGACTGAACCCTGGTCTCCTGCATTGCAGGTGGATTCTTTACCATCTGAGCCACCAAGGAGGCCTTCTAATAGACTCCATAAGAGGTTGAAAAACATCATCTATTTTTCATTAAAGTCATCTAGGCCTGATATCTCCTTTTCACATAGAAATTTCATTTTAAAATTTCTGTATTAAGTGAGGAATTACACATGAAGAGGTTCCGCCCTCCAACCTGTCATCAATATCTGTTTCTGTGAAGCAGTACCTACTTTCTGAGTAATTGTCTCTGGTTTTAAATTAATTGACTTTTTCAGTGGATGACTTTCCTAGTGAGGCCACATACATTTTTAGAGTTGATGACCCTTTAGTGTTGCAACTAGATTTCTGGATATCCCAAACCAATGTAATGTAAGCCTAATAATAATAAGCATATATATATATATATATATATATGATGCTTACTATGGGCTGGGAACTGTTGCGACTACTTTAATCGAACTCATTTTAATTCTCATAGTAATCCTTGGAAAAGTAATCATTATTTTATTCATTCTACAGATGAGGAGATTATGATAGAAGGTTAAGGGCCAGGATGTTAAGTCATCTGCTATAGTTCTACAATAACTATAATTCCTCATTTCATTCTCGAATCTTCACTAACTAGGATGAACCCGTCTTCAAGTCAGTTTGTTGTGAAAACTTACACTGATTTTTTTCAATCTCTGAAAGTCAGAGCTGATAATGACTTTGGCTACCAACTGGTTTTTCTGCCCTCCCTGTGACTCTTCACCAAACTTTCCAGAGAAATCAAAAGCTTCAGGTGAAAGCCCCAGCACACTTTTCACCAGCTTCAGTTGCCTTTTATCTAAATCTCTCTAATGATACGCTCCTAATGAACTGATCTTTGCCATTGAAATTCTGATTTTGTTTTGTTTTATATTGTTGTGTTGACTCTAAGGGAGGTCTTTTAACACATCACAATACCCCTTACCCCCTTTAGGGCTTCAGACTGTGCCACATTTTATCTGGCCAGGCTGCTGGCTTTTGGCAAGGATTGATGAACGGATGGGATTCAGAGGTCAAAAGTTCTATATCCTAGCTGCTCAGAGTATGATCCACAGGCCAGCAGCATCAGCATCATCTGGAAACTTGTTAGGAATGTAGCCTCCCAAAGCCTGCCTCAGACCTGCTGATCAAGAATCTTCATATAGCAGGTTTCCCATGAGAAGTTTGAGAAGTATTGTTTTATTCTGAAGCCTAGAGAATGGGATTGGTTGGGTTAATTTTAGGATCTTACCCTTTTCACTTCTTTTTCTCTCCTTGAATCCCCATTCCAAGTGTCCTGGACAGATCCTAGCTTTGATAATTTCTCTCATTAATATGCTTGTCTGTAAGTCTTAAAAGTGAAAATGAATGTTTCCCTTTGGGTTTTACACCTGTTCTTATTTTGTGAAGTGTAATGTCTCCAGACAACTTACATTTAAAAAAAATTCTGAAGTGCTATGTCTGTTTCACAGTGTGACACTACTTATTTCTCGGAAGTTTTCAAGAAATATTATCCTTGTTTCTCATGCTTCATATTGGTTGAAAAGAATTGTTTTCTTTTCATAAGCCAACAATGATACAGCTGCTTTTGATGTGAGATTAGAACCAATATCTCTGAGCCAAGTTATTTTGCTTTGAAGTCCTGTAATTGCAATTTGATTTTGACTAGACATAGTTCATATCTAAACAAACCAACAGTTAATACTTCATTGGGAGCATTCTACTGTTGGGTTATGTTTGGAGTAGCACTTGACTTATCAAAGTACTTATTTATTTTTCAAGTGGAAAAAATATATTACATCTTTAACCATATTTTATAGTTCCCAGGGTTTAAGTGATTTGGATTTTAAATTTAATTTTAATCTTAAAAGGAAAACTATAGTAAGTAAATGAAATGGATCAGGCAAAGGCATGTAGCAAATTGGCATAATCTGGATAACAGAGCTGGAAATTTTAGGATTTAGAAAAAACCTAGCTGCAGATAAGATTTTTTGAAGAAAAGAGAAAAAAATTCACAATGCCTTTTGGAATACTGCTATGATTGTTTATGCAGGAACTTATTAGGCACCTACAGGATACGCAGTCCTGGATTGCTACAGTTCTGGAGAACATATGTCCTAGATTTTCTGGAATGGTCTTAATTTCATTTTTTTCTATGTCCCGACCATGTGTCTCAGTTTTTGATCCAGCAAATGTGTTCACAGCAGGGGATGTAGAGAGCAGAGGGTAAAAGAGTTGACTTTCAGCGAGGAGACATGACGTCCCTGTTTTCTTCTCAGATGAGCCCTCATTCCACCTGGAAAGTATAGGAAATGGTTTGGAAAGCACACCAGGCTTGGAAAAATTTATGTACATGGACAGATTTTTTGGCACTCTGTGCCCTGGCCACCACCCTGGCTCCCCTTTATCCTACCCTACTCCAGAAGAATTTAGTTATTTTCAAAACTCAATTATAGGCCACATTAAACTTCCACTTGCATTGGGCCTTAGAGATTTTTGCAAGCAAATTTTGCAGTCAATGAACCAGGCATCAGGCAGTAAAGTACACACAATAAAAATTTTTGTTAATTTATGTATGATATTAACAGTTCAAATCTGCCTGATTTTACAGCCAATTTAGATTAGCTAGAACAAGGAATTTAAAGATAATGTGGTTAATCTAAATGTAAAGAAAACTACAAACATCTTTTTAAGCAATGTCATTTCAACTTTCTTCCACATCAGTATCCTCCTAATCCTCCTCACTTCGTTAAAAACAAAAACAGAACTATAGTTGGTTACAGACAGCAGTGATGCCCTCTTTGAATTTATTCTGACATTTATTTCTCCTCTGTAGTCTTTGGTGGAGATTGCTCATGTGTGGAACAATGGAGGGATTTATTAATACTCACTGGTTTAAGAGGCAAGAATCTGCGAGTGAGGAGGTTGACTGGACCTTGTCTCCCTTTTTCCAGATGTTGGATGTTTAAAGGGAATACTGCAGAAGAGCGATGTGCCAGCCCTCTCTCTCCTGGCTTGATATGTTGAAAACAAAAAGGCCAGGAATGTCCAGTGTAGATACAGCATCCTCACTTTCATCTGAAGTGGTTCTAGTTCTTTGCTTTGCAGAGTTATGTGCCATGTGTCTTTCCTCCACACACTTGGAGTTACAGCTGCAGCCTCCATCTCAGAGGAAACACAAACTCCTTCAGAGTGTTGTGGAGCAAAGTGAATGTGTTGAGGACCCAGACATCTGGGTCCACATGGGGCTTCATTGCTTTCTTGCTTGGTGTGCTTTTGTAAGTCAAGCTCTATAAACTCCAGTTTCTGCATTGGAAAATGTGCACAATATAGATTTCACAGGCTCATTGTATTAAATGAGAGAGCATACATCCAATATACTTAGACAACTACAAAGAAAGTCCTTGAAGATTATTTTTCCCCTAGTGAATGCATCTAGAAAATCCTAGAAGTGTTTGTCTCTGAGTCATGTCCGACTCTTTGTGACCCCATGGATTGTTCTTCTGTCCATGGAATTCTCTAGGCAAGAATACTGAAGTGGATTGCCATTCCCTCCTCCAGGGGATCTTCCCAACCCAGGAACTAAACCCAAGTCTCCTGCATGGCAAGCAGAGTCTTTACCATCTGAGCTACCAGGGATTGCTCCACGCTATGCCACCCTCAACTGGGGCATACCCAAGGAGATACCTCTGCATGGAAAAGCCTGAAAATCACTCATTCATGCCGCAGCTCCTTCTTTCAGCATATATTATGTACCAAGCATTTGGAATATAAAAACAAATAAGACACAGTCTACTCCTGAGGCATTCTTCATGGGCCTCTCACAATATTAAACCAAACAGCAAAGATTTCTTTTATGGTCTCAAATTTCTGCCCTGCCACCTGAAATCAGCTCCTTGCTTTCATTTCAAGTCCATTGATCAGGACACTGCACTGACAAGCAGACTATTAAAAAGACTGTTTATTTCTCTTTATTAATTTTAATTCGTATTGTTTATCACTGCTTATCAGCTTCAAAGAGAATGATTGCTTATGGAAATTTAAATCTGTACATTCCAGGGAAAAGACAGAAACATACTCTTCTCTAATACTTAGTGATACCACCTATAGTATTTATAGTTGGTATTGCATTGATTAATATGGCCTGGTCCCTAGTATGACCCAATGTTAACTTGAGTGAAGCATAGTTCTTTCTCAGAGGGTAGTAGTATAGCATTTACTATTCTACTGCTCTGTAAACTAAGATTTGAATAAAAAAAAGAGTAGTATCATTTGTAGCCTTGGGGTGAAATAGGCACTTCCCAGCATGATTGTTGCAGGAGAGTGGAACTGGACTGAAAAGCATAGGCTTTGGCATCAGATACATAGAGTGAACGCTCCCAGCTGGGCCACTCATGCTAGTGAACAACTCAACAGCTGTCGGTGACTTTGGGCAGGTCTTTCGATCTCTTCTAGCTTCTGTTTCCTCCTGTGTAAACTGAGCATCCCAACAGTACATAGCCCTCTGACCTTTGGTGAGGATTAAGTGGGATATTGCATGTAAAAGGCCTGGCTCATGGGAGCAGCCATTGAGAAGTGGCTGTCCTCATTAAGTCAGGTGTGGAGACCCAGGAGGATGGAATTTTGGATGAATAGTTTTGCCTTTGGAGATTAACATTCCCATTATCCTCACATATATCAAATGGCCAGTCTTTGAGGGTTTATGGCCTTTCCATCTTCCTAGGAGGCACTGCTTCCTCCAGATGTAGTTCTTAACCCAGAGGCCGCCTGGAGGGATTCCTGGGGTGTCATCTATTAACAGGCTTCTGGCTTTATATACCCAGGAGGAAGGAGGCAGCCGTTCCCTGGAGACAGGGGCCACAATTCCAGGGCTGCTGCACTCCCTGCCCCCACCTCACATTTTATTTAACTTTAGTCCAGGAAAGAGGGCCCTCAGCCTGCAGACGGGAGCTGTTTCATCTTAGCTGGGTCAGAGGTTAATGGAGATAAATAGTATCTTCTTACCAGGAGGCCTCAGGAAAGCCCTGTGTGTTGTTGGAGTTGAATCAGAATCTCAGAGATTGAACAGACTGACATTCTCCTACCTTGAGGAGGGGCAGTGAGAGAGAAGTACAGCAGAGCAGGCAGGAGGGCAGGGTGACTGGAGGTCCATGTCGGTCAGTGACTGGCTCGGGGTGAAACAGGGTGACTGTTTCACAAAAGAATCTAAAGTCTGGGATCAGGGCTTTTCACTGTACTCATTGGGAGCTCCCATACAACCCCGTGGTGACATAAGGTAGGCCCAGCTCCTGCCTCCCGACCACAGCGATCTTGTTGGCACGGACTGCCGCTGCTGAAGCTTGGAGCCTGGCTGTCCCTGTGGCCCACGGGAATGGCAGCCTGGGGTCTGATCAATCCCTCTGGTCAGGTTCTGTCCCCAAAGTCAGCGTGTCTGGGGAGTGTATGGGGTTTAGACTTGGGATTTCTTTCCTGAGATGAAGTGATTTTAGTAAGTCAATCCACATTACCAAAGAGGGGGACTGTAATTTAACAATATTTTGAAATACCCAGAAACCTCTTCTCTTCTAAAGGTCTTTCCTGGTCACCCACCTAAAAAATATTCTTCCTCTGTATTCCTAGAGTACTGGGTGTCATTTCTTTCTATGCGTCCATCATTGGCTCCCCTGTATGCCAGACTTGCTCTCATTTCTTGCTTAATGTCCTAAAAGGGACTGAAGCAACATCCCTCCCAATATTCCTCCCTCCCTTTCTCTTTCCTCCTTCCTTCCATTACAGTATGCGTTGGACATCTGTATGCAAGGTACTGCCGAGGTGCTGGGGACAACTGTGAATAAAACAGGCATAGCCCCTGCCCCCATGGAGCTGATGTTCTAGAGGACATGCTCACTTACCTTTCCACTCTGGGAAGCAGGAGCCATACCCTACTTCTTGTATCCCTTATAGCAGCTTATGTCTTGTTGGCAAAGGGGGCTGAAATTCTTGTTCAACAAATATTTGCCTTTGGGGATATATACAGAGATTTACAGTTCAGAAACTCCTGAGACCAGTAAATGAGTGAAGTGGGCTGAGTGTCTGGGAAACCCTAGGGAGTGGTGGTGACTTTGACAAACTGGACATTGTGGATAGTGGTTGACAGCCATTACTGTCACTCGAGCTGCATTTGGCCATCTGGAATGTGAATCCTGTCTTGCTGAATGTTCTCTTAAGAGAAGCAGGAAATTGGAATTATAATGTGAAATCTCATTGTTAACTGTTGAAATTTAATTCAATTAACAGATCCAGGAAAATACATCTGGGGGCCAGATGAAGGGCACAGCTGTCAGAGTGTTCCTGTTGGTAGGGATTTACGGCTTTGGGGTGTTGGTGAAGAGGTGTGATGCTGTCTCTCAGCCTGGCATGCTACAAATCTGTGCCGACTCGCAGATTCCTCCTTATGTCCATCCCCTCAAGTCCAGCAGTCACCTCTTGGCCCCTGTCTGTTACAGAGACATGCTTATCACTTGCCCATCCTTTCAGCTCCTCCCACATTCTCCAGTGAACACATATACAGCAGTAGGGGAGCTGAAATCTCTAAGGAGAGATAAAATGTGACATTTTTGAGCCTCAGGGGTGGCAGAATTGCACTGGGGTTGCTGCCTTTGTTTAGGAGAGACACAGACCTGGGTGTGAATCTTGGTACAAGCAGCCACTGGATGTATTACTTACTTCTCTGGGCCTCAGGTTCTTTATCTGTAAAATGATCATAATATCTGCCTTGCAAGGGGGGTGATAAGAATTATATATATTAAGGCTATAAATTATATATATAAAGATTAAAACATATAATCTCCTTAGTGGTATTCAAGGAAGGGCTAGAGAACTACTTAACCCGTGGAGGGTCGTGACCTAGACAGAGCTGGTCTGATTTTGTCTTGGGGTTTGAGTGAGAGTAATGAAGTGATGGTGATTAAGGACATAGTGAGGGGCTTTGTGGGAAGCAAAACTGGGAGATAAACAGCAGCTCGTTTACCATGTGGACTGTGTTCATGTTTAGTGATGGCCTTGAGTGTTACTGGTATTTTTAATCTGTGATTACGACACTGCTGAGGTAGAGAAGTGTTCTTTCCGTTTCCCTCATTGGTCATGGCTGGCTTTCTCTGTGTTTTAGACAGGCTGCGTAGTTCATGCAGGATGACAAGGAAGTTGCTGGTATTTTGAGTGCGTGTGGCGGGAACGTCAGAGGGCTCTTTTTCATGTTTTTTTTGAGGGCACATTGAAAAGCAAGGAGAATGTTAGAAACATTGTCTAGGTTATGGAGCTAGAATTCAGTACCTGGGAGATGCCTCAGGTGGATGACAATTCACAGCATCTAGAGTCATCCTGTTACATGTGTCTGTATGTGTGTATGTATACAGACATTGTGATTTTCTAAGGATGTTGATGGACCAAGATACGTCTGAGAAAATAAATACATTGGGTTGAATAAGGGACTAGGCCCTTGGTTTCACAGGCTCTAATGCCTACCACTTGATCACTGTGCTCAGTCTCTCAGTCATGTCTGACTCTTTGTGACCCCATGGACTATAGCCCACCAGGCTCCTCTGTCAGTGGAATTCTCCAGGCAAGAATGCTGGAGTGGGTAGGAAACACGTTTCCTACTCCAGTGGAGCTTCCCAACCCAGGGATTGAACCCACATGTCCTGTGTCTGCTGCATTGGCAGGCAGATTTTTTTTTTTTTACCACTGTGCCACCTGGGAAACCCATCATCACTGCTGGCTCTTTAATCTCAGTCTAAAGATGAGATTTCTCAGATGGAGAGAAACCTCTGAGAGCTTGTGATAATGAGGATTTACTCTGCTGTCTTATAACATGGATACCAAATAAACAGCATAGTTGAAAAATGGTGTCTACCAGGCCAGTGGTGGGTAATCTCTCTGCCAGCATTGGGATTTAGTCAACAGGAAGCTCTGGGGAACACGTGTACACCTGTGGCGGATTCATATTGATGTACGGCAAAACCAATACAATATTGTAAAGTAATTAGCCTCCAATTAAAATAAATAAATAAAAAGGAAGCTCTGCTGCTTTCTAACTGTGATTCTCCAAGAAGACCATTCAACCTGTTTGGGTGTCAGTTTCCCTGTTAGTAAACTGGAGTTGCTACTACCTCCAGGCCATGGCAAGCATTGCATAGAAGTGGATGGAAAGTACTTTCTATGTGATCTGCATTCTTGAGAAGACATGGATACTCTGTGTATATGTGGGTCTTTAAAGTCAGGGCTGATCCTAATAAGGCACAGAAGCATATAAGAATGCTACTTTAATAAAACTGAAGAAAAAAAAGTTCATTTTCATCCCAAGCTCCACCCCACATGCTCCCATGAAGAAGCCTAGAAATAACATCTCTGGAGCTAAGGGACTGAGAGGGATGGAAAATGTGCATGGCAAACAGGATCTATAGCCAGTTGGCTGCAGAGAAAATGACCAGCTGGGCAACCTTCTGGGGTTTCTGTAGCGGGTATCTCCCTGAAAGATAAAGCTCCTGCACCCCCTGGTGTAATGATCACACTGGCAAACCCCCACCCTAGTCCTCATGGCTACCAGGAGCCGGGGAGTCGAGATGAGGACTTTGGGCTGCGAGCCTCCTGACCCTCATACTGGTGACTTCCTCCTGTAAATCAGCCCGCGACAGCTGCATCTACTTGCACCGCCCTAGGAGAGAAAAATAGACCCTGTTGCTAGACAGCAACACAGGCTCCACAAGGGGCTCAGCCCAGGCACTAGCCAAACAGGCCTGCAGCCCCAGCATGCATCTGTTTATTTTCACAGTGGCAATGCCTGTCTGTGCCACAGGAAGGAGGAAGACCCCCCTAGACCCCTTTTCTCTGCATATGTAGACCACTTACTGGTCATCACCACAGAGGCCACAACTGCAGTGAGGCCCACTGACCTGCTGGCTAATTTATTTTAGTTGCACATAGACTGCCTGCTAGGTATGAGTTTCCATGCTGGTGGGAAGTGCATTGCACTCTCATACAGATTATTCAGCGATTGAATTCTATTTGGTCTGCCGAATAGCTGATGAAACAAGAAAGGCTACCTTGTGCTGACATGTTCACACCCCCTCACTCCCATGCTCCCTGCAGTCCCCCAGCTCTCACACTTTCATCCAGGGTCTTCACTTTGCACTCTGATCCACCCAACATGATAAACAGGCCATGGCAACTGTGAGGCTGAGCTTTCCTACCTTTGATTTGAATCCAGCTCCCCTAAAATAAAAACACTTTTCCAACATTCTATTATAAAAATTTCAGTATGTTAAATTAGATTTTGTACAGTGACCACTGGTAAACCCACACCTGTGTTCTACCATTAACACATTACTATTCTATACGTCTATTCGTCCATCAATCCATCTTATTTTTGACACATTTCAAAATAAGTTGCAGACATCTGTATACTTCCTCTTCATTTGTCATGTAAATATACCAGTAACTAACTAGAGTTCAATATTTGTTTGCAGTTTTTTCTCTTAATATAAAACCTACAATGACATGCATGCATCTTCAGCGTTATGTTTGAGTTGACAAATGCATACATTTCTGTAACCACAGCCCCAGCAAACTATAAAACTTTCTAGTTACCCAGAGAGTTCCTTCATGGCCCTGCCTAGTCAATACTCACCTCTACTCCCTCAGAAGCAACTACTGTCTGACCTTATGTTAGGTTTGCCTGTTCTAGAACTTTTTATAAATACATATACACTGTGCTCCCGTAAGGTCTCTTTCACCAGCATAATGTTCTTGAAGTTCTTCCATGTTGTTGTCTCTATCAGTAGTTTCTTTCTTCTTGTTGCTGAGTGTGTTTACATTGTATGGCTAATCCAGTTGTTCATTCCTTCTCTAGTTTTTGGGCCTGAATTCAGTTGTTGGGTAGTATACTTAAATCTGCTGTGAATATTCAAGTCATGTTGTGGACATATTTTCATTTCCATTGTATAAATATCTAGAATTTTGTAGATTTGATTCTATAAGAAACTGTCCAGCTTTCCCCCCCCACCCCCCCCCCCCCCGCCCAACCCCCAAAGAGATTTTAACATTTTACATTCCACCAACAGGGTATGAAAGTTCTGGTTGTTCCACATACTTGCCAACATTTGGTGTTGTCAGTCTTAATTTTAGTCATGCTGCTGCTGCTGCTAAGTCGCTTCAGCCGTGTCTGACTCTGTGCGACCCCATAGACGGCAGCCCACCAGGCTCCCCCATCCCTGGGATTCTCCAGGCAAGAACACTGGAGTGGGTTGCCATTTCCTTCTCCAATGCATGAAAGTGAAAAGTGAAAGTGAAGTCGCTCAGTTGTGTCCGACTCTTAGCAACCCCATGGACTGTAGCCCACCAGGCTCCTCCGTCCATGGGATTTTCCAGGCAAGAGTACTGGAGTGGGGTACCATTGCCTTCTCCAGAGGATCTTGCCAACCCAGGGGTCAAACCCAGGTCTCCTGCATTGTAGGCAGACACTTTACCATCTGAACCACTAGGGAAGTCCTAATTCAAGGATGTACATGTTAAAAAACATAATGTTATTGCACACTTGATATACTATAGTATAGCGTAAGCATGACTTTGATACGCACTAAGAAACCAAAAAATTCATGTGACTGGCTTTGTTGTGATAGTCACTGTTTATTACAGTGGTCTGGAAGAAACCTGTCAAATCTCTGAGGTATACCTATATATGTAAATTTATCTCTCCAACTTTAACCTTTTTCCTGAGAGACCTCATCAGAGCTATTTTCTAAAAGCACAATTCTATTTATGATTATTTGGTAATTCGCCATCACCTTTTAGAGAAAGCCCATCAGAGCTAACAGGTTTTTTCTTTTGGAATATGGTTGATTTTCTCTGTTGTCTTAGTTTTAGGTGTACCACAAAGTGACTCACTTATACATATTTGAATGCCAAACTGAGCCTAGTTTTGTACAAAGCATTTGATGTGCATTTCCTCATTTAATTTCCACAGCAGTATCTATGAGGAAGGTGGTAGTTTTACATTCTTTCTTAAATGAGGAAACTTTGAGGTTAAGCAACTTACCTATGGTCAACATTAGTTGGTAAGTTGTGGAATTAATATTCAAACTTGGGCAGTCTGACATCAGAATTCAAGTTTTTCATTTCTGTCTTATTCCTTAGTAATATGACCTCCACTTGTTTTCTGAGCATCAGATCTGAGACTTCCTAACTCCCTGCTTGCAGCACTCTGCTTCCGTCACACTGACAGACTTCCTGTAACTTGAAGCAAACCGGGTTCTTTCTGCCTTTTTGACTTGGCAGATGCTGCTGCATCTACCCATGACCGTTGCGCTGCTCACCACCTTGTCCACCGGTTGAGTCCATCATCCAGAATGGGCCCAGTCATCACCGTCCCTGGGAGCCTGGAAACGAGTGCTGGCACTTGTTCTAAACACCAGTTTTCTGGAGCATGTGTGTTTTGGAGTTGTTTTGGTCCTTTAGCCTATAAGTTACTTGGGACAGGACAAGACCCTGTTCTGTTAATCTTGTTCTTCCAAAGTTAGGTGAGGGTCTCTTGGGTAGGGTTCGCTGGGAAACAGACTCTGCAAATAGTAAACTTACCTATGGTCAACATTAGTTGGTAAGTTGTGGAATTAATATTCAAACTTGGGCAGTCTGACATCAGAATTCAAGGTTTTCATTTCTGTCTTGTTCCTTAGTAATATGACCTCCACTTGTTTTCTGAGCATCAGATCTGAGACTTCCTAACTCCCTGCTTGCGGCACTCTGCTTCCGTCACACTGACAGACTTCCTGTAACTTGAAGCAAACCAGGTTCTTTCTGCCTTTTTGACTTGGCAGATGCTGCTACATCTGCCCATGGCTGTTGCGCTGCTCACCACCTTGTCCACCAGTTGAGTCCATCATCCAGAATGGGCCCAGTCATCACCGTCCCTGGGAACCTGGAAACGAGTGCTGGCACTTGTTCTAAACACCAGTTTTCTGGAGCATGTGTGTTTTGGAGTTGTTTTGGTCCTTCAGCCTATAAGTTACTTGGGACAGGACAAGACCCTGTTCTGTTAATCTTGTTCTTCCAAAGTTAGGTGAGAGTCTCTTGGGTGGGGTTCGCTGGGAAACAGACTCTGCAAATAGTGCCTAGGAGGGTGGGGCGGAGGAGAGCTGAGCTGAGCACAGTCACTTCAGGAGCGTCAGCTTGTCTGTGAGGAGCTCTGGAGATGGGATTGTNAGCCTATAAGTTACTTGGGACAGGACAAGACCCTGTTCTGTTAATCTTGTTCTTCCAAAGTTAGGTGAGAGTCTCTTGGGTGGGGTTCGCTGGGAAACAGACTCTGCAAATAGTGCCTAGGAGGGTGGGGCGGAGGAGAGCTGAGCTGAGCACAGTCACTTCAGGAGCGTCAGCTTGTCCGTGAGGAGCTCTGGAGATGGGATTGTCTTTTGTATCTGTCCTTCACTGAGGCAGGGCCTCAGGCCTTTTCCCTGTGACTATCAGTCATTAGATGTGGGCTGCCCTGGAAAGGGGTGTGACTTCAGGTGGTGCCTAGAGCAATTGGGGAGAGGAATTTAACCATGAACCTGCAGCACCCAAAATACTCTGGGAGCTCAGAAAGCAGCCCCTTGACTGTGAAGGGGAACTGGGTAGCATACCACATGCGCTGCACTTAGCAAATGTGTAGGAACAATGAACGTGTGAGGGGAGTCTATTTTGCAACTAGATTAAATATATCATGTGGCCTCTAATGCATATGACAGTCTTTGAAAAACAGAGGGAACATTTGAAAGCGGTTAGCTTAGTAGATTGTTCATTGATTGCATCTGTATTAAGAAAATAGTTATTTGATTTTACCAGGATAGAAGAGTTGTTCACATGCTGAACATTGCTTAGCCAATACATTTGAGATTGGAGGGAGCGAGATGTGTGTCCCCAAAATGAAAGTCTTTAATTTGATTTGTAATCTGCTAAACATGCTAAGTGATAGGAACTTACGGAGGCATGCTTATTAGTTATTACTAGATTCTGAGAACATGAATGTAATTTTGGCACATCCTTAACCCTTACTTTGGAGAAGGCACTGGCAACCCACTGCAGTACTCTTGCCTGGAAAATCCCATGGGCAGAGGAGCCTGGTAGGCTGCAGTCCATGGAGTTGCTAAGAGTCGAACATGACTGAGTGACTTCACTTTCACTTTTCACTTTCATGCATTGGAGAAGGAAATGGCAACCCACTCCGGTATTCTTGCCTGGAGAATCCCAGGGACGGGGGAGCCTGGTGGGCTGCCATCTATGGGGTTGCACAGAGTTGGACACGACTGAAGTGACTTAGCAGCAGCAGCAGCAGTAACCCTTACTTACTATAGTCACTTGGGATTAAATGGGCTTGTTCTAGCTTTTTCTGGTGATTTTCTTTCTCAGCTGGAAATCAGTGTCTTGAGATCCCAGTGCGCTGAGTGTTAGGTGTAGCTTTATTCCATTGAGTTGATGAGTCAGTCGTCAGTAGTCCCCCCTTTCCATTCCTGTAGTTTTGTTGATTTAATCCTAGGAGGTGGTTTGGTTGCTTTATACCCACTTTAAGGTATCATCATCAACTAGAATTATTTTCCTGGTTTCTCTGTCCCAGGAGGCAGAAGTAGCCCTTTGAGTTACGACTGTGACTCCGGAAGCCACAGAACCTTTGACCTCAAGCTGCCCTGTGGAATCTGAGCCACCTCTGGAGAGACTCGGAATGACTGAGCTTGTTAATGGACTCCATCCTTTTGTCATGTAACCAAAATTGTGGTCATTTAGAGCATTAGTATGGAATTGTTTATGGACCTGTATAAACCCATACACCATTTATCACTATAAATGTAACAGGTGCTTCCCAGGTTGCCGGCTGAAGCTGTTTTAGGGTCTTCAAAGTGGTAGTAGAGCAGTATTTTTCCGCCTCAGCTCTCCTCACATAGAACTGCAGAAACTTCAGTCTCTCTTTTAATTCTTCCTTTGGGTTCGAGGCAGGGGAGGTTGTGGAGAGAGACTGGTAACTNTGTAACAGGTGCTTCCCAGGTTGCCGGCTGAAGCTGTTTTAGGGTCTTCAAAGTGGTAGTAGAGCAGTATTTTTCCGCCTCAGCTCTCCTCACATAGAACTGCAGAAACTTCAGTCTCTCTTTTAATTCTTCCTTTGGGTTCGAGGCAGGGGAGGTTGTGGAGAGAGACTGGTAACTTGAATATTGCTGTCTTTCTCTACATTCTACATTGTCATCTGACTTTCCATGGAAAGCACCAGCAGCAGAGCATCCACTTGTAATAGCGTAAAGCTCTTATTTGTCTTTTGCATCTCAATGGAGGGGAGGTCTCAATATTGCATACCAGTGGCATCATTCATTCATTCAACAAACACTTCAGTTGAATGTTTATTAGGTACTAAGCATTGCCCTAGGTGGTCCGTGGTGGTGGTTTAGTGGCTAAGTTGTGTCCAACTCTTGTGACCCCAAATTCTTGCCTGGAGAATCCCAGGGATGGGGGAGCCTGGTGGGCTGCCATCTATGGGGTCGCACAGAGTTGGACACGACTTAAGTGACTTAGCAGCAGCAGCAGCAGTAACCCTTACTTACTATAGTCACTTGGGATTAAATGGGCCTGTTCTAGCTTTTTCTGGTGATTTTCTTTCTCAGCTGGAAATCAGTGTCTTGAGATCCCAGTGTGCTGAGTGTTAGGTATAGCTTTATTCCATTGAGTTGATGTTTTATTCCATTGAGTTGATTCCATTGAGTCGTCAGTAGTCCCCCCTTTCCATTCCTGTAGTTTTGTTGATTTAATCCTAGGATGTGGTTTGGTTGCTTTATAGCCCCTTTAAGATATCATCATCAACTAGAATTATTTTCCTGGTTCCTCTGTCCCAGGAGGCAGAAGTAGCCCTTTGAGTTAAGACTCTGACTCCGGAAGCCACAGAACCTTTGACCTCAAGCTGCCCTGTGGAATCTGAGCCACCACTGGAGAGACTCGGAATGACTGAGCTTGTTAATGGACTCCATCCTTTTGTCATGTAACCAAAATTGTGGTCATTTAGAGCATTAGTATGGAATTGTTTATGGACCTGTATAAACCCNCCTCAAGCTGCCCTGTGGAATCTGAGCCACCACTGGAGAGACTCGGAATGACTGAGCTTGTTAATGGACTCCATCCTTTTGTCATGTAACCAAAATTGTGGTCATTTAGAGCATTAGTATGGAATTGTTTATGGACCTGTATAAACCCATACACCATTTATCACTATAAACATAACAGGTGCTTCCCAGGTTGCCCGCTGAAGCTATTTTAGGGTCTTCAAAGTGGTAGTAGAGCAGTATTTTTCAGCCTCAGCTCTCCTCACAAAGAACTGCGGAAACTTCAGTCTCTCTTTAATTCTTCCTTTGGGTTCGAGGCAGGGGAGGTTGTGGAGAGAGATTGGTAACTTGAAAATTGCTGTCTTTCTCTACATTCTACATAGTCATCTGACTTTCCATGGAAAGCACCAGCAGCAGAGCATCCACTTGTAATAGCGTAATGCTCTTATTTGTCTTTTGCATCTCAATGGAGGGGTGGTCTCAATATTGCATACCAGTGGCATCATTCATTCACTCAACAAACACTTCAGTTGAATGTATATTAGGTACTAAGCATTGCCCTAGGTGGTCCGTGGTGGTGGTTTAGTGGCTAAGTTGTGTCCAACTCTTGTGACCCCATGGGCTGTAGCCTGACAGGATCCTCTGTCCATGGGATTTTCCAGGCAAGAATACTGGAGTGTGTTGCTATTTCCTTCTCCAAGATGGTCAGGTAAACCTATAAACAAAACAGATCCAGTCCCTCCTTTCATGGTACTTATAATCCAGTGAGGATAAGGAGATGCTCCATGAACAAATCAGTACAAGTCAGCTTGTGATATGTGCTGCAAAGGAGAGTGAAGCAACAAAGGCGGGTGTAGAGCAGTGGTGGAGGTGAGTGCTATTTAATACAGATAAAATGATACTGGAGCAGAGATTTGGAGAAAGTGAGGGGGTAAGCTGTGTGACTATCTGAAGAAAGGGAATCCCAGGCAAAGAGATAGCAATTTTAAAGTAGAATCAGGCTTGACATATTTAAGGAAAAGCAAGAAGACCAACAGAAATGGAATGGAGTGACTGAGGGAGAGGAGAGCAGTCGAAGTGGGGGCAGGTCACAGGGCACCATATAGACCATGGAGGAACCTTGAGTCATACTCTCCTTGAGACAGGAAGCACTGAAAGATTTCAAGCAACTGGAGGAGAGGATTACGCTTTTAGTTTAACAAAAGTGCTCTGGCAGCTGTGTGGAGGATAGACTGCAGACAGTCAGGGGCAAGAAGATGGGAGAGCAGTTAGGAGGCCACTGCAATTGTCAAGAGGGAAGGTTGATGATGGCTTATAATAGGAGGGTAATGGTGGATGAGCTGAGAAGTGGTCACATTCTGAATGTATTTAGGAGGGAGGGTTAACAGAATTTGGTGATGGATTGAATGCGAGTGTGAAAGAAAGAGTGGATGACTCCAAGGATTGTGGTTTTAGCAGTTGGTTAAAATGGAAAAATCATTTCCTGGGGTGGAAACAACTGAAAGAGGTTTGAGTAGAAAAGCACCTTATATTTATTTTGACATATAAAATGTTGAGTAGGTGGCTGGAAATATGAACTTGGTGTTAAGTTTAGATGTTGGGGTTGGAGATATAAATTTGGGAGCTACAGCATGTAGAGAATATTTCAAGCCAGCGTGAACTATTTCAGAGAGTGAATGAAATGAAACCCAATGAAATCACCAAATGAAGTCATCTGGAGAGTGAGTGTAGATAGAGAAGATGTGAAATCTAATGATGAGGTCTGAAGCCCTCCGGTTCAGAAATCAGAAGAGACTGAGAAAGAGTGACTATTGAAACCTTTCTAAAAGTAGTGTTGAGAAAGGTGTTTTAAGAAGGAAAGATCAACTAAGTCAAATATTCCCGATGCATTAACTTAGATGAAAACTTTACAGTGAGTGTTGGCTTTGGCATTAGAAGGTCACTGGAGACCTTGTCCTAAGCAATCTTGGTGGATTGGGGTGAAACTAAGCCATATTCGTGTGAATTCAAGAAGGAATTCCAGGAAAATGGAAATAACAAGTACATGTTAATACAAGCCTTTGTTGTAGTTTGCTCTAAAAGAGGGACAGAGAGATGTAGCTAGAATGGAGCTGTGGGGGGAATAAGGAGAAGTTAGTCAAGGTGCATACTCTCAGTTATGAGATGAATAAGGTCTGAGGATCTACTGTATAACATGGTAGTCACCAAGGTAGATGATAACACTGTATTGTATAATTGAAATGTGATAAGAGAGTGAAAAATTGTTCCATATACACAAAAGGGTAAATACCTGAGGTGATGAATGTGTTAATTAATTGGTAGAAATCCTTTCTTAATGTTTATGTGTATCAAATAGAGTCATTGTGTTGTACACTTTGAATACCTTACAGTTTTGTCAATTATGTCTCAAAAAAAGGGCTTCCTTGGTGGCTCAGACAGTAAAGAATCCACCTGCAATATGGGAGAACCGGTTTTGATTCCTGTGTTGGGAAGATCCCCTGGAGGAGGGCATGGCGACCCACTCCAGTATTCCTGCCTGGAGAATCCCATGGATGGAGGAGCCTGGTGAGCTACAGTTGATGCAGTTATGAAGAGTCAGACACAACTAAAAGCAACTAAAAGCATGACACAACTAAAAGCATGCACACATGTCTCAAGAAAACTAGGGGAAAAAAAGAAAAAGAAAGAGGCCTGATCTGGGAGCATTGCTCTGTGAATCACTGCAACTTGACTCACTTAAGTCAGACCGGGGTCTTCTGTCTCCTGCTAATCCTCCACAGCGAGCCCTCTTACAGTGGCGTTGGCTTCTGTGGTTTGATTTTGTTGAGGGCTTGAGCCAGAGACTGTCTGAGCCATTGCTGGTGAATTCAGAGGAGCAGAGGGGAGGGAAGAGAGGGGGCGATGGAGGATCTTGTAGTGCTGAATCTTGGAGGCAGTGATGAAAGAGATTCCTCAGAGGTGTTGGCATCAGTGTCGGGAGGCCGAGTGTCTCTGCTGCTGTGGGGTGGGCAGCTCTGCTCCCCTTTCAAATTATAGAACTAGGAAGAGAGTGTCTATAGAATCTAGAAAAAGGCCTCTCCAGAGCAAAGGATGCTCTTGAATTCTTTGAGCCACACTTACACTGACATTATTATTAAAACTGCCTCCTGAACAGTCAGTGTTGAGAGGTAGAATGGTGAAAAGACAGTAGTCCATTTAACAAAGGAGGTGCTTTCAGCTCCTGTTTTAACCTCTTCACATTTGTCATCACTCATGTGCAGCTTTTTCACAGTTTGGAAAGGAATTGTCTGAAAGAAAGGGCATGGGAGGCAGTAGAGTGGCATATGAGTACAGGTGGAGATGAGGCATGGGGCAGGAATCTGCTCAAAGGCTTTCTGTTGGGCTTAATAATGTGCAATCTAGCCTCCCTACCATAGCTCAAGTCTAGACCTGCCCTGCTCCTTCCTGCTCAGATCCTTATGAATATTCTTTCTAGAAACAGAACCCTCCCATGATACCCATAGTTGGTTCCAACCAGCATAGGCTAGAGAAAGTCTTCTGTAGGACTTGGTGATCAGAGTGGCAACCAGGCCCTGGGTGGTACTCTCTCTCCTTGCCTCCACCTCTGTTCCTCACCTTTCAGCTGCAGTCTCTTATCAGAGACTCTGAGGTCCTGTGCTGACAGCAGCATCTTTCCTCTTTCCTCCCCTCTTTCTTCCTCCTAGCTGAGCTCACTTGCATCTTTACTGAAGCACACATACAGACATAACCAAGACTCCTAATCTCAAGAAGAGCTCTTAAAAGAGTTACAAGGCACCTAAAAATCTCCTCATTAACTTTCCTCATGTATCCAGATATGATGAAGCCATATCCATAGCTAGAATATCTCCTCAGAGCACCCTGGGAACTTAGAGGCTTGGGATAGATATATGACTTGATCAAGGAGTCTGAACTGACCTGTTTATTCTTATTTCCCAACATGTCTCAAACCTGAGACGAGAGATAGCTGTGTTCTCAAAGAGAGTGAAGAACTTTCTGGAAAAGAGCTCAATGATATACCCCTCTTCCAACAAACACTCCATTCTCCACATATGGAAACACTCCATCCCCCACCACCCCCAATAATGCCCTGGAATCAGACATTTCTGGGACCTTGGTAAAGGATGAACAATACAAGAATAAGAACCAGCGTCTTCCATACAAGGTACAGAGTACATAGACCAAAGCCACAAATGGTGGCCAAAGGAAAAAGAGTTCATAAGCAGAGAAGAATAAGATTCAGAGATGTTTTCAGGAGAATAAGCATGAAGCAAACCTTGTATGCTTTATTGTTGTTCAGTTGCTCAGTTGTATCTGACTCTATGCAACCCCATGGACTACAGCATGCCAAGCTTCCCTGTCCTTCACTGCCTCCTGGAACTTGCTCAAACTTGTGTCCATTGAGTCAGTGATTCCATCCAACCATCTCATCCTCTGTCCTCCCCTTCTCCTCCGCCTTAAATCTTTCCCAGTATCAGGATCTTTTCCAATGAGTTGGCGGCTCTTTGTGTCAGGTGACCAAAGTATTGGAGCTTCAGCTTCATCATCAGTCCTTCCAATGAATATTCAGGACTGATTTCCTTTAGGATTGACTGGTTGGATCTCCTTGAAGTCCAAGGGACTCTCAAGAGTTTTCTTCAACACCACAGCTTGAAAGCATCAATTCTTCAGTGCTCAGTCTTCTTTATGGTCCAACTCTCATATGTATACATGACTACTGGGAAAACCATAGCTTTGACTGTATGGACCTTTGTTGGCAAAGTAATGTTTCTGCTTTTTAATATGCTGTCTAGGTTGGTCATAACTTTTCTTCCAAGGAACAAGTGTCTTTTAATTTCATGGCTGTAGTCACCGTCCACAGCGATTTTGGAGCCCAAGAAAGTAAAGTCTGTCAGTTTCCATTGTTTCCTCCTCTATTTATCATGAAGTGATGGGACCAGATTCCATAATCTTGGTTTTTTGAATGTTAAGTTTTAAGCCAGCTTTTTTACTCTCCTCTTTCACCTTCATCAAGAGGTTCTTTGGTTCCTCTTTGCTTTCTGCCACAAGGGTGGTGTCATCTGCATATCGGATATTTATTATATATCCTTGGGGGCTCAAACAGTAAAGAATCCACCTGCAATGAGGGAGACCTAGGTTTGACACCTGGATGGGAATATCCCCTGGAGGAGGGCATGGCAACCCACTCTAGTATTCTTGCCTGGAGAAAATCCATGGACAGAGAAGCCTCGTAGGCTACAGTCCATGGGGTCTCAAAGAGTTGGACACGACTGAGTGACTAAGCACACATATATCTCATTGTATATCTCTTACTGATATTTCTCCTAGCAATCTTGATTCTAGCTTGTGCTTCATGCAGCCTGGCATTTTGCATGATATACTCTGCATATAAGTTAAATAAGCAGGGTAACAATATACAGCCTTGACATACTCCTTTCCCAATTTTGAACCAGTCTGTTTTTCCATGTCTAGTTCTAACTATTGCTTCTTGACCTGCATACAGGTTTCTCAGGAGGCAGGTAAGGCAGTCTGGTAATCCCATCTCATTAAGAATTTTCCAGTTTGTTGTGATCCACACAAGGCTCTCTCGTAGTCAATGAAGCAGAAGTAGATATTTTTGCAATTTGATTAAATGGTTCATAGGAAGAGAGGATTATTTCTTTCACATTGGAGTGCAAGTTTCTTCAAAACAAGGTCATATTTTGGTCATTTTATCTCTTCATCACCCCAGTGCTTTGTGTAAGTTTATCAAATAGTTGTTGCCTTTATCCAGAGCCTCAAAATAATTGACACAGATTCCATGTGAAACATTCTAGGCGTATCTCCGTGCTAGCCCACCATCTGAGCTTATGGGTGGAAGGAGAATAATTTCTGTGTCAGTTCAGTTCAGTCGCTCAGTCGTGTCTGACTCCTTGCGACCCCATGGTCTCTGTCAGGGTGTCTCTCAAATTATGCAGAACTGGCATGGAGAGGATTATCAAAGTGAGAAATTTTGCAGTTAGGCTCTCTGGGATCTTTTTGAAGAAGGTGTTTATAACACATTTTGCTGACTGCTTCCATAAATTCCAAGAGTGCTGGTAATTTTACATCAAAAAATAAGAAGTGAAAATGAAGCAATTTGGCTGTGAGAACATCCTTGAATTTCTAACGGTTGCTTCTGACTGTAATTTGGCTCTGAATAAATTTTTACCATTTGTATTGTGGTATGAAAAAACACACACCGTAATACTTTAGAAGACAGCAATATCTAAAAACATCTCCAAGTTCAGAGGGCAAGGAAATTCTCTGAAACAGGTTTGGCCAGCACTCTTGAGAATACAGGGAGGAAACTTTTCATTCCCTAAGAACCCTGACCTCAGCCCTCTTTTTGTCTTTGTAGTGCAGATATTGGATTTGCAGGCATTTGGAGGGTCATTAATTAGAAGCTGGTGCTACTTATATGTAGGGAGACCATGTTTGGATGAAAGTTCCTGAAGTTTTGGATGAGGCCAGCTCTCAGACATTGTAGTTTCTCTGTTGTTCTTTATTAATTAAAAAAAAAAAACAAACACTGAAATAATAAGATCAGCAAGAGCAGAGAATTGGAATCATATAATGGGTAACATTTATTGAGTTCTTATAAGGTGCCAAGAACTATTTTATGTGTATTAAGTCATTTAATCCTTACAACATCACTATGTTTAGAGATGAGGAAGCCTAGAAACAGCGAGGTGAAATAAGTGGGCCAAGGCCAAGGCCACGTGACAGCCAGGGTTAAATCCCATGTTTAGCCTGATGCAAAAACTGAGCTCCCAACAGAGCCATACACTTTCCCTTAGTGCCAGACTAACTGAAAAGGCGGGGGAGCTAAGGCCACAGGCCTGATATTTTGTGCTGAGCTCTGGCACCTAGACCCCTGAACAATTAACCCAGTTAAAAAAAAAAAAAAAAAAAAGCTGAAACTGAAGAGTGTACCCTGGGATCCAGGGCCAGGCTGACAAAGCCAGTTTGGGGTAGTTTAAGACTTTTCCCTTTCCATGGCCAGATCTGTTTTAGATCGAACCTTCCATCTGGTTCTGATTTGCAAGATGGTGCTCAGTTTTTCAAACAAGCCATACACTGGCATCTCAGAATTCCATTCCAGCTAATGCTACTTCAGTTGTGCCACAATTCCCATGGCCAGGGTATATATTTAGCCCCTCTGTTTTTATTGTTGTTGCTAAAGTGGAGCACAACGTTCATTCTTAATGTTGCGTGTTGTAATATTTTTACATGCAATTTTCTCCTTCAGTTTATTGCTCCCAACAAAGGAGTTTGTGGGTATGATTGTTGTATTATGTTTATAATTGGAAACAGCTGACTTCATGGATTTTTACATTTTACCTAGTTTTCCAGCTGGGTCTGACTTTGGCTTGTCATGTGAGGCATAAGGGAGGTGGTTTTGGGGAGAGAGTGGGGGAGGGTGTCAACTCATTGCTTTCATAGCCAACAATGGTAAACTAGTTCCAGAGAGAGGAGAGAGAGATTCTCCCAGTGCAACCCTTTCAGAGCCTAAGAAAGGTTCTGGTGAGCAACTTTTAATATTAGAAAAAAAAGAGAAAAGTGTTAGTGAATATGCAGGTTATGATGCCAGAGCCACCATTTTATGGAGTGCTTGTTACAGGCACTGTGCTAAGTGCTTTTAACGAATTATTTCCTTTAATCCTCCCAACAACTCCATGTTGTAGATGAGACAGCTGAGGCAGAGAGGGTCAGGATGAAATGCAACTGAGGGAGCTGGGATTCAAGCCTAAGATTTTCTGAGGTCAGAGGTCAAGCTTTTAAGCAACCATCTGACTCTTCCTTGCCCTGGACTTCCCTGATTATGTAAGGTTTTAGCTGGATAATCTTGCAAAGGTCCATTCAGAAGGACACCTCAGTCCTGCTCCATCTCCATGGGAAGGTGAGTGCCACCTGTGGTGGAGACCCCTCCTTTAATCTGACAAGATCTCTTATTGTCACCCCATATTTCCCCTACCTGCATCACTTGTAATAGTACCCTTTCCCTGTAAGCCTACCTCAAAGCCTTGGGGAATTGAGAAGGGCAAGGTGCTCCTATTGGTAGGGTTCTTCTACATGGGAAGTATTTACAGATGCTGAAGAAGTGAGCCATAGATGGTCTCCTGTGTGTACTGTTCTTTTTGCTGGATAGTTTTAGCATGGTGAATTTTTGGAGGTCATCTTTTGGTCCAGCTACTTACTCATAAAGTGAATTCTCTGTGAATTATTCAGGATTACAGCAGTTGCTATGTTTGTGTCCCACCCAAATGTTGAAATCCTAATGCCCAATGTGATGGTGTTAGAAGGTAGGACCTTTGGGAGGTAATGAGGTCATGAGGATAGGGCCTTCATAAGTAGGATTAGTGACCTTATAAAGAATACAAGAAGTCTGCCACCTGGAAGAGTGCCCTCGTCTAGCCATGCTGGCATCCTAATCTTAGACTTCCAGTTCCCAGAACTGTGAGCAGTACATTTCTACTGTTTTTAAGCTTCTCAGCGTGTGGTGTTTTATTATAGCAGCCCAAATGTACTAAGACAGTAGTAGAGATCTCTAATGTGATGGTCTGTCTTTTCTCAGACACATTCTCTTGCTGTCATTGACTAGACAAAGGAAGATGTGCCAGAATTTTAATATTGATTCAGCCTTAAAAAGGAACCATTTTCCTTATCCTTTTTTTTTTTTCTGTGTGAGTGATTCCTGGAAGAGGCTAGCTCACTAAGTGCTTGGCACTTGTATTCTGCTGTTGTCATCTGTCTCTGCTCTCTTGGTTGTTGAGCTCACGCTTGGCAAGCAGTGTTAGGGTATCTTAGAAGAGGGGCTGAAAACTTAGAAAGTATGTACGATTCATGAGTTTTCCTTTGTTTTTGCTTTGTGCTCTGAAAGTGACATTAAAAAATTGATGAGATTATTCTTGGCTAGAGTTTATCCTGTAATTTCATATAATTATTTCATATTCTGTATAACATAACTGAAGTTTTGAGGTAAATGTATAGGACTTAATAACTTGCAGTCTTTATTTCTTATAGTAAGAGACCTGGATGATTTTGATATTCTTTCTTGGCTCTTTCATCATAGATTTGGCCACAGACTTCCCATATTCTCTTGATTTAGAGAGATACTTTGTGTTCCTCAAAAAATGTTTATGTCTGCTTCTTCTTTATAGAAAGGAAACAAAACATCTTGATTTTTTTCTTTAGTGGACAAATTATTCTTTAAAATGCAGACATTGAGTATGATGCCATTCATCAGTGTGTTTCTTCCACAGTAGTGAGGACTCCACTCTGTCTTTAGTGTTGGGGTTCTCACTAAAGGAGGTAATTCAGTTCCTCCTAGGTATAGTATGTTTGTATTCAGATGACTTCATGTGGTTTAAGCTATGGACTTAAGATCCAAAGAGCAAGGCTTTCCCCTTCAATGAGGATATACCTTATTATTAGGTTGTTGAAAAAGTAATTGTGGTTTCAGACTGTGAATTTTAAATCATAACTAGGTTCAACACATCTTTATTAATCAAAATAGAAACTATTGCGATCAACACATTTTTGCAAATGAGAAATAACTTGGTTTATTCCTGTAGCTTAAAAGTCCATGCTTGGGATTCAATGAACTCTTGGAAAACATTTTCTGCATTCTGCTGGTTGTGGAAGTGCTTTTCCCACAGAAAGGTATCGAGGTGCTTGAAGAAGTGGTCGTTGGTTGGCAGGAGGTCAGGTGAATATGGTGGATGAGGCAAAACTTCGTAGCCCACTTTGCTCAACTTTTGAAGCATTTGTGTGTGACGTGCAGTCAGGTGTTGTCATGGAGAAGGATTGGGCCCTTTCTGTTGACCAATGCTGGCTGCAGGTGTTGCAGTTTTCAGTGTATCTCATTGATTTGCTGAGCATACTTCTCAGATGCAAAGGTTTCAGGAAGTTGTAGTGGATCAAACTGGCAGCCGACCACCAAACAGTGGCCATGACCTTTTTTGGTGCAAGTCTGGCTTTGGGAAGTGCTTTGGAGCTTCTTCTCAGTCCAGCAACTGAGCTGGCTGTTGCTGGTTGTCATGCAAAATCCACTTTCGTCCATGTCACAATCTGATCTAGAAATGGTTCATTGTTGCATAGAATGAGACGACACTTCAAAATGGTTATATTTTTTTTTCAGTCAGCTCATGAAATACTCACTTATTGAGTTTTCTCACCTTTCCAATTTGCTCCAAATATTGAAAGACAATAGAATGGTTGACACTGAGTTCTTCAGCAACTTCTCACGCAGTTGTAAGAGCATCAGCTTTGATGATGGCTCTCAACTGTCACTGTCAACTTCTGATGGCTGGCCACTACACTTCTCATCTTCAAGGCACTTGTCTCCTTTGCAAAACTTCTTGAACCACCTCTACACTGTACGTTCGTTAGCAGTTCCTGGGCCAAATGCATTGTTGATGTTGTAAATTGTCTCCACTGCTTTACGACCCGTTTTGAACTTGAATAAGAAAATTGCTTGAATTTGCTTCGTGTCTAACATCATTTTCCTAGTCTAACATAAATATAAAACAGACAGCAAGTAATAAGTCATTAGCCAAGAAAATAGAGCAAGAACTGCATGTTAAAATTATGTATAATGTAACCACATTTATTAAGAATGTATTCCAATATCAAACGGCAAATTTCAGCAATGCAAAAACTGCAGTTCCTTTTGCACCAACCTAATAACATGTTTCTTACCAAAGTGAAAGGAAGAATTTTATTCATCAGAAATTGTCCATAAAGCTTATTAATTAAAACAAACCAGAAGAATTCCCAGAAGACTTCCACCTCAGGGAACTGAGGAAGGATCAGGTGCTGTGTAGTTCTTCAGCCCAGTGGCCAGGAGTGGGTCAGTCCTGGTGGTCAAACCTGGCTAGAAAGCCAGAGAAAGTGCTCACAGCAAGCGGCGGAAATGAACAGAGAAAGTAGAGTTGTGAGGCAACCTTGAAAATGAGAGAGAACAGGAAAAAGTTTAGCAGCTAGAATGTTGTTGCATTGCTTCTATAATTAAGAAGGCAAACATCTCTTTAAATCAAACATAGTTTTAAAAAAATGATTTATTGAGTTTTGTTAAAGCATGAAGATACACATGTAAAAGTTTGCAACAATATTAAGGCAAAGTGAACAATAAGCATATATTCACCTATAATGTCACTTCTAGGAGATATGGCCATTTTACTTAGTATCACAAACACATTTTGAAGTTTGAAATGTAAAAAATTACAGCTTCTAAGGGGAACAATGTCTGTGCTTGAAGTGTTAGGCTATAAAACTCAAAGGAATCATGTCTGACTCTTTGCAACCCTGTGGATTTTAGCTCATCAGGCTTCTGTATCCATGGAATTTTCCAAGCAAGAATACTGGAGCAGGTTGCCATTTCCTTCTCCAGAGGATCTTCCCTACCCAGGGACCGAACCCTTGTCTTGTGTCTCCTGCATAGGCAGGTGGATTCTTTACTACTGCACCACCTGGGAAGCCTCAAGGAAGCTAGAAGTGATTGTAATTAAGAGAAGTGTGATGTTAATCCAAAACTCATTCATTTAAGTTTAGGACTGAAAAAATAGAACAAGGACTATAAAAATGGCCAGAAGACTATGCCCCCTTCTGACTGAAAAGAACTGATACAGAAGATGCACAGTTGTGCATCATTTAACAATTGTGAACATTTTTATCCCATTTTCTCTTACTCTAGAATGGGAGTATTCTGCATTGTTACTACAGATTTTTCATAAACCATTTTGATGGCTGGATAACATCCCATCAAATGGATATGATGATTAACATTAGACATTTGTGATTTGTTTCTACTGGATCTTAATATATGTCAAATTGAATTGAATTATAAGAAGAATTTAGGAAGGAAAGAGGAATTTCTCTCCAGTTTTCAAAACTTATTCTGTTTTACCTGGATCTTTTCCATGTCTCATTAAAATTTAACTAATTTGTTTTATAGCAGCTCTTGGAAACTCTAGCAGTGTGATAGACACATCCCTTTCACTCCTGATCACACAGACAAAGCTGTAGTACCACTCTAGCAGAGGCAGTGAGCCAGAGGTATGTTATTTTTGGAGTTTCCCTAGAGAAAGTATGAACTTTCTAAAGTCTGGGCTTAACAGCTGTTTCTGTTATACACTCACAAATGTTGGATATTGGGATTCTAGATGGCTTGTTTTCATTATTCAAAGAAAAAATTCTCTTTCCCAAGATATCTAAAATACTGCTATGAAGTCCAAGAATCATGGGAAGTTAGGAAGTTCAAAGATTATCTATACAGCATTTTTAATATGTGACATATCTGCCATGTTTTTTTCCATCCTAAACACATGGCAGACATTACTAATCAATCACTCTTTCCTGAGACAGCTTCAGACTCCTTCCCAGGATAGGACTACTATAGCAATCTATCATAAACAGTCAAGAGAACGAAACCATCAAGAGCTCATTGAACCTCTTTATTTCATAGGTAAGAAAACTTGAAACATTTTATATACTCTGCAGCAAAAAATGGTGTTTCTGCTTGATTTGTTAAGCATCCACAAAAGATGACATTTTAAAAGGATTCTCAGATGATTTGAAAGTGCATTAAAGTTTGAGAACTGATCTAGAGCACTGGATTGAAGCTGTGACAGGTGAGAACAGATTCAGAGAGAAGCTGTCTGGCAGCCATATGCAGGACCCTAAGGGAATCAGTACCTTGGAGAGGGCATCACAAGTGATGAACTGGTCCTCAATTTCACAGGTCCAGGAGGTTAATTTGTCAATTACATAGAGATGACCAGCCTACAGAAGATAAGGTCTTGTTAATGAAACCTACAGGGCTTTGGCATGCAAACCAGAATCCCTGTTTGTGGTATGAACAACATCTGTCAGAGTAATTCCATACGGTTATGCATCGTTTTAGAGGTCTTCCTCCTGATGAAGTACCTCCATGCAAATCAGAGGCCTAAATGTCACAGATGATAGCAAAGAGAGGAGGCATTTTTGAAGGATGGTTTCCTTGAATTAGGGTTGTTTCTCCTTTAAGAGAACTTGATAAATATGAAGACATTTTCACCATTACATCGCCTTTAAAAACTTTACACCAAAGCCATCCTTGCCCCATGCTAGGTAGGTTTTAGTGACTTTTCTATCAACTACATTTCAGCTAACTTTCTGGGGATATTTGCTGACCTCTCCAGTTTCAGGAATAATACACTTATAAGCTATTTCATAGAGGTGTCTGCTTCTATAGCTGTCTAAGCTCCATATGCATTTATTCTTACTGGCTTCATTCTCTAAGGAGGCATTTTCCTAAGTCTATAAATTCTATGAGCTCCTTTTTTTAGCTCCCCAAAATGACTATTTTAGTCAAATCTTGGATCCCCAGCTGATTTGGGGGCAAACTGCTTAGGCAATAAGTATTTAAGTTACCTTTTTGAAAAGCAATGATGAGAAAGTTGGAAGGATTTATAAAATGAGTCAAAGCCTTAACTATAAATGCACTTGGAGAGAGCAGAATCAAGATGGTCTTTAAAGCCAAGGCATTATTCTCTGCCAAATGGGAAAAGGCACAGTATTATGGTCATGAAGGGCTCTTCTGGATCTACATGGTTCTGTTAACTTCATCTAAAGCCAGACTCCTTGGTTTGCCAAGAGTAGCTACTATAGACCAAAATGCTAAAGAGCACTTGGGGATACTATAAATTTGCTTGACATGCATCATTTCCAAACATTTCCTAGTCCTTGTAGAGGTGGGGGTGGGGGGTCTGCTTCTCCAACAAGTGGGAATGAGAGGACATATTCTTGGAGAGCTGCATTTATTACGGTACGTCGATTTCCATAATCAAAAGACAGCCTTTACTATTTTATATTATTAGACAATAATTTGCTCTTAATGCTTTGCAGTTCTTTATCTCTGGATACATTTGGAACATAGTTACATACCTACTCAGGACGTGAAGGAATTCATGATATGAGGCCTCTTATTTAGCTTTCAGAAGTCTCAAATCAGATCTGAAACTTAAGAAGGAAACCAATCAATCAGTGATTATAATGTGAAAGTGAGTGTTAGTTGCTCAGTTGTGTCTGACACTTTGCCACTCCCCATGGACTGCAGCTCTCCAGGCTCATCTGTCTATGGAATTCTCCAGGCAATAATATAGGAGTGGGTAGCCATTCCCTTCTCCAGGGGATCTTCCTGACCCAGGAATCAAACCTGGGTCTCCTGCATTGCAAGCATATTTTCTGCAGTGATTATTTAATATTAGTCAAATGTCATTGCTGAATCAAGGCAGAATTTACATATCCTAGGAGCCCAATTTCATTAGCAGTGCTTTCTTATTCAACAAGGCAGAGGTGTGGATTATTTAGCTAGTGTTTTAGTACTTTGAACACTGAATTGCAGACACAGCCCAGAACCAGAAGGGGAGCTTGCTTTATACCTGGTCACTAGCTGTGGTCACAGGTGAGACTCAATGAGACCACACAGTAAGAACTTTGCAAAGGTGGAAGTACTGAATAAATGCAAGAGAATTTGCAGCTAAATGAAATGTTTTCATACCTCCAGTTTCCACTCAGCTGCCTAGGAACCACTGAATTCCTTTTCTCAGTCTCCTTTAGGAAATAAATATGTTGTCTGAAAACACTGCTCTTGATCACCATATCCACAGTAGAGGTGTTCCCCCATTGTACTCCACACATTTGTTTTTTCATCTTTGAGGGAACAGTTTTAGAATCTGAAGCTGGACTTGTGCCTTTACTGTCTTTTTCAGTGTATTGATGCTCCACTCAACCTTTTCCTGGTAATCTCATCTGTGTGTGTGAAATTCCTGTTCACGTTATAGTTTGAACTCAAGGTTAAGTTTCTCCTTAAAGTCCAGTTTCTCCGTTAAGTTCTTCTGAATTCCTATAGTCCTTTCAGCACTGATTGTTTGGTTTAAGAAGTTGAGCCTAGCTGTGTGCCTTTGCTTTTGCTTTCTAATGGTTTCATATGCGTAAGGCTTTTCCATGAAACTGTACATTAGTTAAGAACAAGGGTTTCTGATCCATCTTCAATGTTCTCTTGTTGTTTCAACTGTGTTTTTGTTACAGTTATAAAAGTCATATTTCATGAATAAGATAATGAGACATGTAATGAACTCAATATTTGCCAATGGGGCAGAATAATTAAAATTTGGGTTATTCTCAAAAATCCAGAATCTATCATTTCTGTATTTATTCTGCCACTTGTACTTCCATTATAGCCATACCTCTGTCTGCCCTGCTAGACTTTGAGCAATTGACATTAATAAAATAATATGTATCTCTGTATTGCTATTGCCCACCATTGTTGCCAACATTGTCACCCATTATTCATTAAAAACTTTTTTGAATTTATTTTTGGCTGTGCTCAGTCCTCACTGCTGCACAGGCTTTTCTCGAGTTGTGTCGAGTAGGGGCCACCCTCTAGTTGTGTCGAGTAGGGGCCACCCTCGAGTTGTGTCGAGTAGGGGCCACCCTCTAGTTGTGGTGCACAGGTTTTCCATTGCAGTGGCTTCTGTGGTTGCGGAACGCCGGCTCTAGGACACGTGGGCTTCAGTAGTTGTGGTTCACGGGCTCCAGAGCACAGGCTCAAAAGTTGTGGTGCACAGGTTAGTTGCCCTGTGACGTAATGGGATCTTTCCAGACCCAGGGGTTCAGCTTGTGTCTCTTACACTGGCAGACAGATTCTTTACCACTGAGCCACAAAGGAAGCCCCATTATTAGTTTTTATTTGGCGCTTCTGTGCCAGACGCAGCTCATTCCTCACAAACCTAATTTTTAAGATGTAATAATGCTCACTTATCTCCATTTTGAGAATGAAACCTCACAAGGGCATAAAGAGTAGGCACACAAATAACTTTGGAATTAATGAATAAATTGATGATGAAATGATTGATAAACAAGACATCCACATGGAAATATTCTGCTTATACAGTTAGAAAGATAATCTTGGAGACTCAGATCATTTCCTTTTTGAAGGTAGATTAGGGAATGTGAGGTTATGAATGCTCATTGTCATTCTTTACTTACACAGTGTGCTTCTTTCCTTTGTGATGTTTTCTTTTGAAATAACATTTGGTTTGTTCATGTTCAGGGATCCTTCAGTGTTAGAAATGATCAGTTTCCCTGTATTAAGAGGTTTGTCAAGGGACTTTGTGGGAATAAATGGGAGAGGAGAGAAGGGACTAAGTAGAATCAAGTAATTGTGGAAATATTTATCTTGTTATATATGTTTAAACATACCTTTATCTATGGGATTCTGGATTCATTTAGTGAAATATAAATGCCACAACTAACTGAAATTAAATTTTTGGATTAAAATTAAAATTTAAAGGAAAGGAAGAAAAGGTTTAGAAAAAGTTAATTATTGCATGTCTTTCATGAGTAGAAATTATTTGATAGACGAGTATCTCAAAGATATAGAATTTGCAAAAAAAGTTTAGTTTTATAGATATGATTGCCAATTGGTAATTTATTTTTCTGGAGGAAAGTTAGATGACGTACTCTTAAGATTTTAGAAGGCTTGAGCTATATAATTCTTATTAAAATAGCCTCTGAAATTATTAAGTAGAGGGAGAAAGCAAATTTTGCAGCAGTGTAAAACTCTGCTACATGTAGTGTATCCTAGGTCTATACAAGCAAAAGTTTGAAAATTCTTACGACCTTGAGACAACTGGTCAATTGAAATCTCCCATGTATCATGGTACAGCCTGACATGTCACAATACATTAGTGACTATGATTAAATCTCCACTGGAGAAAAGTATCAGTTCAGTTCAGTTCAGTCTCTCAGTCATGTCCGACTCTTTGCAACTCCCTGGACTGCAGCATGCCAGGCCTCCCTGTCGATCACCAACTCCCAAAGTTTACTCAAACTCACATCCGTTGAGTTGATGATGCCATCCGACCATCTTATCCTCTGTTGTCCACTTCTCCTCCCACCTTCAATCTTTCCCAGCAACAGGGTCTTTTCAAATGAGTCAGCTCTTCGCATCAGATGGCCAAAGTTTTGGAGTTTCAGCTTCAACATCAGTCCTTCCAATGAATATTCAGGACTGATTTCCTTTAGGATGGACTGATTGGATCTCCGTGCAGTCCAAGGGATTCTCAAGAGTCTTCTCCAACACCACAGTTCAAAAGCATCAATTCTTCGGTGCTCAGCTTTCTTTATAGTCCCAACTTTCATATCCATACATGACTACTGGAAAAACCATAGCCTGGACTTAGACAGACATTTGTTGGCAAAGTGTGTCTCTGCTTTTTAATATGTTATCTAGGTTGGTCATAACTTTCCTTCCAAGGAGTAAGTGTCCTTTAATTTCATGGCTGCAGTCACCATCTGCAGTGATTTTGGAGCCCCAAAATATAAAGTCTGCCACTGTTTCCACTGGTTCCCGATCTATTTGCCATGAAATGATGGGACCAGATGCCATGATCTTCGTTTTGTGAATGTTGAGTTTTAAGCTGACTTTTTCACTCTCCTCTTTCACTTTCCTCAAGAGGTTCTTTAATTCTTTGCTTTCTACCATAACGGTGGTATCATCTGCCTATCTGAGGTTATTGATATTTCTCCTGGCAATCTTGATTCCAGCTTGTGCTTCCAGCCTGGTGTTGCTCATGATGTACTCTGCATATAAGTTAAATAAGCAGAGTGACAGTATACAGCCTTGACGTACTCCTTTTCCAATTTGGAACCAGTCTGTTGTTCCATGTCCAGTTCTAACTGTTGCTTCCTGACCTGCATACAGATTTCTCAAGAGGCAGGTCAGGTGGTCTGATATTCCCATCTTTTTAAGAATTTTCCGCAGTTTTTTGTGATCCACACAGTCAAAGGTTTTGGTATAGTAATAAAGCAGAGGTTGATGTTTCTCTGGAACTCTCTTGCTTTTTCGATGATCCAGCAGATGTTGGCAATTTGATCTCTGGTTCCTCTGCCTTTTCTAAATCCAGCTTGAACATCTGGAAGTTCACAGTTCATCTACTGTTGAAGCCTGGCTTGGAGAATTTTGAGCATTACTTTACTAGCATGTGAGATGAGTGCAATTGTGCGGTAGTTTGAACATTCTTTGGCATTGCCTTTCTTTGGGATTTTAATGAAAACTGACTTTTTCCCGTCCTGTGGCCCACTGCTGAGTTTTCCAAATTTGCTGGCATATTGAGTGCAGCACTTTCACAGTGGAAGAAAAGTATACAGCAAAGCAAAAGATGTTATTTTTTGCTTAATGGAATGCGGCTAGTCCTCAGGCATTGAAACACTTAATAATAACTACTGCATAAAACTGAGGATAGAAAATTCAGTGGTTTTCTTGAGATGTGCTCTGCTCCAATCTGCTCAGTTTTGCTTGATTTCTTTCAGTTTGGGGATGTGGATTAATCTTCTCAGTCTGGATTCTATGAAGAGAACCCAGGTTCATGCTTGTTCATCTTCCTCCAAGGTTCAAACTCATTGCTAGGTTTGGGCTTATTCAGGTCTTCCTTCAGAGTACTAGTGATTGAGCTGTAAAACTCAGTCCGTGGCTAAGGTGGTAAATGGTGAAAATAGATCTCCCTAAGATTCAGCTAGGACTAGGTTTGGACGCATCATAAGCTGCTCAGCTGCTTGATAGATATCAAAATAATTCCAGCCATTTCTGCTTGGCTGGCATTGAAATTCACTATCACATGTCAGTCTTCACTGAGTGTTGTTTTCTGAGGAGGACGCATGATATAAGAAAGTAAGGACCCTATTGATACTGATCTGGAGAAAGTATAGAGAATGAAAATAAGAAAAATAGAGAAAGAAAATTTTACTAAGAAAATAGATAACTTTAAAAAATTAATTAATTTTAATTGGAGGATAATTACTTTACACTATTGTGGTGGTTTTGGCCATACATAGACATGAATCAGCCATGAGTGCACATATGTCCCCCCATCCTGAACCCCCTTCCCGTCTCTCTCCCCACATCACCCCTCTGGGTTGTCCTAGAGTGCTGGCTTTGAGTGCTCTGCTTCATGCATCGAACTTGCACTGGTCATCTATTTTACATAGGGTAATATGCATGTTTCAATGCTGTTCTCTCAAATCATCCCACCCTTTCCTTCTCCCACGTAGTCCAAAAATCTGTTCTTTACATCTGTGTCTCTTTTGCTGCCTTGCATATAGATTTGTGGTTATCTTCTTTCTAAATTCCATATATATATAGATGACTGTTTTAAGGGCTCAGTTTAAAAGATCACTTAAATTTGGTGGTATAATTGACTGAGATTATAGGATAACTGAGGATAATCCTTTCTTTGGCTAGAAATTTGTAGCATTAAACTCTGGAAAAGGGCAGGAAAGAGGAACAATGTGTCCAGTAGGAAAACACTATGCAGGTCAGGTAGCAACAGTTAGAACTGGACATGGAACAACAGACTGGTTCCAAATAGGACAAGGAGTACATCAAGGCTGTATATCATCACCCTGCTTATTTAACTTATATGCAGAATACATCATGAGAAACGCTGGGCTGGAAGAAGCACAAGCTGGAATCAAGATTGCCAGGAGAAATATCAATCACCTCAGATATGCAGATGACACCACCCTTATGGCAGAAAGTGAAGAGGAACTAAAAAGCCTCTTGATGAAAGTGAAAGAGGAGAGCGAAAAAGTTGGCTTAAAGCTCAACATTCAAAAAATGAAGATCATGGCATCCGGTCCCATCACTTCATGGGAAATAGATGGGAAACAGTGGAAACAGTGTCAGACTTTATTTTTGGGGGCTCCAAAATCACTGCAGATGGTGACTGCAGCCATGAAATTAGAAGACGCTTACTCCTTGGAAGAAAAGTTATGTCCAACCTAGATAGTATTTTCAAAAGCAGAGACATTACTTTGCCAACAAAGGTCCATCTAGTCCAGGCTATGGTTTTTCCAGTAGTCATGTGTGGATGTGAGAGTTGGACTGTGAAGAAAGCTGAGCACCGAAGAATTGATGCTTTTGAACTGTGGTGTTGGAGAAGACTCTTGAGAGTCCCTTGGCAACCAGTCCATTCTAAAGGAAATCAGTCCTGGGATTTCTTTGGAAGGAATGATGCTAAAGCTGAAACTCCAGTACTTTGGCCCCCTCATGCAAAGAATTGACTCTTTGGAAAAGACTCTGATGCTGGGAGGGATTGGGGGCAGGAGGAGAAGGGGACGACCGAGGATGAGATGGCTAGATGGCATCACTGACTCAATGGACGTGAGTTTGAGTGAACTCCGGGAGTTGGTGATGGACAGGGAGGCCTGGTGTGCTACAATTCATGGGGGTCACAAAGAGTCGGACACGACTGAGCGACTGAACTGAACTGAGCTCTACTTTAAGAGTATTCTAGGATATCAGTATTTCTAGAATTATATAATCTATTGGTTAGGAATGAGGTCTCTTGAAACAGACTGTTTGGGTTTAATCCTGGCTCTATCACTTAATAGTCCACCAAACATGGGTAAGTTATTTACTTATTCACCCCTCTGCTGAAGTTTTCTCATCTTTAAGAGAAACTAAATGTGTTAATGGATGCAAATGCTTGTTTAGTACGATACCCAATATACAGTGATGACTCAGTTAAGTATTTTCCATTCTGTGGCAACCCAGTCCAGTGTTCTTGCCTGGAGGATTCCATAGACAGAGGAGCCTGGCAGGCTACAGGCCATGGAGTTACAAAGAGTTGGACATGACTTAGCAACTAAACCACCACCATTCTGTCCCTTTAGCTGATTCATCAGTAGGTTCTGTCAATTCTGCCTCTAAAATTTTTGTTCAGCCACTCCTCTCTGTCTCTGTTGCCATTTACCTTTGGCAGTCATCCCCAACTAGACTTCCTCTTCTTCCTGATGGTCCCTTCAATATCCACAGTCAGAACCGCTGCTGAAATCCTTTAAGACTTCCTTCCATTTTATGCAGAAGAGAATTCAAGTTCCTTCTAAGGCCATCAAGACCCTAGGTAATCTGGCCCCTGCCTACATCCCTGATGTCATTTCATACCAAGGTACTCCAGCTGCACAGGCCTCTTCCTGTTCTAGAACAAGCAACACCTGTTGCTATCTCAGGTCTTCTGGATTTGCTGCTGTGTCTGCCTAAAATGCTTCATCCTCATCTCTTTGCATTGCTGGTTTCAGGTCTCAGCTCATATGTCACCATCACAAAGAGGCCTTCCCAGACTACCCCAGCTTGTGGAGGATCTCCCTCCCCTACGTGTTATCACATCTTTATCTGTAATTATGTCATAGGATGTATTACAACTTAACTTGCCTTTTCATTTATCTACTCAGTTGTTTTTATTGCTTCCTCCACATTACAGTGTAAATGCCAGATCTTCACCGCTTTATCCTCATTGCCTAGAATTGTTGTTGTTCAGTCGCTAAGTCATGTCTGACTCTTTGGGACCCCATGGATGCAGCAGGCCAGGCTTCCCTGTCCTTCACTATCTCCCCTGGCATGTAAGAGGCATTCAATAAATGTTTGCTGAATGAATGATAATTGTTAGTTGCTGTTATTTTTATAATTACACAGCATCCTTTGTATCATGTCCGAGTCATTCTCCTGTTGGCAATATGATTTGGAAGTGAAACACTTGGCAGAATTTAAATGTGCTCACCTGGACTCAATCTTTACTTGGATAGGGAGGAGAGGGAAAGGGAAAACAAGTCTCAAGGAAATATTTAAATGGTATGACTGTTTTGGAAACTGTGAAGAGCTGGATATAGGATGAAGGTCCTTCCCATCCCCCGAGGGACCACAGTAAAGCACATCAAGTTAGATTTTAGAATGTCTTGAAGGCAAAAAAAAAAAAAAAAAANTGGATAGGGAGGAGAGGGAAAGGGAAAACAAGTCTCAAGGAAATATTTAAATGGTATGACTGTTTTGGAAACTGTGAAGAGCTGGATATAGGATGAAGGTCCTTCCCATCCCCCGAGGGACCACAGTAAAGCACATCAAGTTAGATTTTAGAATGTCTTGAAGAAAAAAAAAAAAAAAAAAAAGCAACAGCCTTCATGAAGTAGGCTACTGGCCACTGTGGATATTTTTTTGTGACTGTATTATTATATATGTGTGTAGCTGGTTTGCCTAACAAATCTTCACAGCCAGGAACATGTCTTCTGATCTTTATCCTTCGGTGCACTCTTACTGTACCTAAGGATGCAGTAAGAGTGAGTACTCATGGTGAGGATTTGGCAGTTTACCCAAACTGGTGGCACCTTATGATGACCCAGTTGATGGTCATTTCTTTGATTTCTTTCCTGTAAAGCTATAGTCCCCAAGAACCTGTGTATTTCAGCAATTTTTCTTCATGTCCCTCTCTGCTATGTCTGTGAGGTACAACAGTCTGTAGATTTTCAGATTCATTTTATTTCAGAATGCACTCTATGAAAATCTTGCTGTTGAGTGGTGTTGGTGACAATGACTCTGATTTGTGAGTTCAGAAGCTGGGCCTCTTGGTACAAATATACCTTCACGTGTTGGACCGTGTGAACTCTGCCATCCACATTCCTAGAAATTGGAGGAGTCTGCTGCTTTTGGATTGCACAGAGGGCTGGCTTGTCTTGGCTTTCTCCACTTTTTCTTCCTGTAGCCTAATTTTGAGGGAGAGTTTTCAGCTTTTTTCTTTCAGACTCAAATTTTCACTCTTTCAAGTTTCTCTCTATTCTCCTTTGCCTATATTCAGTATTCGTACCAGAAGTCTTAGACATTTTGATTGGCAGGTTTTTTTGACTTGATACATCAGTTCGGAGAGAGCTTTGTTCTTATATAACTATATTCAAAGTACAGTTACTGCCTTGAGAAAGTAATTGAAATCACAATAGGCACCATGAAAATAAGGACTGGACCAAAATGACAGCAGGGGAAAGTCCCTGGTGTTCAGCTAAGTGACAAGAGAAATTAGTAATAAATGTTTGAAAGGAGAGTAAATCTATCATAGAATGGCCATATCAATTGTTCTCAATATTCTTTAGGACCCCACAGTTTTATGGCCATTGCTTCTAAGTATATGTATTCTCAGGGTACTGTTCAAATGACTCAACAACTGGTGTAGCTCAGGCATGGATGGGTCAAGATGGGTCAAAGTGGATGCCTGTTTTAATGCTGCAGCAGAGTACTGGACTAGGTTGACTCCTTCTTTATTGGATGGTAGGAGGATCCAGGGAGAGGGCCAGGGGATTGGGGGTACTGGGAATATGGGAGTACAGTGGAAAGCTTGGGGGAGCAGCTACTTACCAAGAAATATGTAAGTATTTCAAAATTTGACAACCGGTGACTGTGGGCTTCCCTGGTGGCTTAATCAGTAAAGAATCTGCCTGTAGTAGAGGAGATCTGGGTTCAATCCCTGGGTTGGAAAGATCCCCTGGAGGAGGGCATGGCAACCCACTCCAATATTCTTGCCTGGAGAATCCCCATGGACAGAGGAGCCTGGCAGGCTATAGTCCATGAGGGTCACAAAGAGTCAGACATGACTGAGCAGCTAAGCACAGCACATGACTGTATCAGCTGGACTTCAGTCCTACAAGTTCTTCTATAGTCTTGGAAACTGTATCTGTCATGTTATAGTTGACCTTCCAGCCAGGACTGGCACTAAGGGCTGTATTTTGTTTATCTCACCACAATACTCTTTGTCCTATTAAGATGGACACAAACTTTTACAAACATTTGAACCAAATAGACTTAGTGTTGCAGAAGGAGAAGCTACTGGGAAAGAATGGGTTGGGGAGGGGTGGGAAGCTATGGCTATCAATCACTCATCCAGCAGAGATTTCAGCAGAAACTTAATAAGCCAGTCTCCGCAGTGATAGCAGAGCTCTTAGGCACAATTCAGACTAAATCAGAGTGTAGATGGAGGCCAGCTGCTTTTGATAAATGACTCGACATGGTTGAGTGTTCTACAAAAAGAAACCTTCAGTACTGCAAATGTGCACGGGTGATGTCATGAGTCCTTCAAATGGATGAAGGCTAATGGATCAGCAGTGAGCCTGATGCCAAAAGAATGGCTTCACTGAGAGAGAGCTCAGGTTTGAAGTTACACAAGGCATCCAGCAGAATTTCCCTTCCTCAATGCCTTGGTTCAGTGCACTGTTTCAGCTTCAACTAAAAAACACTTAATATTCCTAGGTGTTTTTAGCCTAATGGATTTGATACACAAGTATTTCCTCAATCTCAACTTTCCAAGGTGGATAATTGCTCTGGAGATTGTTAACATTATAATCAGAGATTAATGAAACTGGCTGGTAAATCCCAAACACTTGTAACCCTTGGCGAACTTTTGTGATCCCTACCAATAACTCATTGTGTATGACTGGATCTGGGTGGAACATTTGACTTGGTGGGTTTGACATTTAACCTTTAAAATGAATGGCAAAATTTGCAGGTGCACTTGTTCCACAAGGTAGCTAATGAATGATGTATATAATTGTCAACGTAGATCTAAGCCTGGAGAGATTTGACAAATATAGTTTCCGCTGAAAAACAATGAATGTTCCTAGACATCTGTGCAGGCTCTAGTTCTTAGGTCTTGTTGTAGGAGAAAAGGTTCTAAGAGATGATTCAACTGAGAGTTGTGGTCATCTACACATTTTCGGAGATAGATTATACTAACTCCTAACTGGCTTAGTTTTCCTGGAGTTAGGGTAAGTTGAAATACTTAGTTACCAATAGTAGGTGAGTTAGCTAAGGGACTAAATGTAGGTGAAAGAAGGATGAATCAGATCTTAATACAAATTGCCTGAATAGTTGTGCAAATTGTAAGTTGGATAAGATTTATTTAAAACAAACATAGCCAAACAGTTCACTGAAGTGCCTTCCTCAACCCATATCCAGAAACAGCATTTTAGCTTTTGGAAGATATGGTAAAATAGTAGCTTGGACTAGTGCCCAGACTGCTCCAAGATAAGGTAGAAGGAGAGTGTGTGTCTTGGACTGGAGCCATTTCCCTCGAAGATGCAAACCCAAGGCAGAGTCTTAGAAGAATCCTTTCTTATTATAATAGGATCCCCTTCACATATGCTTTAGCAACCCTTGATTTCCAGGGGAAAAGTGGATTCTAAACTCTTCACCCTGAATAAAGTTGCCGCTCTAGGGCATGCACACTATGTGACTTCTTAAATTTTCCTGACTGCTTTCTTTCTCTCTTGGTTGCTACTGCACCCTCACCTGCTTGCCCTGTCATTTTTAGACTTGAATGAAATGCTACAGATGGGAGATCTGGAATCCTGAGGGAGACTCCTGAAGGGCTGGATTATGCAACCAAGAAGTGAATGGGGGTAAGCGTCCCCTGGGGGTGAGCCTTAAACAGAGAGAAATGGAGTTGAAAGAGGGGCTGGAAAGGTAAATTCTGATTCCATTCCATCTTCTAAGAACTGCTCTGGGGTACAGTTACTCCTTACAGCCCTTCTGGAGAAATCCCATGTGCCATGTGAACATAGCTGCCAAGAGACCTGCTGGATCTCTTCCTGGGTCACACTTGTGGGAGCGGGGATGGCAAACTGCATTATACCGCATTGAATTGTTCCTTGAAACTCATTTTCTTTTTTCCCTTACTGTCCTGGGCTTCCATCTCCCAAATAAAGTGTTAGCACTTTCAATGTGTTAGGAAGCTCTGCCTTCTAGGATATCATGGCTTTAGATACTAGGCTAATCATTAAACATTTTACTAGCTCATTAACAGATTTGCCTAATCAATATGTGACATTATCCTTCCTAAGGTCAAACTGAAAACTACTTTAAGTCTTTTTAATATTCATAGTTTCAATTAGTGCAGTAACAGTCAATACCAGCCCTTCTCAACCGTAGTTCAACAGAATTAACCCTTAATTCCTAAGGCACCTGTAGTATGTAATGAATTAACTTCTCTTCTATGCATCTAGAATGTACCATCCTTGGAAGTAAGCAGTTACTTAAATCACTTCCTGTAGGAATTAATTCTCTTGAGGAATCCTGGTTGTGAAGGGCTGGTCTTTCACATTTTCAGGTATTTTCCTGAGATGGCGTTTATTCATCTTGTTACTAGACAAGATAAAAATGTTTTCAATTCATTTATGTTTTTCAATTTTAGTCCTGTTGGCAACTAACAAAGGAAGTGAATTACTTGATTCATATTTATTTAATAAATATTTGAATATCTCCTAAGAGCCAGGTTCTAGGAAAGCAAGGAAGAGCAAGGCTTGTTCTCTGTTTTCCCAGAGCTTAGTTTACTGGGAATATAATATAGATAAATATCACATTGTGTGCATAACAGAAATACATAGAGAGTGACTTGAGAACAGAGGAGCTTAGATAATATTCTCTTTTCACATTGTATTTTGCTCTACTTTCGTACCATTCATAGCATTTATAACTTGTTGTGTCCTAGGGAACATAACTAAAATAAGCCATCTGTAAGAAAACTATGATGAAATCTTCTTAACCATTTATATGACATTATTTTTTTTTCTTGGTACTCTTAAAAAAAAAAAAGCTGAGTTCTACATGGTATCAAAAGGAAAAGAGACTGAAATGTACCAAATCAGTCTTACTTTCTCTCACCACGAAATTTTTAGTGCAATATGTTATTTTTTTCTGATACTTCTCATTAAACAAAGGTAGACTATCAAAAGTTCTCTGCATTGTTTTTCAGAGCCTGACTTTCAAAATAAAGTGATTATGCCAGTCACAAACACTGGGAGATCAGACATTTGGTGCCAAAATGGAAAGAGTGTCTGTCATTTGTATCTTTGGCCAAAGAAGTGGGTCTTCAAAATTTTTTGCTAAGATCCATTTAAAATCTGCTTGCATATTCATATCTGTAAAAATTACTTTGCTAGTTCTAAGGTAGAAGAAATTTATCACTGAAATTTGCAATTTTAGAAAGTATTTGAAAGCATTTAAAATTACATAAATAGCTCTGGCCAAACAACTTGAGGAGATGTGGTCCAAAGTGTGGCCTTGAGCTATGTTAATTTATATGCCTCTAAGGAAGGGTGGAGTTCATTGCAAAAACAGTGCTGTTCAAGAAAAATAAAGACTCATGTCTGATGTATAATTTTTCAGATAACAGAATTACAAATCTCTGGCATTTATGAATTAAAGTTGTACTGCAAAGGTAAGGAGGATGAATATTCTTCTTTTGAGTAATGATGAAAATTAAGAGAAGAAAATATGGACAGGCTTTTTGGTACTGAAATACAATTTCATTCTCAGATCTTAAAAGAATTAAGATTCTCTCAGTGGACAGTCAGTGTGGGAACTGACTGTAGGTAATAAGGCATACCTGGCCCTGGGGATAGATAGTGGGGATTGTATTGAAAGTCTTTTGGAAATCTGGGAGAAGCCCTATTTTTTTTTTTTTTTAATGTCCTAGAAGAAAAGATAGGAATTGCAGCACATTAGTCACAATAAATAGACCTTGTCCCTAAACACCCACAAACTTCCCTCCTTATTTTTCATTGTGCCCATTGTTCATTTTCATCTCTGTCAGTGAATGCAAATGTTTCGCATACTGGACCTAACTGGGGGCCACAGTTGGAAAGATCATCTATCCTCATCAAATCCTTATTAAACATACAAATCTTCTTAGCAGTCACTTTTTTCTCTTAGACAAATATAGGAGAGGATCCATTGTTCACTTCTAGAAACAATTCTATGAGAAAGATAAGTAACAGAAAAGCATTTCACTGGTGATTTTCTGGAATTTTGGACTTATCCCAAATTTTGCTGATTGGCTTCCCTGGTGGCTCAGACAGCAAAGAATCTGCCTGCAATGCGAGAGACGGGGAAGATCTTCTGGAGAAGAAAATGGCTACCTACTCCAGTATTCTTGCTTGGAGGATTCATGGACAGTGGAATCTGATGGGCTACAGTTCATGGGGTCACAAAGAGTCAGACACAACTAAGCGACTAAGCATGCATTTAATATCGAGGAAAAATGAGTTCTGGATTCTCCTTCCACCAAATGAAGTCTTCTTGTTTAGCAATCTCTCGTCAGATTTTGGACACAGGGACACAAAGTGTACATACATACAGGCAGTTTTTGTGTGACTGTACTCTTCTCAGTAGCAACTCATTCTCCAGCCAGCAATCCAGGAGAAAGTCATTTGGAGTTATCCGGGTGAAAAAGTCAGAGCTTTTTCTGTGAGGAATCAAAGCTTCTGTTCTTTGGGCTGCATGGTCAGCCTCTCTAGTTAGCCTTCCCCTTAAATCAATGAAAAAGTTCACAGAATGAAATGTTTAGTGCTCTCTTGGTCTTGAGCCAGGGATGGCTGTGCCTGCAAGCAAAACAAATTCTCAACAAGAATTTGTAAACAAGGATCAACTGACTAATGCCTGGTACAAAATGATGTCTGACATCTGTACTTCTGGTGGAAATTTGTGCAAAGGAGCAAAATTATTATTTTTTTATTGTTAACACTCTTTTCCCTTAGATGACTGTTGTGCTCTCTGGATGGGTATCAGTAATTTGGAATTTGGGTCTGCAGTGGTGTTAGGCTGCTTTTGCCAAGTAATTCTTTTCCCCTTGTGAGTTTTATCCTCTTTTGTATGTTCCTGTTTGAGATCTTTTAGAAACTTTATTTTTGTTCAGAAAAAGACATGATACCACATAGACCTACTAATTATTTTCTTTAACATGCGGCTTATTATCCCTGAAAAGCCTTACAGCACCTCTAGGTCCCCATGGGAGGTTAAGAACAAATGGCAGGAGACCAGGTACTCAGGAAGAAGACTTTTGGCTAAGCAATATTGACTCATTGATGTTTAATAATAATACTACCAATTGTCTTTTAATGAACATATACGATGCAATAGAATATAGAATAGAAGTCGCTCAGTTGTGTCTGACTCTTTGCGACCTCATAGACTGTAGCCTATCAGGCTCCTCCATCCATGGGATTTTCCAGGCAAGAGTGCTAGAGTGGATTGCCATAATAGGCACTCAAAATTGCTTTTAAAAACAACTTGAATTATATCAAGCCCTTAATATGTGCCAGATACTATTGTGGTAGCTCAAAATAACAGAAATTATTCTCTCATAGTTTTGGAGATTCGTAGTCTGCAACAAGGAGTCAGCAGGCCCACCGTCTTTCTGAAGACTCTACTATTGAATCTGTTCCATGCCTTTCTTTTAGTTTCTGGTGTTCCTAGTATTCCTTGCAGCTCCTTGACTCCAATCTCTGCTTCCATTGCCACAGGGCCATCTCCCCTCAGTGTGTCTCTTTCTTCATAGGGCATTCTCCTCTCTGCACATGTCTCTGCCCCTCTAAAGTGAAAGTGGTCGCTCAGTCGTGCCCGACTCTTTGCGACCCCATGGACTGTAGCCTACCTAATCATATAGGATTAACCCTGGTGGCTCAGATTGTAAGAATCTTCCTGTAATGCAGGAGACCTGAGTTTGATCCCTGGCTTGGGAAGATCCCCTGGAAAAGGGAATGGCAACCCACTCCAGTATTCTTGCCTGGAGAATCCCAAGGACAGAGGAGCTTGGCAGGCCACAGTCCATGGGGTCTCAAAGAGTCAGACAGGAATTAGCTACTAATACATTCACTTTCATTAATATATAGGAGGAATCTCTAATGGCAACCTAATGTTGTTGTTGTTGTTCAGTCGCTAAGTCATGTCTGACTCTTTGTGACCCCATGGACTGCAGCATACCAGGCTTCCCTATTCCTCATTATCTCCCAGAGTTTGCTCAAACTTATGTTCAATGAGTTGGTAATGCCATCCAACCATCTCACCCTCTGCCACCCCCTTCTCTTTCTGCCCTCAATCCTTCCTAGCATCAGGATCTTTTTCAAAGAATCTACTATTTGCATTAGTTGGCCAAAATATTGGAGCTTCAGCATCAGTCCTTCCAATGAATATTCAGAGTTGATTTCCTTTAGGATTGATTGGTTTGCAGTGCAAGGGACTCTCAAGAGTCTTCTCCAACACCAGAGTTTGAAAGAATCAATTCTTCAGCCCTCAGCCTTCTGCATGGTCCAACTCTCACATCCATACATGACTACTGGAAAAGCTGTAGCTTTGATTATCCAGACGTTTGTCTGCAAAGTGTTTTCTTTGCTTTTTAATACACTGTCTAGGTTTGTTACAGTTTTCCTTCCAAGGAGCAAGCCTCTTTTTATTTCAGCTTGGTTCTCAGACGGGCTGACTCAAAAAGAGAGTGCAAACTTCTCTACAGTGCATATAGAGGTGCTCTTGAAAGGTAGTGCTGAAAGAATATGTCCCAGTGGGAAGAACTTGCCTGTGAATAGAGCAGTCATAATGGTAAGAATGGAAGCTATGCATGGGCTCCAAACTAGGGACTCACACTTAGGAGACCTAGCTACTGCCTCAGCACATGCCCAGCTGCCAGAAACAGAGTCTGTCTCTTGAAGAAATCAAGCAGTCTCTTGGTAGCACGTTGACTACAGTGAACCCTTTTCACTCTGAAGGCATAGAATTTAAATAAATAAACAAATAGCTGTGTTTAAACCAGGTTCGAGTTTATCTTATGTGCCTTCAGGGATTCAGCTAGCACATCTCTGGAGATTTCTTTGAGATACTTGAAGCAACACGTGGCCAAGCAGGAGTAAGAACATGGAAAGTGTCTCCTTCTTGCATAAGTGCCCTCAGGATTTGTTGTTCTCCCAAGGGGATACAGTTATCTGTCTGATACTTTTAATCTTGGGTTGAGATGTTTGTAAAGAAATATCATGGACCAAAAGATGTGTTTAAATTAACAACCAAACTCGGGTTAGGAAGGATGGTGTGACGTGGAAGGCATTCATAGTCCACTGAATGTAAGCACTGCTAATTAGTCTACTTGTTACCTTCAGCCTTGATCAACTCTTGAGCTTACATCCCTATATTAAAAAGATTCTTGAGATCCAGAATAGGGCAATGGAAATGATTAAAAATAGAGAAATGAGGTTAAAAAAAGAAAAGTTAAAGTTAGAGCTGTTTTAGCATGCCCATCTTTACCTGTAGAAGCTAATTGTAGATGGTAGGAGAGAGGAGGGGCTTTACATAGTTTAAGAATTATAGCTTAGGCTGTGCTGAATGAGAGTGATTATAGATACTGGCAGTCATTGTTCAACTAAAGGTGAAAATGAAGGAAGGGCAGAAAGACCTCTTTCAGAAGAAAGAGATCTTCCAAAATTTGTACTCTTCTCCATGGCAAAGCTGCAGGAGCAAATAGGGAACTGTGGGAAAGGTGGATTCCAGTAGGAAACTCAGGACTGGAGAAAACAGGAAACAGCAGAGTCTGAGCTGTGAAGCCAGTCTCTTGGGACTCTCCGTATTCAGTGTTCTGAACAGGGATCCTGATCTTTGAATTCAAAAGTCTGGACGTGAACTAACAAAGGAGTGTGAAATAAAGGCATGAGCATGAGGTCAGGGAAGATGTGGTATATGAAATGTGGGTTTCCAAGGGAGAACTTCAGTTTGTTGGTTTTTGTGACTTAAAAATAGACAAAAAGCTACTGGTCTTTTAAAAACAATGATCAGGATCATTCATAATTTGTCTTAAATTTGACTTTCCAGCATTTGCCACTCTGTGCCATTGTCTTCTGATGATAATGACCTGCCCATCGCCTGCCCACTATTTTCCCCTCGTCATGCACAGTCACTTCCTCTGTCAGGAGTACTTTTCTCTCCCAGTCCTTGTGGATGCCATCTCCTCACCTTTCAGAGAACCAGATGAACTATTTTTTTTTTTTCCCCATGCAGTGCTCTATGTTTTCCACACCCAGAGAGTTGGCTGATCCTCAGTATCTACCTCTGTTACATCTTTGATAGTATGGCATTAGCTTGATTTGTTGTATGTCTGTTCCTTCACTAGATTGTGAGTTCATGAGGCCAGGGACTGTCTTATTTTCATTGTGGGTCAAATATTTGGCATGTAGCAAGTGACACAAGAAGTGCTTCTTGAAAGTACATTTAGAATTGAATAACTCCAAAGGAGGCTTACCAGGTGTCCTCCAACTTAAGTCACCAAATAAGGAAAGCATTTTTATAGGCATAGTAGAAGCATGAGTTTGCACAGGGAAGATGTTTATTAAGAATGTGTAAAATAAATATTATGTAACAGTACAGAAAATATCTTCCTAGGAATCTAAGACCAAGATAGAAACCTGTTTATCTCTGCTAACAGAGACATAGTCGGGCTTTCATTTTCTTTTCTGTGATTCTGTGATTTAGGATCACAAACTCCACACTGTGAACAACTGATAAACTAGACAAATACCAGAATATAGTTAATGAGAAGAAGCATTTTCTTTATCTTGCTTTCTTTCCATAGTGTGGCGCAGAGGTTAAAGCGTCTGCCTGGAATGCGGGAGACCCGGGTTCGATCCCTGGGTCGGGAAGATCCCCTGGAGAAGGAAATGGTAACCCACTCCAGTATTCTTACCTGGAGAATCCTATGGACGGAGAAGGCTGGTAGGCTACAGTCCATAGGGTCGCAAAGAGTCGGACACGACTGAGCGACTTCACCCCCCCCCCTCACTCAGTTAACTATTTCCGAGATCAAGTGTTGGTCATATTCAAGGAAAATGGACAAAAATGGGTTGTATGTTTTGATGGGGAAATTATTTAGTTTTTTTAAAAATCCCATATATATGGTTAAGCAATAATATTTGTGTTAGCTCATTTTTCTCAATATTTTCATAGAATCAAATCTTGCTCATTTAGACTACTAAGTTAAACTACTATATAAGTGAAATACTGTAGAATATGAAAGCAAATTCAGTCATCACTTATTGTGCATCATTAAAGGAAACAAAATACAACAAAACGTTAATGGAGAAATCTAGTTAGCATGTTTTAATAAACATATTAAATATATTATATATTAAATAAGTATATTATACTTGCTTTTAAAGAGCCTAAATCTTTTTACGTGTAAATAACCACTATAAAAAGTATTTAAACATTTAGTGCTCACAAGGAGGATTAATGTGTTCTGCTTTAATTTTAGTCATATATTTACTTGTATACTCTATGTATTAACTTTAACAGCGTCTTTTGTCCTAGATGTTCAAGATATCCACTTCAGCTCAATTCTTGTCTAGTTATTAAGAACATCAACAAAGAAGGTTATCTGAATGGACTTTTAATAGCACTTGTGTTTATTCTGACTCAACCGTGTGCAGTTCCTCCACTATTGACTTGCATCAAGAAAACATCGAGTGTGTTGAATTATTTGGAACATTCAGAGAAGAATTTGACCAGCAGGCTGTCATACAATGTAAACAGCGTGAGGGCCTGTTGGCTTCATGAAGGGGATATCTGGTTTCTCAATAGGTTCTGGAGGTGGAGAACAGAAGGAGCTGAAGGGCTTTCGCCTGCGGTGCAAGCAGATAATGGCACTTCAGCTGCTTCTCTACAAAGGCAGGAGGTCTGACTTAGCAATTTGGTGAGAGAGTTCTCATTTCTTAATATCTATATCATTAGTTGACAGATGGCTTTCTGTCTGAAATCTTATTTTGAGAAGCTACCTCCTGCTAGATAATCTCCTTAAACTGTAAATCACTAGTGGAATGAATTTCAATTCCTGAAGTTCTGAATGAATATACTAAAAGTTATCCCCTGCTGCAATTTGCAGAGCACATTGTTTTAATATTTATTGGGCATTTACTATGTCTCAAACCTTTTGCTAGGAACTAGGTTATGACAGAAAATAAGAAAGACCCTGTCCTTATTTTTCAATGACAGTCAATAAACTAGGATGTGTCAATAAACTACAAATACTCTACTTTTCAAGATTGTGACTGAAGTTCTGTCCTTGTTCTTCATCTTTTTAGATGAAAAAAGAGGCATTTTATAAGTTGTAAGAACTTTTTTTTCCTATAAAAATTGTAGTCGCTTTTTTCTCTATAAAAAGTGTAGTCAACCTCTCTAGTTAGACCATAGCTCTTTTTCAGACCATAGCTTCTCAACTTGGGAATAGTCACAAGGGAGGTCAGAGAGAACTTCCCTTGGAGTTTTGAAGGCCAGTTATTACAGATGTGTCTAATAAACCACACTCCAGCCTCTGAGTCCTGCCTCTTGGCCTTTATTGCTGATGATGGGAGGATCTCTTTTATGTTGTTTTTTGCCACTTTTCAATGATATTGGGAATAGGAAGTTCTGCCTAAAAATTCAGTCTGGCTTAAGATAGATGAGCACGGCATGGGCAGAGCATCCCAGAGGTGTTCTAGGGCTTGTTGAGCTACTATGTAATAGATGAAGTATGTGCCAAACCCTGCTTCCTCTCCCCTTTGGAAAGCCATATCTAGGGCCTGGGGCAGCCTCTTACCATAAACTGCCCCAGTCCATTTATCCTATGATACCATATGAGCTTATCATATCATAAGTTTATTACGTACCATGATCAAAGTTGGGAAGGACTGTCTTAGGTTATGACTCAGGGGCAAGGAATTCTGCTGTTAGGAAAGGCTTTAGGACATGTGCCAATGTCCAGACCTAGTCAGGCTCCCAGGAGTTGTTAGGAATAGGGAGATGATGAAAAGGGAAACTAAAATCACTGTGCATAAGAACATAAAGTAATCTTTCTGTTGTGGGCAGGGAACAGCTTGGCAGATTGTTTGTTTGAATAAAATATTTTTCTTTGTTCATATTGATTTGGACAGTACTGCTTTGGAGAATTATTTTTGTTCTTGGGATGTGTATGTCTGCATCATGCATGTTTTGTCTGGAAATTATGTATACATTCTAGAAGACAAAAGGAAGAATCTGGAGGCATGTTACCTTCAGATCACTCTGTAGAGAGATCTCCACTGGGGACTGTATTTAAAATACCAAATCCCAATCTGGATTATTAGCCAAAGCACATTCTTTTTTTTTTTTCTATTTATGTCTTAAGTCAATTTATTTATTTATTTATTTTTTACTTTACAATACTGTATTGGTTTTGCCATACATTGACATGAATCCACCACAGGAGTACATGAGTTCCCAACCCTAAACCCCCTTCCCACCACCCTCCCCATATCATCTCTCTGGGTCTTCCCAGTGCACCAGCCCAAAGCATCCTGTATCCTGTATCGAACCTAGACTAGCGATTCATTTCTTACATGATAGTATACATGTTTCAATGCCATTCTCTCAAATCATCCCACCCTCTCCCTCTCCCACAGAGTCCAAAAGTCTGTTCTTTACATCTGTGTCTCTTTTGCTGTCTCGCATACAGGGTTATCATTCAGTTCAGTTCAGTTCAGTCGCTCAGTCATGTCCGACTCTTTGTGACCCCATGAATCGCAGCACGCCAGGCCTGCCTGTCCATCACCAACTCCCGGAGTTCACTCAGATTCATGTCCATGGAGTCAGTGATGCCATCCAGCTATCTCATCCTCTGTCGTCCCCTTCTCCTCCTGCCCCCAATCCCTCCCAGCATCAAAGTCTTTCCCAATGAGTCAATTCTTCGCATGGGGTGGCCAGAGTACTGGAGTTTCGGCTTTAGCATCATTCCTTCCAAAAAAATCCCAGGGCTGATCTCCTTCACAATGGACTGGTTGGACCTCCTTGCAGTCCAAGGGACTCTCAAGAGTCTTCTCCAACACCACAGTTCAAAAGCATCAATTCTTCGGTGCTCAGCCTTCTTCACAGTCCAACTCTCACATCCATACATGACTACTGGAAAAACCATAGCCTTGACTAGACGGACCTTAGTCAGCAAAGCAACGTCTCTGCTTTTGAATATGCTACTAGGTTGGTCATAACTTTTCTTCCAAGGAGTAAGTGTCTTTTAATTTCATGGCCGTAATCACCATCTGCAGTGATTTTGGAGCCCCCCAAAATAAAATCTGACACTGTTTCCACTGTTTCCCCATCTATTTCCCATGAAGTGATGGGACCGGATGCCATGATCTTCATTTTTTGAATGTTGAGCTTTCAGCCAACTTTT
>SJYT01014412.1:969935-998842 GCA_006410635.1 Cephalophus harveyi
CTGTTTGCAGATGACATGATCCTCTACATAGAAAATCCTAAAGACTCCACCAGAAAATTACTAGAGCTAATCAATGAATATAGTAAAGTTGCGGGATATAAAATCAACACACAGAAATCCCTTGCATTCCTATACACTAATAATGAGAAAGTAGAAAAAGAAATTAAGGAAACAATTCCATTCACTATTGCAGCAAAAAGAATAAAATACTTGGGAATATATCTACCTAAAGAAACTAAAGACCTATATATAGAAAACTATAAAACACTGATGACAGAAATCAAAGAGGACACTAATAGATGGAGAAATATACCATGTTCATGGATCAGAAGAATCAGTATAGTGAAAATGAGTATACTACCCAAAGCAATCTACAGATTCAATGCAATCCCTATCAAGCTACCAGCGGTATTTTTCACAGAGCTAGAACAAATAATTTCACAATTTATATGGAAATACAAAAAACCTCGAATAGCCAAAGCAATCTTTAGAAAGAAGAATGGAACTGGAGGAATCAACCTGCCTGACTTCAGGCTCTACTTCAAAGCCACAGTCATCAAGACAGTATGGTACTGGCACAAAGACAGAAGTATAGATCAATGGAACAAAATAGAAAGCCCAGAGATAAATCCACACACCTATGGACACCTTATCTTCGACAAAGGAGGCAAGAATATACAATGAATTAAAGACAATCTCTTTAACAAGTAGTGCTGGGAAAACTGGTCAACCACTTGTAAAAGAATGAAACTAGAACACTTTCTAACACCATTCACAAAAATAAACTCAAAATGGATTAAAGATCTAAATGTAAGACCAGAAACTATAAAACTCATAGAGGAGAACATAGGCAAAACACTCTCCGACATAAATCACAGCAGGATCCTCTGATCCACCTCCTAGAATACTGGAAATAAAAGCAAAGCACATTCTTGATAAATAATCCCAGGATTGGAAAGGTATTGCCAGGAACTGTGGAGGCCCTCACATGACCTTGGTGGGATATCAGATTGGTACTAGAGAGGAAACAGAGATTCACTCTGGGAAGGACTGAAGTAGTAGTTCTCTCTCCAAGGAGTAAGGGAAAGATGGACTTTAATATAGGGGATTGAAATGTGGAATTGGGTTATATCCTAAGGAGAGTCCCTAAGAAGTGTTTACCTTGGTAAATTTCCTTAAACTCTGAACAGTGCTGCTTAACCTAAGTGTTACTTTAATTCCTGTGTTGCAGTATCCTCTATCTGGCCCCATACTCACAGCAGTCTAATGCATCCATACCACCTGGTGTGTTAGGTAAGGAACTAAGGAAAGGAGCCAGGAAGAATTCTTGTCCTGACCCTCTCTCTCCAGGCCAGCCTGGTGGAGGGAGTCTCATGTCAAATATGGTTCTCTTTATTCCTAGCCCTCAGGGGTTCCCAGGAGCCACACAAGTAGAGGCCCAAGGTAGCCTGGAAATCAACAAAAGAAAGTGAATAGACGTGGATATGAATCAAATCTCCCTTCCCCCTCTGTGTATTATAGGAAGGTCAGTCTGGAAAGAGGGAGGGGGTGACAGGAGGTAGATAGCAGCTAGCTTACTCAAGCTTTGTGCACACACATCTTTCCAGGGCCCATTCTGAAGGATACCAGCTATCTTCATATCTTGAGTGATGTTGTATGTGAGTGTGAGGCAGGAGGTGTCAGCCTTTCTCAGCTAGATATGTGGAATGCTGGGAACACTTAAAATAGAAAATTTTATATCCTGCCATTATATTTCAGGAAAAAGTAATGTGATGGTTAATTTTACCAGTTGGCTAGGCTATGGTGTCTAGTTGTTTGGTCAAACATAACTCTGGATGTTCATAGAGGGATGAAATACCCTCTGTGAGGGTATTTTTTATGATATGGTGAACACTTACAATGAGTTGACTTTGAGTAAAACGTTATTCTCCATAATGTGGGTAGGTCTCATCTAATCAGTTGATTTTGCTTTAAGACTATACCATAGACACTGTACAAATCTCCTGCCTGCCAGTCTGCCCTGCAGATTTCATCCCAAGTCTGAAATATCAGCTCTTAGCTGAATTTCCAGCCTGCTGTCATGTCTGTCCTACAGACTTGAGACCTTCCAGCTCTCACAATTTCCTGAGCCAGTTTCTTAAAATAACACCCAATCTTTCTCTGTATATGCATGCATGCTCAGATGCTCAGTCGTGTCTGACTCTGCTACCCCAGGGGCTGTAGCCCACCAGTCTCCTCTGTCAATGGGATCTTCCTGGAAAGAATACTGGAGTGGGTTGCCATTTCCTCCTTTAGGGGATTTTCCCAACCCAGGAATGAAACCAGTGTCTGCTGTGTCTCCTGAATTGGCAGGCAGATTCTTTACCACTAAGCCATCTGGGAAGCCCATCTCTGTATATAGGTATACCCTCTCTCTCTCTATATATATATATATATATCTTTCCATCCCTGTAACTATGTATATCTATATCAGTACCTTTAACTATAGCAACTATAGCTCTATCTATCTTTCCATCTATTTATCCTATTGGTTCTGTTTCTCTGGAGAACCCTGACTAAAACAGGAAATCTAAAAGGGAATGAAATCGTAGTGTGTTGCAATGGAAATAACTCAACATCCTAATAGATTCAGTTTATTTTGCTGAATTCTACCTAGAATTTGTAAGAACATGCTGCCAAAACCTTTTGTCTGCTTAAGAAAGCATATAGAACTCTGTCCTCCGTCCAGGGCTTCTGGTTAAATATCTCCTGAAAGCATTGTCCGCTTGTCTCCATCTCCTAGATGCCTATTCATGGACTAGAAAAAGGCAGTGCTCAGACCCTTATGTCATCTCATGTTGTCTTTGTCCCATTAGTAGCCGCGTGTGGCTGTCTGTGGTGAGTAATTGGATGATCGCTCAGGGAAGTGCACGTGCTAATGGTGCATGGCAGCTTTACAAACACTGTCTGTTTGAGTTAGACCTGAATTGTCCTCTGATTTAAAGATTCTTCTGTGACAATCAGAGCCTTAGGGATGATGTTGGCCAGAAAGAATGTGCATGGCCATTATTGAGCCAATTTTATAATTCATCTTTTAATAATCTGTGACTGAAGAGCTGAGTGAAATTCATCAAGCCCTGCCTTGTTTCTCACTGGGGAGCTTTCTGTTTTGTTACAGAGCCAAAGCTGTATGCAGCTGTTGGAGCTGTCACCGGTATTCTGGTTCACCCAAATATTGATAATAATTACTTTGGCTCCACATGGAAAGCATTTATTCCAATATCTGTAATGGAAAGATTGTTATTATTGATATTACAGCTTTACAGTGAGTCTATCAGAATGTGGATATGACATGCATAAACTATATTTGGTAAAAGCCGTATGTTTCTCCTACATAGTACACAGGACCCTGGGCTGTATTGTTGATCATCTGTTCTTCATAAATATAAGGAGAAGTTCTTACCAGATAATAATAATTAAACCTGTAGAAATGTCCAAATGGTGGCAGGCTACAGCCATCCTCAATGTCCCACAACAGCCTGTTAGGATAAGCAAAATCAAACAGCCAAGGCTTTGAGTCTGAGGGGGGTAAGTAGCATAATGAATTTTCCTCACCCTGTCATTATTCCTCTCTTGGCTCTCCTGGGTTACAGTCACAAGCTGGTCACATCACATTTATGCACCCTCATGTAGAGAGCTTTGGAATGGAGCCTGGAACTGGTCCAACTGGGAATGACCAGCTTATTATCGCAGGAATGAAAAGCTGCTTTGACCCTTGTCAGCCACATCCCCAGGAAGCCCTGTGCTTGCCCAAACCTACGGCTTTATGTTTCTTTCTTACATGTTCCCTTTTCTGTTCTCCTTGCCTTTCTTATTTGCTTGCCCTGGGTGGTCTTCTGTCTCCTATATCAAACTGTTTTTCTTCATGATGTGGGACATGTTAGTTGTTCTGATCAAGATGATTTTCTTTTGATATTAGTGTCTGACCACCTCCAAGAGAATGACTAGGCTCCAAGCCTTGACTAGGTGGGCTCTGAGTAGCAAGGAACTCAGGGGCACCTTAGCCGCATGCTCAGCAGATGGGGTGACTTGATGACCACCTTTTTGCAAAGGACTAAGGAAATCTTATGAGAAAGCTCTTGGGGTAGGTAATATCTATCTTTCCATCTATTTATCCTATTGGTTCTGTTTCTCTGGAGAACCCTGACTAAAACAGGAAATCTAAAAGGGAATGAAATCGTAGTGTGTTGCAATGGAAATAACTCAACATCCTAATAGATTCAGTTTATTTTGCTGAATTCTACCTAGAATTTGTAAGAACATGCTGCCAAAACCTTTTGTCTGCTTAAGAAAGCATATAGAACTCTGTCCTCCGTCCAGGGCTTCTGGTTAAATATCTCCTGAAAGCATTGTCCGCTTGTCTCCATCTCCTAGATGCCTATTCATGGACTAGAAAAAGGCAGTGCTCAGACCCTTATGTCATCTCATGTTGTCTTTGTCCCATTAGTAGCCGCGTGTGGCTGTCTGTGGTGAGTAATTGGATGATCGCTCAGGGAAGTGCACGTGCTAATGGTGCATGGCAGCTTTACAAACACTGTCTGTTTGAGTTAGACCTGAATTGTCCTCTGATTTAAAGATTCTTCTGTGACAATCAGAGCCTTAGGGATGATGTTGGCCAGAAAGAATGTGCATGGCCATTATTGAGCCAATTTTATAATTCATCTTTTAATAATCTGTGACTGAAGAGCTGAGTGAAATTCATCAAGCCCTGCCTTGTTTCTCACTGGGGAGCTTTCTGTTTTGTTACAGAGCCAAAGCTGTATGCAGCTGTTGGAGCTGTCACCGGTATTCTGGTTCACCCAAATATTGATAATAATTACTTTGGCTCCACATGGAAAGCATTTATTCCAATATCTGTAATGGAAAGATTGTTATTATTGATATTACAGCTTTACAGTGAGTCTATCAGAATGTGGATATGACATGCATAAACTATATTTGGTAAAAGCCGTATGTTTCTCCTACATAGTACACAGGACCCTGGGCTGTATTGTTGATCATCTGTTCTTCATAAATATAAGGAGAAGTTCTTACCAGATAATAATAATTAAACCTGTAGAAATGTCCAAATGGTGGCAGGCTACAGCCATCCTCAATGTCCCACAACAGCCTGTTAGGATAAGCAAAATCAAACAGCCAAGGCTTTGAGTCTGAGGGGGGTAAGTAGCATAATGAATTTTCCTCACCCTGTCATTATTCCTCTCTTGGCTCTCCTGGGTTACAGTCACAAGCTGGTCACATCACATTTATGCACCCTCATGTAGAGAGCTTTGGAATGGAGCCTGGAACTGGTCCAACTGGGAATGACCAGCTTATTATCGCAGGAATGAAAAGCTGCTTTGACCCTTGTCAGCCACATCCCCAGGAAGCCCTGTGCTTGCCCAAACCTACGGCTTTATGTTTCTTTCTTACATGTTCCCTTTTCTGTTCTCCTTGCCTTTCTTATTTGCTTGCCCTGGGTGGTCTTCTGTCTCCTATATCAAACTGTTTTTCTTCATGATGTGGGACATGTTAGTTGTTCTGATCAAGATGATTTTCTTTTGATATTAGTGTCTGACCACCTCCAAGAGAATGACTAGGCTCCAAGCCTTGACTAGGTGGGCTCTGAGTAGCAAGGAACTCAGGGGCACCTTAGCCGCATGCTCAGCAGATGGGGTGACTTGATGACCACCTTTTTGCAAAGGACTAAGGAAATCTTATGAGAAAGCTCTTGGGGTAGGTAGGATTTTATGTCAAAAACTTAGTTATAAGAGAGCAGGAGGGAGACTGAGTCCAGCTCTGGAGCTAGAATGAGTCTCGAATCACAGCCCAACTGCTGTAGCACTTCTGGGCTTGGAGTAGAGAGATTGCTGCTGCTGCTGCTAAGTCGCTTCAGTTGTGTCCAACTCTGTGCAACCCCATAGATGGCAACTCACCAGGCTCCTCTGTCCCTGGGATTCTCCAGGCAAGAATTCTGGAATGGGTTGCCATTTCCTTCTCCAATACATGCATGCATGCTAAGTCACTTCAGTCATGTCTGACTCTGTCTGACCCCATAGATGGCAGCCCACTAGGCTCCTCTGTCCACAGGATTCTCTAGGCAAGAAGACTGGAGTGGGTTTCCATTTCCTTCTCCGAGGAGAGAGATAGCTGTAAGTAAAAACTATGCCATGACAGTCTGTGACACATTGGAGCTCAGTGATCTATGGCATAGGGACCAAAATAACAGTATAACACAAAGGAAGGTAGCCTCGAGTCCTCCACAGGAGGGCTGCAGGGCCTGGGGCAGCTGTGAGCAGGAGCAGTCCCCAGGCTGCCTGGTGTGCCAGGCAGGCAGCATGGGTGCTATAGGAACCAGCACACGTGAGTCACCCTTGGGGGGTGCTCCTAGAAATACATGGATGGGGAGCAGTCCTCAGGCAGCTGGAGGTTTCTTATTAGCACACAGGACTGGAGTCAGCAAAACTGGTAGATGCATGCTAATGTGTTGGACCGTAGTTATCCAACAGTATGGTGATCTCTGTGGGGGGAGTCTGAGTTCATTAGACTGTTCTTGAGTGACTGGACATTACACCTTGGCCCTTCCCTTCACTTGTGTTAGGTGGTCCATCTTGGGTGGTCAGATCCTTATGCCATGTATCCTGAGTCCTTTGCCAGAAAGGCTGAGCTAAATTCCTTAAGAGAGGCTTCTGGATTTCCTAAGTGAACCCTGCATCTTGATCTTGGCTAAAAGGAAGACTAATTTCTGTCTTAAAATTTTATAAATAAATTTATAAAATTTAATAAAAATTTCTGTCTAAAATTTGACCAGATTTCCAATAGCCTATTGACTAATACAGACATTTGTTTTCAAGAAAGAGCTTTTGTGACCCTAGTGTATTTACTGCAAAGAAAAACTGGAGAAAGTTTAGGAGATGCATTGAATAACAGCTTTAAGACAGAAAAACACTGGGTAAAAAAGAAAGTGATGAAAATAGTGTTGTGCTTGGCCAAGTCAGCCATTTATTGACAAACCTCCTCTTGTTTAAACTGGGAACTGTCTATTTTGGCCGATTAAAGTAGTCTCTAAGAATATTCTTAATTTCTGAAGGCTTTGTTATAAGAAAGCCAAAATAATCAGAGTTTATTGATCCATTTCAGAGCACTTCTGTTTTCGGATGGACTGCCTTGAGGTTCAGAAAGATGCATGGTGTAATTTCATAGGAATCCCTTATAATGCAGTATGGAATTATGCTCACATGCTCTGAAGTGTTTCTAAACAGCTCTGGCCACATCTTGGATATTCATTGTCTGAGAATGTATAATTTATGAAATTGTAATGAGATGGTAGAATTTTGCTCTAAAGGATTCTCAGGGAGTTGATCTACATTCACTTGTAATGTCAGCTCTTTTCTAAGATAGCTCTTGCTGTACCTTCCCCTCCGAAACCACAATTTTCAGATCTTTTAAAGTGGGAGTTCTTCCAACTTGGGGTGCTGGTCTGTCATCATGTGAAGAAGTTGTTGACCCATGGAACTTTTTCCTTTTCTTTGATGTCATGAGGTTGGGGTCTGCCTTCTGTTCTGTTTTTGTTCTCAGCTGGCTGTCAATTCCTTGCTAAATTTCCAAGTGATTATTAAGGGCTTAGCTTAAGGCAGGGGGTACTGACCTATCACTCAAAAATGTTAGGTGAGGAACTTCCCTGGCAGTCCAGTGGTTAAGACTCCACGTTCCCAATGCAGGGGGTGTGGGTTTGACTTCTGCTTGAGAAACTAAGATCCTGCATGCTGCATGGTAAGACCTAAAAAAAAGGAAATTAGGTGAAATTTGGTGTATCTCTAGTAGGTGAGCATATTTCTGAAATTTTAAATCATAGTCTTTAAGAATCTTTTTAAAAAATACTTAAAAACCAAGGACTTAAGGCACTGTTTTTATTGACGTATCTTGGGAACTCTAAGCAATATGACTGATATTTGAGAGGGCCTGGGAATAATGAACAGCACCCCCTTTTTCGAGGTCAGCAGTTAATTCAGGTCCATGAAAGCCTCATGGACCCAGGTTTCTTCTAGTTTTCTGCATTTACATGCTTTGTATGTGGTCTTCCTCCTTATGATGTAAATTGTTATGCCACCTATAGCATCATGTCTGCGTTCTGATAGTGGCTTGACAGCAATCCAGTCCTTTAGCCATTTTTCAATTTTTCTGTCACCCTGTGAGGTTGGGCAAGCTGTGGTGTCTTTATCTTCTCTTGGAACAACAACCTTTAAATTCTGGTATTCACAAGACTGGCTTTGCTTATGTGTTCTTCCAGGAGCTAACAATTTTTTCTCAGTCCTTTATATGAATCAGTGTTTTGGCCTTCTTGACTCATGGTTTGCTTCTAGGTGTACTTGAGCTGTTCCAATCTAGAGAAGTCAGATACAAAGGAATATATAATAAATTGAATACTGTTTTAAGATTTAAGAGTAGCAAATTTATAAAGAATTTTTTTTTTTTTTTTTTGCAAAGCCTTTGTATGGTAAAAAACAACCAGATAATTCATTTACTTGGGGAACCCAAGTTTTTCATGTATTAACTCCACCTTAAAATGGGGAGATCTTTTATAGTACAGTCTGCTCTGAATCAGCACTTTTATCTGGAAAGTCAGTTGGGGCATCACATTTCCTGCCCTCTCCCATACTGCTGCTGCTTCTGAATACAATCATCTTTTTCTACTTGGACATTGATTAAAGAACTCAGAGGAGCATGACCATAGATCTGATCTGTGAAGAATATATAGCCTGTTCAAAAAGGGAACTCTTGGAAAATTAGAATTACTAGATTTTATTTTTTTAATGGAAAGCATAAAAATGCCTATAATTGGAAAAAATAGGTTCCTAGTGGCAATGTAATTTTAATATTTCATGTATCTTTACGGAAGGCATGAAAATTTGGAAATAAAAGTATCATAATCTTCAGTATTTTCCTTAATTTTGAAGTCAATTTTTAAAAAATAGACATTTGCATTTCTGGATCACATTTGTATACGTAAATCTTTAGTTTCTTGTTCTATTTTTCTTTTGTTACTATGGTTCATCCCAGAGAGCATTTGAAGGCACCCACCTTCAGATGGACTGACTGAGGCAAGGGTGGGGTCAGGATATGGAGGAGAGTGAGGAGCAGGGATGCACAGCCCATCCTATGCTAGAGGTCATGGCTAGAAGGTGGATGGGGGATGGACAGTAGGAGGAACCTCAAGGTAGTAAGTACCCCAGGGAGGGGTACTTACCATTGTGCTAAGAAAATTGAGAAAGGCTTAGAAGAGCTAAGTTAAAGAAAATAAAAAGGGGCAAAAAGATGAGACAGTACTGGGAAGTATAAAGGAAGGAAGGAGTGGATGTTATAGGGCAGAGGGTGGGGATGGAGAGTCAGAGAGAGCTTCCAGAAACTTCCCTCATGGTCCAGTGGCTAAGACTCTGTCCTTCCAATGCAGGGAGCCTGGGTTCAATCCCTGGCCAGGAAACTAGATCCCATATGCTGCAACTAAGTTTTCTTAGGCCACAACTAAAAGATTCCACATGCCACAACTAAGACCTGGTGCATTCAAATAAATTAAATAAGTAATTTTTTTTTTTTTTAAATGAAAGAGCCCCCACTTACTCTGCCATGGTCACTTCTAGTTCATCATCAGAGCAAGTGGGGTGAGATATAGTGGGGCACAGAAATAGACTTAGGGCGAGAAAGAAACACAGAGAATGAGTGAAGGATGTATAAAGGATATGAAAGCAAATGTAGGGTGTGAAGTGATGAGCTGGCCCTCTGTGGCATGAAGAGTAGCAAGTGATCAATAGAAAACTGGAAAGAGAGGGTTGGCTTCAAAGGGCAAGGAAGTAGTTTCCTAGAGTGTTCTGCTTTCTTTTTTCTCTCTCTTTCTTCCACTAAGAGCAGGGATGAGAGGGCCATGAGGAGACCCTCCTGCAGGGGTCAGGTGAGGCTGAGGTAGGACAGCCCTGCTGGTGGCAGAGACGGTCTCCCAGAGAGATCCTGTGGGAACCAAAAGATTGTAACCTTACTATTCCTGCCTTTGTGACCTCAGACAAGTGGTTTAACTTCTCTGAACCTCAACCTTTTCATCTGTAAAACAGAGATAAGAATGTCTACCTCCTGGGGTTACTTCCATAAATGAGATATTGTGCAACATGCTTGAGTTGACCCATGAGTGTTTGGAGTTAGTTATTGCTCTGTTGGAATACCCAGGGTAGCCACTGAGGACAACATGGCTCCTTGGGAACTGGAGTGGCCTAGTCCCAGTTCCCTGGTATCTAAAGGTGATAGAACTTGAGAATGTCTCTTGTCTCCAAGTGGCCTGCATTGTACTGATGCTCCTGTCCACCCTTCATAGTAAGCACCTTGGAGTGAGCAGTGTGTCACTCACACTTGGCTAACCTGCTTAATTACCTTACAGTCCAAGTGTATACAAAGTCATACAAAGTCTGCTGACTTCTAACTCCTAATTTTGACAGTAATAAACACATACAGTTGGCTCTCTGTATCTATAGGATTTGCATCTATGGATCCAATCAACCATGGATCAAAAATATTTTTTAAATCCAAAAAGTTCGAAAAAGCAAAGTTTGAATTTGCTGCATACTGGCAACTGTTTACATGGCATTTACATTGTATTAAGTATAAGTTTAAGATAGGTAAACTAGAGATAATTTAAAGTATATAGAAAAATGTACTTAGGTTTAATGGAAATACTGCACCATTTTATATAAGGAATGGAGCATCTACAATTTTTTCTATCTGTGGAGATTTTAGAACCACTTCCCCACAGATAAAGAAGGATGACTATACTTTCTCTGAAATATTCTCCTTGGTATTTTAGACCTTCTTGCTATGGAATCAATGATAAATAATAGTAGAATAAATAGTAATGGGATTGATATTTTGAGGCCCAGAAAATTTAAATACTACCTTTCAAATTCTATAAGACTGGCTTGAATATGTTTTTTTCTTTTTTTTTTTTAAAGAAATTCAATTTTTCTCTTTTATGTGAATCAGTGGTTTTGGTGTCTTGAGCTGATACTTACCTCCAGGCATTCTTCTCTTCAAGCTCTGAGTGGAGATGTAATTTATTTTCCTCTGCCACTGTATCCCCCTTCTTTGGGCTCATTCTTGTCTTCTTCTTCTTCAACTTTTAGTTGCTGAAGTTTGGCTACTGTTTATCCAGTCTGTCTGAGATTCTATAAAATGGAGTTAATATTACCTCTTTTGCCAAGCTATCATGAAGATTCAGTGCAACTATATAATTACAAAGCATACAACATATATAGAAGGCCCTTGGTAAGTAACACTTTTGAATGAGTATAGTACAGACAGATGCTGCGTAAGTTTAAGTTATTAATTTGCCGATATTGGGATGAGAGACAAAGCAGAAAAGGCAGCTCAACTAAGAGTGAGGAGTTTTAAATTCTGGATTCACACAGAATACTTTGTCCCATGTCCATTTTCTGGGGTTTTTCTCCCAACCACATTACTGTAGTGAAAGCGGTCATATTACAATGGGACCATGTACCTGGGCTGTGGGTGACTGGTCAGGGGTTGGGCATCTGAGTTTGCCTGGATCAGTGAGTTTATTCCCTGGAATCTTTGATCTTCATCTACAGAAGTAAAGAAGCAGGTTGAAAGAGAAATGGAGAAAAGCGCAGTGGAGAAGCAGGAGTAGAGGAAAGAGAAATTGAGGCTGCAGATAGGATTTGAATCCCTGATTCTACCTGGTTTTGTGCTGCCAGTATTTCTGCCCTTGGGCTTCTGGAGGCATTCCCATCATGTCCCTATAGTAATTATTCCTTTTTACTTTAACTTGTCTGCGATGAAGTTCTGTTGCTTAAAACTAAGGAGCCTAAACAATGAGTAGCTAGACATAATATCTCTGGACTGCAGTTTTCTCATCTGTAAAATGAGCAGAGTAAGCTAATCTATAAGATGCCTTTGATTTCTGTAATTTTAAGTGTGTGTGTGTGTGTGTGTGTGTGTGTGAGTGAATGAATGAATGTAGGAGGTGACAGCAGGATCTGGGCAATCATGAGATTCTATCTGCTGCCAAATAAATGCTGAATGAACCACAAATGATAAATGGAATTAGAAACTGTAAATTTTGGACAGTAAACACTTGGAGGAGGTTGCCAACTCCATATATGACATGGTTACATAAGCATTAGAAATACAGCTTTTAATAACTTTCATCAGGTCACTTTTGAGCTTTGGGTGTTAGTGAGGATAAGTGTGAATGTAGCAAAGAAGGATTTCTAAAGTGTCATTTCAGGAAAATAAGGAAAAACAATAAAAATGGATAGGTATGATGTTCCAAAATGAGGTAATTTCAGTAGCATCTGAGTGTCCCTGACCCCTGATCTGGGACAGCTCTTTTCAAATAATTTCTGAGAAATGAGTGGTGCCCTGTCTTGGAAGTGGGAGAGTTGGGTGCACTGCAGCTGTCCCTTCAGAAGAGAACAAGCCAGGTGCAATATGGCATTCTGGCCTCTTGATGATGATTTATGAGCTTTGGGCTTCAATTACCATGTGCTTGATGGAGATTTAATTTGTTATTTTTTTAGGAATGTAGTTCCAAATATTTGAAAAATAAAACTCAGCTGTACCTTAGTAATGGTTTATTTTTAAGGGATCTTAGTGCTAATCACTTTTGATGGGTGACTTTTGTTACCTTATATCTGGGCTGAAAAAGCTGTTGCTATCTCCATTTTTTAACTGGAGTTAACTTTCATCCATTCTAAACTCAAGTTTGTTCCTTACCATACACATTAAAAAGCCATTAATTTACCAGTTATGCAAGGATGGACACAATAAAGGATAGAAATGATACGGACCTAACAGAAGCAGAAGATATTAAGAAGAGGTGGCAAGAATACTCAGAAGAACTATACAAAAAAAATCTTCATGACCCAGATAACAACAATGGTGTGATCACTCACCTAGAGCCAGACATCCTGGAATGTGAAGTCAAGTGGGCCTTAGGAAGCATCTCTATGAAAAAAGCTGGTGGAAGTGATGGAATTCCAATTGAGCTATTTCAAATCCTAAAAGATGATGCTGTTAAAATACTGCACTCAATATGCCAGCAAATTTGGAAAACTCAGCAGTGGCCACAGGACTGGAAAAGGTCAGTTTTCATTCCAATCCCAAAGAAAGGTAATGCCAAAGAATGTTCATACTACTGCACAATTGCACTTATCTCACACGCTAGCAAAGAAATGCTCAAAATTCTCCAAGCCAGGCTTCAACAATACATGAACTGTGAACTTCCAGATGTTCAAGCTGGATTTAGAAAAGGTAGAGGAACCAAAGATCAAATTGCCAACATCCACTGGATCATGGAAAAAGCAAGAGAGTTCCAGAAAAACATCTACTTCTGCTTTATTGGCTACACCAAAGCCTTTGTGTGGGTCACAACAAACTGTGGTAAATTCTGAAAGAGATGGAAATACCAGACCACCTGACCTGCCTCTTGAGAAACCTATATGCAGGTCAGGAAGCAACAGTTAGAACTGGACATGGAACAACAGACTGGTTCCAAATCAGGAAAGGAGTACGTCAAGGCTGTATATTGTCACCCTGCTTATTTAACTTAGATGCAGAGCACATCATGAGAAATGCCAGGTTGGATGAAGCACAAGCTAGAATCAAGATTGCCAGGAGATAGTAACCTCAGATATGCAGATTATACCACCCTTATGGCAGAAAGTGAAGAAGAACTTAAGAAGAGCCTCTCAATGGAAGTGAAAGAGGAGAATGAAAAAGTTGGCTTAAAGCTCAACATTCAGAAAACTAAGATCATGGCATCTGGTCCCATCACTTCATAGCAAATAGATGGGGAACAATGGAAACAGTGAGAAACTTTATATTTTGGGGGGCTCCAAAATCACTGCAGATGGTGACTGCAGCCATGAAATTAAAAGATGCTTGCTCCTTGGAAGAAAAGTTATGACCAACTTAGACAGCATATTAAAAAGCAGAGACATTACCCTGCCAACAAAGGTCCATCTAGTCAAAGCTGTGGTTTTTCCAGTGGTCATGTATGGATGTGAGAGTTGGACTATAAAGAAAGCTGAGCACCGAAGAATTGATGCTTTTGGACTGCGATGTTGAAGACTCTTGAGAATCACCTGGACTGCAAAGAGATCCAACCAGTCCATCCTAAAGGAAATCAACCCTGCATATTCATTGGAAGGACTGATGCTGAAACTGAAACTCCAATACTTTGGCCACCTGATGCGAAGAACTGACTCATTTGAAAAGACCCTGATGCTGGGAAGGATTGAAGGCGGGAGGAGAAGGGGACAACAGAGGATGAGATGGTTGGATGGCATCGATGACTTGATGGATATGAGTTTGAGTAAGCTCTGGGAGTTGGTGATGCATAGGGGAGCCTGGCATGCTGCAGTCCATGGGTTTGCAGAGTTGGACATGACTGAGCAACTGAATTGAACTGAAGTGCACTAATTTACCAATAAGCTCTACTTGAGTTCAACCTATAGGGTATCACCGTCTGACTTATATGGGTAATACTCTCTTAACCCCCACACTGTCTTGTTAGTGGCCAAGAGCCCAGATTCTGCTGTTGGATTACCTGGTTCAGATCCTCGCTCTGCCATTTATTTGTTTTAATATCTCTGTACCTCAGGTTCCTCATTTATAATAGGAAGATAATAACCTTGGTTGAATGTATAACTATATGTCAAGCCCTTAGAACAGTGCCTGGTACCTGGCAAATGCTAGGCAAGGGTTTATTATGACTGTTCTTAATTGGAGATGGTGACTTACTTCTTCATGTAGAGAATGGGCTTAAAACTCAAGTTTCCCCCTCACCCAACCTCACCCAAGCAAAAGATTGCCATGAGGCACACTAAGGTAAAATTTGTTTGATGCTTTTCCAAGAATGACTCCTGATGGGAAGGACTGGGAAGTCTAACGATGAAAGGAGATTCCTGAAAAAGAACCATAGACCGTCTCTATCTCACAATCTTCCACTTCTAAGGAAGGAGCTGCAGGGGAGGTTGAGAGATCTGACTCTTACTAGCTCCTGCTGCCATCCCTAGGGCGCCATGTAAGCCGGGGTTCCCCATGGAGACTCCCAGTAGGACTGTGACACTATGTTTCTCTGACAATGGTGCAATTGTAGAGTGGGTTGAAATAACCCATCCTCTGACTCTTCATAATGTGTCGGTAGAGAGCAGGGTTTAAGAGAAATTACCCATCATTTTCATTATCATGGGTATCACTCACCCACTACAAAGAACACAATCGAGGCAGCTGTGAGGATGCAGAGCATCAGGCCCCAAACCAGCTGGCAGATCAGAAGGGGTGTTTTCTGGCTCAGCGAAGCTGACGTTAAGTAAATTGTTAGTGCTGACTCCTGCAGTGATGAGTAGAGCTTTAGGCAATAGGAACTCAGGGTGGGGAAATGAAGCTTGATATATAGGTTTCACAATCATAAAGAGATTTCTGTAAGTGACTTTTTCTTTTCTAACAAGGATGACTTGAGAAGTTTTTATTTACATTGTCTCGTTGCATTTTTGGGCAACAGTTCTCCATGGGTCTCGCATTTCTGTATGTCTTGTGAGCAGACATGCTGATTGTCTTTTGTTCTGGACAACCTTTCCAAGACTGTTGGTGATAAACCTGAAAGACAGCGCTTCCCACTGGAGCAAAGTGCAGGCTTGCTTCTCGTCCAGTATAATAATGATTATGTCTGCCTCAGGAGCAAAGGGCAGGCACTCTCTCTACCTGTTATAAAAGATTCCTTCAGTTTAAGATTCCTCTCTTGTAATTCAGTGTACTATGTGTGCAGGTCTCATCAGTCCCTCTTCACATGGTCTTAGAATTGGGAATTGGGGCTTGAGGAACTGGCACAACTGAATGCTAGTTCTCTGGTGACTGCTCTTGCTGTGAGTAATTAGTTGTCCTTCATCTCTAATCCGGGAGTCTTGTGTCTTCCACCAACAGCCGTGAAACTGTAGTCGGCTAACTTGTTAGCTCACAAGTAGAGTAAGATCTCCAATCCTTTATAATTTTTGATATGTATTCTTTCTGGCTTGTTGGGGTTGTGGAGCACGTCTTAGAATATCAACAAATCAAACAACTGAATGTGATTCTCAATGGTGCACGTTAACTGTGTGAATCAATAATAATCTCTTTCTCCTGCCAGTTTTCTGGTCTTTGGGGAGAACTTTTTAGTCTTGTTTAAAAATTGGATATCTTTGCTAGGATTAAAATTTATTGCTATAATTTGTACATTATCATGACTTTCTTGAAAAAAATCTATTTCCCCTCCCCAAGATCCACCCTGGCTTTACCCTGCTAACCTATCTAGTAAAGGATCCAAACTTTCCGAGAGTCTCTTCCTGGAATACAGTTATGTATTTGCTTAGTTCCATAAATAGTAATTGAATGAGGCTTTGTACATCCTATCCAAAGTTTGCGTTAATCCAAATCTCATATGCTTCTGCTGTATCATTCTACTTTTACATAATAAGAAGAGCAACCACAAATATTTATTGAAGAGTTATTCTGGCCAGGCACTGAAATAAGGGCTTCACATATATTCTCTTCCTTAATCTTTATAATAACTCCATGACGTAGATTCTTTTATCATCACTTTAACACAGATGGAAAAAACAAAGGCTTAGAAATTTGATGTGTATAATATAACAGCTAGTAAATGGTGAAAACACAGTGGGAACCCAAGTCTGTCTTCTTAACCACCAGAATACACTGCCTCTCAGGGAGGTGCTGCCTAATTGGTCTCCAAATAACATAGTAAATAAATGAGGTTTTATTGGAATAAATTATGCCACCCACAAAATATTCATCTTAGGTTTTAAAGGTGACCTAAAGTTAATTGCAATGATGTGAAGATTACATGGTCTTGATTCTCTATTGTAAAGAATCAAGAAGAATTGGTAAATCTCCCTGTTACATTTTTCAGATTTTTTTATTCTGGCATTTGATAATGTTTTAAAATCAGTCTGGAAGTGTTTATCCTCACCAGTGATGAATTCTGAGTAACTTACTCATCTCAGCTTGGTCAAATTTGGACTATCTTGCTTATATAGTGATGATAATGTAGTACACAAATAATTTAACCCTAATATAATCAAGAATCTGTTTTCTATTCATTTATACCAGTGCCAGGTATAAATGACTATCAGATGGTCCACTAGCTAAGAATTACTTTTGCGTCTTTGTTTGCTTACTTGCACAAGCTTTATCTTGCACGGTATTCTTTTATTTCCTTTGTTAGATTTCTTAGGTTCCGTTCAGTAAATGATGCATCATTTGAGTTTTTTTTGTATGTCATAATATTTAGGAGCCATTATTCCAGATAAAAAGAAAGAAAGCCTTATTGAGGCACTTGAGATACTTCATGGTATTAAAGCCACAGCAGAGTCAAAACACAGAAAACAATAAAGTAGGTCAAGTGTGGGTCAAAGCTCAGCGCCTCCATTTACCGTTGGAGTAATTTTGGTAAGTTTATAAATCTTTATAAGCCTCGGGGTTTTTTTGTTGTTGTTGTTAAGTGTGATAATATTGTCTAACACACAGCATTTTCGCAAAGATTAGAAATAATGTATTTAAGGTAATTAAACAAACTAGTTGCTCAAGAAGTGATCATCGTTGTTTTTAAGGCAATTATTATTATTATTAATGTGTATCATTGCTAAGTGGCTAATATGTGCAAGATATTGTTCAAAACACTGTACATGGATTTTAATTCATTTTTTCTTAATAACCCAGTGAGAAAGGTAATTATTGTTTCCCCAGATCACACAATATGTGTCAGTGCTGGAATGTGAATTCATTTCCTTCTGACTCCATAGTCTATACTTCTGATAACCACAGTAATAAGAAAATTTCATCTGTAATAAAATAGCCCAATTATTGATCTTTAACAAAACACCAAGAAATGTAATGCAATTATGGTGTTGTGTATGAAAATACATGGACCCATCTACTCACTCTGTGTAAACCATATCTCTAATGTAAAAACCTCTCACCCCTTACCTCTTAGATTACCTTGTAAATGTTCCACTAATGTAAATGAATTATAAGCTTAGTTAACTCAAGTTTGATATTAAAATATTAGATTCTATTGTAAAGAGTGAATTTGAATGTACTCCAATATATGAGGAGAATGCTGTCAAGGCCTAAATTGTCCTTTAATATATCAGTGCCGGTAGTAGTGCAGTGGTGTGTGTGTTTCTGTCCAATGTATCTCTATAGATATATTTAGATATACAGCTGTAGGATCTCACTAAATAATAATCATGAAATATTTCCTTTCTTTCCCAAGCAAATATGAATATTTCTCTCACTTTTTACCTTAATGAAACTTCAATTAAGATTCTCTGGGTACAAAAAAAATAGATATTTCATATCAAACATTTAATTCATACAATTTAAAGCTTTAAAAATGAAGATATTTGGCCACAGATCTTTGTTAATTGGAATTGGGGCCTTCAGGATCCCTCCCCACCATCTGAGGTGCCTGGCTTCCTCTGTGGCATAGTGACTACTATATTTCTATGGCAACTGTCTTAGCATTTTACAAGGCTCACAAGAACCCATTCCCACATGTTAAAAGCACCAAACAACAACTGACATTTAATATTAATCCCATTATTACCTCCACTGTTTCCCCTCTATTCAAACATTTTCCTTTGATTAACGCTTTACTAATTTCTGAAAATGTAATATTTTCTTGTTTCATTTTGTTTCCTTTGCTTAGAATGTCCTCTCTTTTCTTTTCTCTTATTGCAATTGCATCTGCCTTTCCAGGGAGAGCCACAAAGTCAATTTTTCTGGAGACTAATCCCAGTATTAATCAAGCTGAAAGGTTTTCTTACCTTTATAACATTAAAGTTTTCCTGCTAATAAGGAATAAGGCATGTTACCTAAATATCTTCAGGTTGGTGAATCATTTGTGCATTTTGATTCTCCAGAGAGAAATTGTTACCTGCACAGCTTGATTACTCTGTATGGTGCCCAAGAGAGTCCTTCACAATCAATAGCAGGTATCTGATTTAGGTTTCTTGAAAGAATAGCTAAATAAACAAGTGATTTGTTTGCAAACGGAAGAGACAGACATTGTCTGGTACAGCAGGAAAAATACAAAAGACTGGGCTGGAGACACAGCCCAGATGACGTGGGAAAATAATTTAACCTTTCTGAACTCAGTTTCTTCATCTGTAAAAACATAAGTGATCCTGCTTCTGTCCTTCCCCTGCCTACTTATGGGATTGTTGTGAGAACCACACAAAGAAATGTGTGCACACCGAAGTACACCATACATGCTGACCTAAGTAATTAGATGCCTAGACAGCTGGACAGCCCTGCTGACACTTTAATAGGAAATCTACACACCATTATCTCACTCCATCCAAGAATATGTTATCAGACTCTTTCGATGTTATGTAATAAAAATGGTTCACTTAGTCCCTCATCTGTTTTCCTATTCATTCATTCTGTAAATATTTATAAAGCACCTACGATATACCAGGCACCATGGTAGGCATTGGGGGTAATAAACATGTAAAGACAGATGTAGTTCCCTACTCTCAGGGTCCTTGCATTCTTCTGGAGGAGACCCAAAATAAGCCTGCAAATCAATGAGGATAACATTAGATAGAGGATAAGAGGTGGTATGCAAGTAAAACAAGGACCTGCTAGCAGGTACGTTGGGGTAGCCATCATTAGTACTGTCAGAAAAGGCCTCTCTGGGTGACCAGAAGGCAGATAAGGCGCAAGCTCTACAAAGGTTTGGGAACAGCAGGTACAAGCCCTCTGAGGTGGGACAGGCTTGAAGTGTTCAGAGAGCAGAAAGAAGATGGTGGGCTGAAGCAAAGTGAATTGCTGTAGTGTGGAGGTAATGGATGGTGGACAGGAGATCTCTTTCCATAGTTCAATCGAGAAAAAAGCAACACATTTTCTTTGCCAATAAGGATCAAAGAATTTAAGACTGGCTTAATTCTGGTGAAAACTTAGCTCATTGGATTATACTATAAGGTGTTTATATAACCATACTATTAGAGACTTTTGAGCTTTATTTTCTTGTATTATTTTACCATTATTAAAAGCAAAAGGATCTAACATTGTCCATGATTATTATTATTTTTCCAGAATAATTTTTTCCTCTCAGTAAGTTATCATTTTGGTGATTTGCACACCCCTTAGTGTAATTTCATTATAACCAATATTTTGTGGAAAGTCTGAATTAATATATTTAAAAGATATTTAATTTTATTGCATTCATAGTATTTTTTCAGTAGGAAGTGCCAGCTTCTCTGTAGGTACTAGCTGAAGGGAAAATATAGAATCTTTTGTGGAATCCTCTTGGAATATAAAGATGCACAAACACACAAAGTTAAATTCTTAGGTGATAAGCACTGTGATAAGTGTTGAGGAAAAGAGGTTATATGGTAAAATGAAAATTCTTAACATTTGGAATTTACCAAGTCAAAAAGGTCAGGGAAGGGATAAGCTACTTGAGTATTATACACTAGTTGTTGTTTAGTCACTAAGTTGTGTTTGACTCTTTATATACTCATAGTCCTATTTTAATGAGTGGATTAGAATGATCTTAATAAGTTTCTGTTCCCACTGCAGCCTTCCCTTTCCTTAGATATAAGCTGCATGCACATAAATACATACTGAAGTGACTTGAATCAATTTGGTCCCTTAAGTATGTAAATTTTCCTTTGTCATCTGCCTCTACTTTTAATTTGTTCAGCAAATCAATATCCTCTCCCCTCACCTTTTTCACCTTCACAAAAGAGAAGTCAGCCTTGGTATGCACACATTGCCACTAATTAAAGATCACTGATATTGGTTTATGGAGAGATTTATCTTCACCCGTCAAGTCTTCTCCCCTCCTGTACATGCTGCCCTAGACATTTGGGACCCAGTTGCCAGAAGCTTCCAAATGCTCTGATATCACCTTTCTCCCTCATCACCTTTCCCACACACTGTTACTCTGGTCACCCAGGTGCCCCAACCTGACACAGTCCTCGCAACTTCCTGATGCTGAAACCACACAAGCAGATGGCCCAGCTCCCTCCAGGCAGCAATTCTGTGCCAGGCATCAGACGTCCAGCTTCATAATGTGGGCTCTATCAGGCTGAGCACATAAATACTCCAGTCCATTCTTAGCTGATAGAAAGCATATAAAAAAGGACTTTACAAACCAAGGCATGAATAAATAATTTCATGAGCAAAGCTGCAGTGTGGCAGTCCTTGGTTTAAAGCTGAAACCTTTCTAATGTGTTGCCAGAGGATTAAATGCTATCACCATGTTTCAGGCAGTAATTTTCATTGCATGCTTCATTCAGGATTTGGCATTGGAAAAGAAAGAATTCTGCACACGTCAAATTGAAATTAGAAGGCAGTGCTCTGCTGTTTGAAGCTTGGATGCTGTTGTTTTGAGGGCATTTTCTTCTTTTCGGGTGTTTCCCTCTCTTCTTTCTCTGTCTCTCCATCTCTCTCTCTCTCTCTCTGTTTCTCTCTCTTTCAATAGATAGTTACCACCTTTCTAGTTCTTGATAAACCCTTGCCATAATGCCTAGAACTTTTCAAAACTGTTCTTCATGTTGATATTTACAGCAGTGGGTTTGCAGTATTAGGAGAGCAACACCTTGTGTCAAACTGCATAGAAAAATCAAAGATTAACATAGGCAAAGGAAAAGGTCTGGGACTCTTGTCTCTCACCTAAAAAAACTTTTTAAAAAATGTCTACAACACAAGCCTTTGGGCATAACACCATGGCTTTGGATTGATCACTTTGAGTTAGGGAGAAACCTGAGTGTCTGCATCTCACTTAAAATCCTTTTAGGCCCTGGTTGATCAGGCCCATTGAGTCCAGTCCCCCTTGAGTTTGCTTCAGGGAATGGGGACCAGAAGTTCCCCAACTTCTACAGTCAACTCCCCTTTCCTTTGTAATGTTTGCAACCCTCGTTTCTTTCCTCTAGTAAGGGAAATAGAATTGTTTACTCTTAATGGCTGGCTCCCAAATTCCTCTTCATGAAACACCTTTTTCTTTCTTCTGCCCAAACTTAGCTCATTGGATTATACTATAAGGTGTTTATATAACCATACTGTTAGAGACTTTTGAGCTTTATTTTCTTGTATTATTTTACCATTATTAAAAGCAAAAGGATCTAACATTGTCCATGATTATTATTATTTTTCCAGAATAATTTTTTCCTCTCAGTAAGTTATCATTTTGGTGATTTGCACACCCCTTAGTGTAATTTCATTATAACCAATATTTTGTGGAAAGTCTGAATTAATATATTTAAAAGATATTTAATTTTATTGCATTCATAGTATTTTTTCAGTAGGAAGTGCCAGCTTCTCTGTAGGTACTAGCTGAAGGGAAAATATAGAATCTTTTGTGGAATCCTCTTGGAATATAAAGATGCACAAACACACAAAGTTAAATTCTTAGGTGATAAGCACTGTGATAAGTGTTGAGGAAAAGAGGTTATATGGTAAAATGAAAATTCTTAACATTTGGAATTTACCAAGTCAAAAAGGTCAGGGAAGGGATAAGCTACTTGAGTATTATACACTAGTTGTTGTTTAGTCACTAAGTTGTGTTTGACTCTTTATATACTCATAGTCCTATTTTAATGAGTGGATTAGAATGATCTTAATAAGTTTCTGTTCCCACTGCAGCCTTCCCTTTCCTTAGATATAAGCTGCATGCACATAAATACATACTGAAGTGACTTGAATCAATTTGGTCCCTTAAGTATGTAAATTTTCCTTTGTCATCTGCCTCTACTTTTAATTTGTTCAGCAAATCAATATCCTCTCCCCTCACCTTTTTCACCTTCACAAAAGAGAAGTCAGCCTTGGTATGCACACATTGCCACTAATTAAAGATCACTGATATTGGTTTATGGAGAGATTTATCTTTCACCCGTCAAGTCTTCTCCCCTCCTGTACATGCTGCCCTAGATAGACATTTGGGACCCAGTTGCCAGAAGCCTCCAAATGCTCTGATATCACCTTTCTCCCTCATCACCTTTCCCACACACTGTTACTCTGGTCACCCAGGTGCCCCAACCTGCCACAGTCCTCGCAACTTCCTGATGCTGAAACCACACAAGCAGATGGCCCAGCTCCCTCCAGGCAGCAATTCTGTGCCAGGCATCAGACGTCCAGCTTCATAATGTGGGCTCTATCAGGCTGAGCACATAAATACTCCAGTCCATTCTTAGCTGATAGAAAGCATATAAAAAAGGACTTTACAAACCAAGGCATGAATAAATAATTTCATGAGCAAAGCTGCAGTGTGGCAGTCCTTGGTTTAAAGCTGAAACCTTTCTAATGTGTTGCCAGAGGATTAAATGCTATCACCATGTTTCAGGCAGTAATTTTCATTGCATGCTTCATTCAGGATTTGGCATTGGAAAAGAAAGAATTCTGCACACGTCAAATTGAAATTAGAAGGCAGTGCTCTGCTGTTTGAAGCTTGGATGCTGTTGTTTTGAGGGCATTTTCTTCTTTTCGGGTGTTTCCCTCTCTTCTTTCTCTGTCTCTCCATCTCTCTCTCTCTCTCTCTGTTTCTCTCTCTTTCAATAGATAGTTACCACCTTTCTAGTTCTTGATAAACCCTTGCCATAATGCCTAGAACTTTTCAAAACTGTTCTTCATGTTGATATTTACAGCAGTGGGTTTGCAGTATTAGGAGAGCAACACCTTGTGTCAAACTGCATAGAAAAATCAAAGATTAACATAGGCAAAGGAAAAGGTCTGGGACTCTTGTCTCTCACCTAAAAAAACTTTTTAAAAAATGTCTACAACACAAGCCTTTGGGCATAACACCATGGCTTTGGATTGATCACTTTGAGTTAGGGAGAAACCTGAGTGTCTGCATCTCACTTAAAGTCCTTTTAGGCCCTGGTTGATCAGGCCCATTGAGTCCAGTCCCCCTTGAGTTTGCTTCAGGGAATGGGGACCAGAAGTTCCCCAACTTCTACAGTCAACTCCCCTTTCCTTTGTAATGTTTGCAACCCTCGTTTCTTTCCTCTAGTAAGGGAAATAGAATTGTTTACTCTTAATGGCTGGCTCCCAAATTCCTCTTCATGAAATACCTTTTTCTTTCTTCTGCCCTTTTTTTTTTTTTTTTTTGCTGCACCACACAGCTGACAGGATCTGAATTCTGTGACCAGGGATTGAACCTGGGAACTTCAGCAGGGAAAGTGCAGAGTCCTAACTATTGGGCAGCCAGGGAATTCCCCAGGAAGTAACTTTCTTTGTCAAGAAAAGGTGCCATCATTTTTGTAACAATTACAGGCAGAAGATGAGATGCAAGGCTGGGGAGCAGGCTGGTGCCAATCAAGGAAGGCAAGAGAAATGGTGCCTGATAGGTGAGGAAGACAGTCCCAGACCGAGAGGCCTGCAGACTGAGAGAGCAGAGTGAAGGGCCTTGGGCCCCAAAGATGGAGGGGCTGCAGCACTATTAAAAACTGTAATGCCAGTGTTGCCATTGGAATTTCTGAGGTGGAAATGCTCCCTCCATCCCCCTCCCAATACCTTCAGTAAAGAAGGTGAGAAGGGGCCAAAGGAGGGCCTGGGGTTCAAGTACTGTTAGCATAGCACAAAGCGAGCCTGCAGCAGCTGCAGCCAGGAGGCTGTCACAAGAGGTGGGCCCTTACGGGGCTTTGTGGAAACACTGGGGGTGGAATCTGGACTGCCGCTGGCCACAGAATCAGGAGATTCAAGCTAATTTTTCCTGGATTTCCAAAGGACAAGAGATCCTACTATGGACTTTGGGTTATACTAGATTTTCAAGGGGCCTCCAAAACAGTACTTTGTAATAAGCACTATGAAAATGAATGCTAGTAAGGTAGTTTGAAAAGATCCTGGCTTGCAGCCATGCAAAATGAGGGCAAAAATATGCTTAATGCAAATAGGCAACTAAGAGAAGATTTTTTTTTGTTTGTTTCTGTTTGTTTTTTAATTATCTGGGCTGGTTCACTGTAAAATAAAATGCTATTCCATTCTGTTTATATAAGCATTTTCTATTGGCATATATTAGAATCCATGGAAAATCAGTCAGAGAAAATCCAGTTATAATTCTTCATGGGTTCATGCTTGAAGGAGCATTCTTAGGAATAATAACTTTCAGAAAGAAATGTGCTGTATTTCTTACTCCATATACTTTCAGGGAACATTCCCCTGCAGATGGCTTCTTTTCTGGGTTTCACCCTGGAGCTCTTGTTCCTCTCCATCTCTCCTCTTTCAGTCACAAACTCACGGGTAGCATCACCTTATGTGTGGACAGCCACCCCATAGCGGTAGCCTCTCTTCCAGAGATTGCATGGGATGGTCACTCTCTCCAGGGCCTGCCTGATAGTCCTGGCCTCATCTTCTCCCAGAGATACTCTCATCCAGCTTCTCCACGTAGGTGGAAACCTACATGAAGAAAAGTTCAGAATAACGTGAGGAAGTTTTCTTTTCTCCCAATGCATAGATAATAGACTCTCAGAATGGGAAGCTCTTTGAATGGATTTTCTTCTATTCTATTTGGGGAGAAAAGTATCTTTTGTCAGTCTCTGTAGATCTGGGTGAAAAAGAATCTAAGGTGTGTGGTTGTGAGTGAATGTATTTGAGTCAGTGTATGTGTGTGTTTGTGTAGGAGGATGATAGAAAAAGAGGGGAAATTTAATGACTTATCTCAAGGATGAGCAAGGACTTTTCATGCAAGACAATTGTGAAGCTGATTTAAAACCAATTATCTTCTGTATCGGTACACATAATATCCACAATAGCATTTCAAGCACTGTTTTTTTTCCACTATCTTCTCACTAAAGGGTTTCATTTTAAGGGTGTCAAATATCAAAATGATGTAAACGGTACAAACTGGAGAGCTGGGCTGTTATCCTGTGGCTTTCTACAACATTCACTTTAAAGCTGGTGGAACTGAGAGGAGGGATTTGAGGAATTTGAGAGTGAGGATGTGACTTGGTCCCGATGTTCAGTCACAGATCAGGCAGTGATTGTTCGGGATCTGGGAAGGCAGAGGACAGAGCTATCACTTGAGAGAGTGCTCGGACAAGAATGGATTTTAAATGCTCCGTGAACACCTGCCTTTACTTGTCAATCCACAGTCTGTGCCATTTAGGCTTCTTGGTTGCAAGCAATGGACACCAGCTCTATTTATTTTAAACTAAAAGGGAATTTGTGGGAAGGATCTTGGGGCTCACAAAGTCATTGGGAAGCTGAAGAACAAGTTTGAAGCATGGGAAGCACCAGCCTCCTCAAGAGAGGCAACAGAGCTTCAGCATCTCAGGTCCCCTGCAGAACAGGCCACTCGGCATACTGCCTGCACATCTGTTAGAAGTGTGACCCCAGTCATCCCAGCCTTTCCTTACCACCTTGGGATTCAGAGTTCTGGGCACAAACATTCCCTTGGCTCAACCTAACTCAAGGGGCCCCTCCCTCCCTGAGAAGGCTGCANATCCTGTATCCTGTATCGAACATAGGCTGGTGCTTCGTTCTTACATGATAGTATACATGTTTCAATGCCATTCTCCCAAATCATCCCACCCTCTCCCTCTCCCACAGAGTCCAAAAGTCTGTTCTAAACATCTGTGTCTCTTTTGCTGTCTGGCATACAGGGTTATCATTACCATCTTTCTAAATTCCATATATATGTGTTAATACACTGTATTGGTGTTTTTCTTTCTGGTTTACTTCACTCTGTATAATAGGCTCCAGTTTCATCCACCTCATTAGAACTGATCCAAATGTATTCTTTTTAATGGCTGAGTAATACTCCATTGTGTATATGTACCACAGCTTTCTTATCCATTCATCTGCTGATGGACATCTAGGTTGTTTCCCTGTCCTGGCTATTATAAACAGTGCTGCAATGAACATTGGGGTACATGTGTCTCTTTCAATTCTGGTTTACTTGGTGTGTATGCCCAGCAGTGGGATTGCTGGGTCATAAGGCAGTTAAAATATGTGAGCCACACAGTTCCCTTTAATTAAGAATTTGCAGTTTACAAGTATCAACATATATCCATACCAAATTAAAAAATTAGATAATTCTTTGCAAACTGATGCCTATATAGAGACAGCAAATTCTTTCCAGTGGGTTTTTTTTTTTTTTTTTTGACCTTTAGAAATTGAGGATTTTCTGCTTTTGTTGCGCTTCTTACTCATAATAAATCTCAAATTAACCCTCAATTTCATTTTTAAAGGCAGATTTTAAAATGACTGAGTCTGGTATATAAACTTTAAAAATATGTTGTCACTCATTTTATACATGTTGTGTATATTCTCTGCAGTTCCCATTTTCTAATATACTTACTAAAAGTTAGAATTTCTTAGGTAGTTCTCTTCAATGTGAGGCTTAATGTAATCACCAAGTACAGATTTTCTTTGGGCTTATTTTCATGCTCACTGGCTCAAAATTGCTCTTTTGGGACTTTTTGATGCCAAATGATGGGTTGTGAATAGTTTAATGTGTTCATGTAGCATCATGAGACTCCCTCTATATTGTCAGTCTCATTTCTCTCTATCCCTGGAGGTTTAAAAATCAGAATCGACTGCAGTTTCTTTTTCATGTGTTCAACTACATACTATTTTATTGAACAAGAATTTTTTTCCAATTTATCCAAATAGACTCCAGACACTTTGCAAAATCACAGTCCTTATATGTCTAATAATCTAGCATTAAAATAGCTTTCTCTATATGCTATGCTATCTTTCAACTTACTTTCTGTTACTTTAAATTCAATATTCATCAACGGACATTATGTTATGAGGAACACTTAATATTTAATGTGAGGTGATTAGGTCATATTTTCAACTTTAACTCCATATTTAGCTTAAGTGTCTCATATCTCTTGCATATGAGAGTGTAATGACCTGGCAGTTTTCTTTTTCACAGAATTTAAGACTCTTGATTAAGCTTATATTGTTACACAGCACTGAATAATTATAGTTGAGGTTTTGGGGTTAAATGTACAGATGATCTTGTTTCTTGCCGCTTACTTAAACGTGCGTGTAAGTTCCCTTCCCTCACCTGGCATTTTATTAAATGTATAGCATTTTGTTAAAATTAAACTCCCCTCTGAATAATCCCTCCCTGCCTCTCCACTCTCCCTCCCTCCCTTCCTACCTTCCTTGTTTTCTTCTTTCCTTTCTTTTTAAAAACAGTGTTACAGTTTAAAAAAAAATCAGGGGTACATGAAGTTTAGTGAAATACTCACTCCCAAGGAGTAACCATATGTAGAATGGTCTTCTGCTAAGAAAAAGACCAGGAGGAAATATAAAACTAACCCTTCCCTGTGTTGTCTAGTCCAGCTTCACAAGGTAGTACTCCTAGTGTCCTGGGCATCAGGGAAGGTCTGTTGAGGGTTGACACTTTGCTGTGACACTGTGCTGACCACTTTTTGGAAATGTGAGTTTCCTTGAAATCCAGCTCCAATTTAAAAGTAACTGATTATCATCTAGTCCAGCTTCACAAGGTAGTACTCCTAGTGTCCTGGGCATCAGGGAAGGTCTGTTGAGGGTTGACACTTTGCTGTGACACTGTGCTGACCACTTTTTGGAAATGTGAGTTTCCTTGAAATCCAGCTCCAATTTAAAAGTAACTGATTATCATCACAGCTGAAAATGCCACACATTTTTGTTGTGGTAATGGTAAAATATATGTAACATGAAATTTACCTTTTTAAACCATTTTTAGAAGTGCAGATCAGTGGCTTTAAGTGCTTTCATTGTTAGGCAGCTATCACACCATCCATCTCTAGATTTCTTTTCATCTTGCATCAGTGAAGCTCCATGCCTAGTAAACAACAGTCTGCAGTCACCCCTTCCCCCAGACTTTGGCA
>SJYT01014419.1:9934-24090 GCA_006410635.1 Cephalophus harveyi
TAAATGTAAGACCAGAAACTGTAAAACTCCTAGATGAAAACATAGGCAAAACACTCTCTGACATAAATCACAGCAGGATCCACTATGACCCACCTCCCAGAGTAATGGAAATAAAAGCAAAAATAAACAAATGGGACCTAATTAAACTTAAAAGCTTTTGTACAACGAAGGAAACTATAAGCAAGGTGAAAAGACAGCCTTCAAAATGGGAGAAAATAATAGCAAATGAAGCAACTGACAAAAAATTAATCTTAAAAATATACAAGCAACTCCTGCAGCTCAATTCCAGAAAAAAAAGCAACCCAATAAAAAATGGGCCAAAGAACTAAACACACATTTCTCCAAAGAAGACATACAGATGGCTAAAAAACACATGAAAAGATGCTCAACATCACTCATTGTCAGAGAAATGCAAATCAAAACCACAATGAGGTACTATCTCACATCAGTCAGAATGGCTGCTATCAAAAAGTCTACAAACAAAAAACGCTGGTGAGGGTGTGGAGAAACGGGAACCCTCTAACAATGTTGGTGGGAACGCAAACTAGTACAGCCACTATGGAATACAGTGTGGAGATTCCTTAAAAAACTGGAAATAAAACTATCTTCAGTTCAGTTCAGTTCAGTTGCTAAGTCGTGTCCGACTCTTTGCGACCTCATGAATTGCAGCACACCAGGCCTCCCTGTCCATCACCAGCTCCCGGAGTCCACTCAAACTCATGTCCATCGAGTCAGTGATGCCATCCAGCCATCTCATCCTCGGTCGTCCCCTTCTCCTCCTGCCCCCAATCCCTCCCAGCATCAGGGTCTTTTCCAATGAGTCAACTCTTCGCATGAAGTGGCCAAAGATTGGAGTTTCAGCTTCGGCATCAGTCCTTCCAATGATGACCCAGTAATCCCACTGCTGGGCATACACACTGAGGAAACCAGAATTGAAAAGACACGTGTACCCCAGTGTTCACTGCAGCACTGTTTACAATAGCTAGGACATGGAAGCTACCTAGATGTCCATTCAGAGAAGGCAATGGCAACCCACTCCAGTACTCTTGCCTGGAAAACCCCATGGACGGAGGAACCTGGTAGGCTGCAGTCCATGGGGTCGCTAAGAGTCGGACACGACTGAGCAACTTCACTTTCCCTTTTCACTTTCATGCATTGGAGAAGGAGGAAATGGCAACTCACTCCAATGTTCTTGCCTGGAGACTCCCAGGGACGGTGGAGCATCCCAGGGACGGTGGAGCCTGGTGGGCTGCCGTCTATGGGGTCGCACAGAGTTGGACACCACTGAAGTGACTTAGCAGCAGCAGATGTCCATTGGCAGACAAATGGATAAGAAAGCCGTGATACATGTACAGAATGGAATATTACTCAGCTATTAGAAAGAATGCATTTGAATCAGTTCTAATGAGGTGGATGAAACTGGAGCCTATTATAGTGAGTGAAGTAAGTCATAAAGAAAAACACCAATACAGTATATTAATGCATATATATGGAATTTAGAAAGATGATAACAATGACCCTATATGTGAGGTGGCAAAAGAGACACAGATATAAAGAACAGACTTTTGGACTCTGTGGGAGAAGGCAAGGGTAGGATGATTTGAGAAAATAGCATTGAAACATGTATATTACCATATGTGAAATAGATCACCAGTCCAAGATCGATGCATGAAACAGGGTACTCAAACCCGGTGCACTGGGACAATCCTGAGGGATGGGATGAGGAGGGAGGTGGGAAGGGGGTTCCAGATGGCGGACACATGTACACCCATGGCTGATTCATGTCAATGTATGGCAAAAACCACTACAATATTGTAAATTAATTAAACCCCAATTAAAATAAATTAATTAATTAAAAAAAAAAAGCCAGGCATGCTCTCAGCCTAGTCACTTTCAGTTTTCTTTCACACTTTAATGCCTATTGTTAGAAATAAGTTATGTGGTTAAACAGTTAAGTATGAAAAATGATTATAAAATAAATTCTATGTGGCAAAGTGGTAATTTTTCTCAAATATAAGACAGTTGAAGATTTATGTTTCAAGAACTATTTTCTAGAAAAGTAGTTTGCCATCAATCCCATACACGGGCTTGTAGAAAGGCATTCTGAAATAGGATAAAGATGGTGGATAACCCAGCAACTTGAATCATGTTTGCATTCAGAAAAGAATGTTCTTGTTCATTTGGACTTTACTATGGGAGAATTCTTTTTTCATTTATCACATTCAAAATACAGGAAGCCCTCCAAATCCAGATTCCTCATTCTCTTCCCTCTTTTTCCTTTCCAGTTACAACTTAATTCTTTACTACATACTGTATTGCTGTATACTGACTATTTCAGTGTCATTCTAAAATGACTAATTTTTGACAAGAGTCTTAGCTAAGTATCAAATTAGTAATCTTTAACTTCTAATACATGATTTCACACATTTACAGTGACTGTCTTTGAAAAATATAGATTCTGTTCCCCTATATTTAGTGACCCATCAGCCTTAAACATCATTTACATATCTCAATGACCCAAGATCATTATTAAAAACACCAATCACTGTAATGTGCTCTAGGTGAAATCTCTGGATGCAAACAGATGATTACTGTGTGGTGTTACAGAGTCAAACATGTATTGATCCCAATAACTATCATAGAAGATTTTCTTTAAAAGGTCTCCAATATCACCATGATTCTGATTCAGTGTTTGTTATACGGTTCAGGTACATGATCTCCTGGGTTTAACACAGCTGACTTTCTGCAAAATCAAAAGCTTTCAACCAAGAGCTAAAGACACCTTTTCTATGGCTATCTCCTAGAAGATGGTCTCTTTCTCTGGTATCATTGGTGCTGCTTGGATTGCTAGTATCACTTTAGAAGGTTAGCTATATCTATGTCCCTAATACTGGATCTCATACACTATCCTGTGAGCCCATATTCTTTCTAACTCAACTGATTATACCTAAGTAGATACTATGGTGGAGGAGTTTCCTAAACACAATCTTCTGTGACAAATTATTCCAGTAGCTACAAAGCTTTTCCTTTGAAAAATGACTGGTCTATGCTCTGTAAGAAATAGCTGTGACATCTTTGGACACTTTAAATTGTCATATTTCCAGGTAACAAAAACAGCACTGTATGTTAGTGCAAAGCTCTGGAAATTCAGGACCACTCTCAGCCCCTTATTCTGCTTAAACCCAGAAGGAACACCATTCATGGCACTTGCTAAGTATAGGAGGAATTAGCAGGAATCCAGAAGAAGCCCACTTTGATCCCTGCAAAACTCTCTGGGGGAAGAGACTATATAAAAAATAAGAAAAAATAGTCAGCCTCCTGACCAGCTGATTGTTTTTAACCACCTTCTGAAAAGTATCTTAAGGACTGAAAAAAATTCTAAAGAAACACCAGCCTGAGTGGAATACATCAACTCAATCAACAGTATTTTTTATACAAATCTTTTGTCTTTTCAATTAAATTTGACCCAGGCACAGAATCACACATGAAGTTTGGGACATTGTCTAATTTATGCCCCCACATCCCACCAAAAAAATTCATAGTGGATATTCTTATAAACTGATTAGACAGGCTAATAAGGCTTTATGCAGCGGTGATACTGGTCAACTTTAGATAATGCAGAACATTAAAAAAAAAAAAAAAAAAGAAAGCTGCCTATTTCTGTCATACAATGAAATAGCAGTTGCCTGGGTAGTGGATGCTGCCGTGGTCAGACTCTCACCTTCTCCATTTGGTGAACGCTGCCTGACTTCCAACTGCCAGAGTCTGTATTTCTTTGTTTTAAGATTTGCTCTGACTCCAGCAGCAGCTAGAGGAGCCCCACAGTTAACGTCCTCAGGAAATAGCACCACTCAACTACAGAAGACAAACTGGTTACAAATACTCCAAATCCCTCGCCTCTCAGGTGGGATAATGCTAATGCAGGTGTTTGCAGAATTCCTCCTCACACCAGAAAAATAAAAGCTTCACGTATCCATGGGTGTAACTTGCTTTATCAACATACCCTCTCTACCTGTCTCACGTCCACTCAAATCGCAAATAAACTTGCCTTTCGATCCCTGCCTCAAGGTCTACTTCTGGTGGAACCTAAACTAAGGTAAGCTTTTTTCATTAACACATCCTCTTGCTGACTCTTCTCAAGACTTCACAGCTTTCTACACTATTGCACACAAGTTTATTTTGAGTTTTGTCCACTGCCCTTTTCTGAAGGCAACCGAGAGCTGTCAGACCCCCAGCTCTGCTCTGCTGCTCATATTCTGATACAGAAGCTACTAACACAGTTGGGAGACTGACAAGCAGTGGGGCATGTGTGTTCAGCAATCCCAGATAGAGAGAAAATAAGATGATGCATGTGGAAGCACTCAGAAAGCAATACAGCATGACTGAAATACCTTTATATTATTTCTGTGTGAGCACACACATATATATGCAGAGACTTATTGTTACTGTCTATTTTAAAAACTGAGCAACGTTCTACTTCCTCTGGGCGTGGGGCGGGGGGGGAAGCATTCACTGAAGCTTGTACTGTACTCTCTACAGTAGGGAAACTTGTTTCGTGAAGAATATTTTAGATACTTAAAAAATAGGAGGCTATCAGGCATAGTGAACATATTAAGATTTCAAGCCTGATATGAGGGAGCTGGTTTTCATCGTGGCTATAAAAGTTAATTCTAGCATTTCAAAGCAGTCATTTCAAGGTTTTGTGCCTCAGTTTTCTTCCTCCAAAGTGAGAATGTGAGGGGAAGCATTCTCTAAGGATCCTTCCTACTCCTGACTTTCAATCTGCCTTCTCTGAGCACAAGGCTTCTATTTTAAGCAGAAATATCTGCTACTAGCAGCTCGATTGGGAAATGATCGTGTCTAGTAGGGATGTGCAGCCAATAGATCTGGGCCTTTAACTGACTGAATTGAATACTAAACAGTGGAGTCTGTGTGGCTGAGCTTGAATCCAAGCCTCAGTGTCCCTGTTCTCTGAAGTAAAAAGGCTTTTGCTTTAGTCTCTCAGGCCTCCATTAAATCTTAAAAGAGTTAATGATTAGGAATCAAGTAGTATTTGTCTGTAACTAATGTATACTTGAATGCATTTTTAACGTTAACTTAATATATGTCCTAAAAAGAGATTGCATTTTTTCCACCTCTGCTATTCAGTAAACCTTCACCAGCCATCCACTTCATACACAGTAGGGTACACAGGTCAAATCCGATCTCCAGTCCATCCCCCTCGCAGCTGCTTGGTGTCCATATATTTGTTCTCTACATCTGTGCCTCTGTTTCTGCTTTGCAGTAATAGATTCACCAGCAAGAGTCAAATTCATAAAAGCACACTGGTAAATGTTAGGAGCCAGAGGCTAGGGGTGGGGTGGAGAGGGGAGATGGGGAGCTAAGTGTTTAATGGGGCAGAATTTCAGCTTAGGAAGGTGAAAAATTTGGGAGATGGGTGATGGTGAGAGTTTCACCATTTGTATGAATTTAATGCCACTGAATTGTACAGTAAAATATGGTTAAAATTGCATATTATGTGACTTTTACCATAGTAAAAAATAACATTAAAAAAAGTTAATGATTCTGAAATGTGAAGATGTTAAAAAAAAAAAAAAAGAATAGCACTGAATTGGGAAACTGGTAACACTTTAGACTACAAATCCTTCATATGGCTGAATCACCAAACTCCCAGGTCCCAAAAGATATAGATAAAGACCTGACACACATTCTTAAGTTGTTTTTACAGGAAGCAAGCACCAACCAGATGAAAACTGCAGACCACAAGCACATAGACTCTACACTGTTTGAAACTAGAAGGTTGATGATGCTGGAAACTTCGCCTTGATGCCAACCAATCTGACAACTGTACATGAGCTGATCATGCACCCTGCAGCTCCGACCCCCACTTTTTTTGATGGCTTCCCTGAAAGCCATCACACTCACACTTTGGAGTGTGAGCTGCCCATTCCACCAGCCTGGCATCCTGCAATAAATGCTGCACTTTCCTTCAACACAACCCAGTGTCAGTAGACTGGCTTTACTGTGTGAGGACAAGTGGACCCAAGTTTTGTTTGTTAACAAGGTCAAAGGATGCTCTGCTCTGTTTTTTCCTTCTCTTTCTGCTCTTTCCCTTTGAGTTTTTTTTTTTTTTTTTCTTTTTTTCTTTTTGCTGCGCATATTTTAAAAAGTGAAGCAACGTATAGAACCCATACTTCATCCTGAAGGTTGCTCTGTTCCTTTCTCTTTCTAGTTACTCCCTGGGCCAGTGAAAGAGACCAGCTTACTTTTTTGTATGCACTGGAACTTGCCAACAACTCTAGATGCTTTGAATCAAGAATTAATCCATTTTTGCAATCCCTGCCATCATCTTACTACTATCTGATCGCTTCCTCATAGTAGCTATTCAGTTTTTCCATAATGAATATATCTATATTGATTCATAGTCATCTCACTTACACTGTGATACCCTGAAAATCTTTGTCTCATAATTATTACACCTTTTTTTAATCTCAACAATCTGTTTTATTTTTGTCACCCAATGATCCAGCAATACCTTAGAACTCAAGTGTTATTCAAATTTCTCTTACATTAGATTCCTAAGTTAGTCAATCTTAAACTCTGAAATTCTGTTCTCTGACTTAAAACCAAACTCCTTTGATCACAACCATCTGTACTTCTCTTTCTCTAGTCATTCAATTCCAACAAACATGTCCCTGAATGGGTCTCTATCATGCATAGTCATGGAATTATTTCTGTATTGACAAGTATTTTCTTAAGTGAATTTAAACATTCATCACTCATTCAACAAATGCTATAAAGTACCTACTAGGTGCCAGACAGTATGGTGGATGCAAAGAACACAAAGTTGAATAAAACTGAGCCCCTGACTTGAAGGAGTTCACCACTAGTATAGGCAATGGAGAGGAAAAATAAGTAACAGAAATAGGCATTAGTACTATGGAAGAGCAACTAATGGAATACTATGTGAACTGATGTAGGAGCAATAGACTCAGCTTGGGATGTCCTTGAGGCAAACTGCTGTGCCACAGAATGCATGGGTACATCTCCACAACATCAATACAAAAATAACATTCTTGTTAGACAGACATATCTGATTTTACGGTCTTTAACTATTTTACAATGATGCAGACTTTTATTTGTATTTACTAAATCCCTTTAAAATAAATTACTGTGACCGAATCTCACAAATACACTGAATGAAAAAAACAAGACACACAAAAATTTACTCTGCATGATTTCAGTTACATAGAGTTCAAAAATTGGCAGAATAAATCTATGATGGTAATACTTAGGTGCTGAAGCAGAGGAGTGGATGAGTAGAAGAAGGCTCCAGGATATGTTTCTGATAGGTGATAATATTCTGTTTGTTAACAGGTTGTTACACATATACATCCTATATGTGAAAATGAACTGATCTGTATACTTATATTTACAAACTTTTCTATAGAAATATAATATTTCAATAAAAAGTAAAGGGAATGAAGATTTGGAACAGCACAGGTTGAAATGCTAACAGTAAATATTTCTGGTTGATGGGAACATGATTAACTTTTGAAACAACATTTCTATGCTTTTGTATCTTCCAACTTAGTAACAATAATCACATCTTATGATTTGACTCCGAATAAAAATACTATTGTTTAAAAAATTAAGAAATAAACTACTTTCCTATATGATTTGGAAAACCATTCTCCCCAAAATCTGTCCACATAATTATTTAAAGAAAAATTAAAAGTGAGAATTCCAAACCAATGTATTTTTTCCAAATTAAATTCACTTAAACTAAAAAACAAAACCAATTCACCCAAACAAATCTTTTTATCTGTAGAGTACTGTAAGGTGCTAGGTTGGAAAAGGAAATGGGAACCCACTCCAATATTCTTGCCTGGAGAATTCCATGGACAGAGGAGCCTGGCAGGCTAGAGTCCATGGGGTCACAAGAGTCAGACACGACTTAATGACTAAACCACCAATGTATTGGTACATTAGGAAGAATTGATTTGAAAAATAATGGGAATTCTGGCACCTCAGTGGCTTTCTGAACTTCATTCTTTTATAAATGTAAATGAAGAAGATATTCTTACATTGCTTTTCAGAAATAATTAATGAAAATACCAATGATTTCAGCCATCAGTAGAAATTTTAACCTAGTAACAGGAAAATGTTTAAATTGCACTGAATCTGTTTTTATGTCTTAAAGGACATAAAATAGAAACAAAGGAATATTATATTATAAAAAGGAGATACTGGAAAACATACCAGAAGAAGCTTCCAGTCTTTCCAGTCGGCTGATTAACCAGTCAAGGGAGCCAGAAAATTGAGCACAGTTTTTACGATTTCCTCTAATTAATGCCGCTGCAAAAGAAAAAGCAGATTTTACAGTCATGTGATTTTCTAATTCGAAACCAAGTTGAGCCCATAGTAGGCACAAAATATTGGATCAAAAACACAATACATTAATTTTATACCAAAATCACATACAAATACACAAACACACACATATGCATAAAATTGAACTGATTTTTATTAGTGGAGACTGTAAAAACACTGCTTATTAGAAGAAATACATTTTTGAGAAAGTAACATTTCATATTTCAAGTAATAATGAAGGGTAATGGAAAAGCTAGTGTCCTGGGGTTTTCCTCAGTTCAGTTCAGTTGCTCAGACGTGTCCAACCCCATGAATTTTCCTCACTTGGGTTCTAATACTTATTGCTTTTAATTAGCTGTGAGAGTAAATTATTTAATTTCCCTAGAGTTCAATTTTCTCACCTGTATAATGAAGACATTAAGAGAACATCAGTTTTTCTGAAAATGTAGCCCAAGATACTAGGAGATACATCAGGTAAGTGTAACAAACATACAAAGATGTATCATCAAATTGTTATAGGAAAAAACAGGGTGTGAGGGCAGATGGCTAATGAGTTTGGAAACCTTCCCCACTGCCCTGACATCTCTTCTTTCCATTTAGAGATTCACAATGCATATGAAAGACTCTAGAAACTAATCTCTGCAGTAAAGTTACCTATTTCAACTTTTTTTTTTTAACCTAGTAGTGTTTTCAACACCTCTTGAACCAAAGAACCTATTTTATCTGAAATTCCTATGTTACCTTTATGATATCTTTCAACCTAATTGATATACTCAATTTAAAACTCATGTTTCTAAATCATTCAGTTATTTCAAAGCAAATATGGTAAGTATTTTATGTAAATTCTACTCTTATGCCCATAAGATTGTTCAGAAACTGTATAACTGCTTAAAAATGGCAAATGACATTTTTATATAATATATTTAATGTGAAAAATATGTTCCTTTAAGAAAAAAATAACAATTTTAAAATCTGGTAGTGCCAGGAGGTAGTTTAAAGAACTGAAGTTTGAGAATGCCACCTGTTCATCTCCTTGTTAAGAGCAACAGGGTTCAATGAAACTACAACAATTCCTTCATATTTCCTCTTTCTTCTTCCCAAAAGCTGTTACCTGGACTGAGAAGAAGAAAAGCAATAAAGACACAAAAGACAAGAAGGCTTAGGTTTGTTCAACTACGTAAGAAAAGCTCTTTTGTGAATGGAGCCCACATAACATTTGTACAAATATTACAAGGTAATGCATTCAATTACTTAGGCTTTACTCCAGCTCTGCAACCAATAAGAGCCAGTCACCAGGTACACACACGCACGCATACACATAAAATGATAAGCGCCAGGAGGGACAAGAGTGTTGAGGATGAGGTGTGGTAAAGGAGTCTGATGTGCTCAGTGGCACTTCTACTTTTAACCTGTAAGAATATCTTTTCCTGACCAAGAACAATAGCAACTGACAGAAAGTATATGGTGAAGAGTTTGAATCTTTAGAAAGTGTCATTTGCTTAATATCTAACCCGCTCCTTTAATTCTGCCTCAGGAAAAATGCCTCAGGCTGTTAAAATTAAAGATATCAACAATTTTCTAGAGGTCAAAAGTGAGAGATAAGGTAACTCTTGAAGAAAGTAGGACTTCTCTAGTGGTCCAGTGGTGAAACTCTGTGCTCCCAACACAAGGGGCATGGGTTTGATCCCTGGACAGGGAAGATCCCACATGCCGCAGCAAAAACACACACACACACAAACTAATAATGCACAAAAAAGCCCTTTTAATAACCCATGGAATATTTAAGAAAATCATACAGTAAGCCACTGAGAAAAAAGTCATTAAAGTTACTGCAAACAAAGATGGTATATAAACTATGCTCTCAGACAACTGCTGCTGCTGCTGCTGCTAAGTCGCTTCAGTCGTGTCCGACTCTGTGCGACCCCACAGACGGCAGCCCACCGGGCTCCCCCATCCCTGGGATTCTCCAGGCAAGAATACTGGAGTGGGCTGCCATTTCCTTCTCCAATGCATGAAAGTGAAAAGTGAAAGTGAAGTCGCTCAGTCGTGTCCGACTCTCAGCGACCCCATGGACTACAGCCCACCAGGCTCCTCCGTCCATGGGATTTTCCAGGCAAGAGTACTGGGGTGGGGTGCCATTGCCTTCCCCCTCTCAGACAACAATGCTAATGAAATAAGTAGAAAAGCAGAAACAAAAATGATCTGCCCAAAATCAGAAATAAAAAACAAACATAAAACTTGAAATTAGTAAGAAAAGCAGGAACAAAAATAAAACCTACATAAAAGCTTATTTTTTTTCCCAAAATAATACTTTCAATCAATGAGGGAATCAATACCACAATTTTAGAATCTAGTAAATATCAAAAATAGGCACTACCTTACATAACCAACAGTAGATGGTCAAAACTGTACTCAAGGAAAAATAAACATTCTAATTGTAAGAAAAAGAAATGCAAAAAAGCAAAATGTTTGTCTGAGGCGGTCTTACAAATAGCTGAGAAAAGAAGAGAAGTAAAGGACAAAGGAGAAAAGGAAAGATATACCTATTTGAATGCAGAGTTCCAAAGAATAGCAAGGAGAGATAAGAAAGTATTCCTCAGTGATCAATGCAAAGAAATAGAGGAAAACAACTGAATGGGAAAGACTAGAGATCTCTTCAGAAAAATTAGAGATACCGAGGGAACTTTCTATGCAAAGATGGACACAATAAAGCACAGAAATGGTACAGACACACAGAAGCAGAAGCTATTAAGAGGTGGCAAGAATACACAAAAGAACTGTACCAAAAAGATCTTCATGACCCAGATAATCACGCTGGTGTGATCACTCACCTAAAGCCAGACATCCTGGAATGTGAAGTCAAGTGGGATAGGAAACATCGCTACGAACAAAGCTACTGAAGGTGATGGAATTCCAGTGGAGCTATTTCAGATCCTAAAAGATGATGTTGTGAAAGTGTTGCATTCAATATGCCAGCAAATTTGGAAAACTCAGCAGTGGCCACAGGACTGGAAAAGGTCAGTTTTCATTCCAATCCCAAAGAAAGGCAATGCAAAAGAATGTTCAAACTACCACACATTGTACTCATCTTAAACACTAGCTTATAAATGCTCAAAATTCTCTAAGCCAGGCTTCAACAGTACACAAACTATGAACCTCCAGATGTTCAAGTTGGATTTAGAAAAGGCAGAGGAACCAGAGAGCAAATTGCCAACATAGGCTGGATCATCAAAAAAGCAAGAGAGTTCTAGAAAAACATCTACTTCTGCATCACTTACTACACCGAAGCCTTTGACTGTGTGGATCACAACAAACTGTGGAAAATTCTTCAAGAGATGGGAATACCAAACCACTTAACCTGCCTCTTGAGAAATCTGTATGCAGGTCAAGAAACAGCACTTAGAACTGAATATGGAACAACAGACTGGTTCCAATCGGGAAAGGAGTATGTCAAGCTTGTATATTGTCACCCTGCCAATTTAACTTACACGCAGAGTACATCATGAGAAATGCCAGGCTGGATGGAGCACAAACTGGAATCAAGTTTGCTGGGAGAAATATCAATAACCTCAGATATGCAGATGATACCATCATTATGGCAGAAAGCGAAGAACTAAAGAGCCTCTTGATGAAATTGAAACAGGAGAGTGAAAAAGTTGGCTTAAAATTCAACATTCAAAAAACTAAGATCATGGCATCTGGTCTCATTGCTTCATGGCAAATAGATGGGGAAACAATGGAAACAGTGGCAAACTTTATTTTGGGGGGCTCCAAAATCACTGCAGATGGGGACTGTAGCCATGAAATTCAAAGACGCTTGCTCCTTGAAAGAAAACTTACTAAAATCCTAGACAGAATATTAAAAAGCAGAGACACTACTTTGCAAACAAAAGTCCATCTAGTCAAGCTATGGTTTTTCAAGTAGTCATGTATGGATGTGAGTGTTGGACTATAAAGAAAGCCGAGCGCCAAAGAATTGATGCTTTTGAATTGTGGTGTTGGAGAAGACTTTTGAGAGTCCCTTGGACTGCAAGGAGACCAAACCAGTCACTGATAAAGGACTATAATATTCATTCAATTTATAACTCACTAGCAAATCAGTCTATAATATTCATTAGAAGGACTGACTGATGCTGAAGCTGAAGCTCCAACACTTTGGGCCACCTGATGCGAAGAGCTGACTCATTTGAAAAGACTCTGATGCTGGAAAAGACTGAAGTCAGGAGAAGGGGATGACAGAGGATTATATGGTTGGATGCCATCACCGACTCAATAGACATGAGTCTGAGTAAGCTCCAGGAGTTGATGATGCAGAGGGAAGTCTGGCGTGCTGCAGTCCGTGGGGTCACAAAGATTCTGACATGACTGAGTCACTACACTGCATTGCTATTAAAAGAGTGAAAAATGCTAACATTCCTTCCAAAATATTCAAGGAGAATATAAAAAATAAGTAGAACAGAAAAAAGAAATAGAGGAATAAAAGTAGACATTAATAAGTTAAAAACAGTAGAAGTGATCTATGTAATAAATTGAAAAAAAACAGGACTGATCAACACTGTCAAGGATCCCTCCCTTTAAATATAAGCTAAATGCCAACAACTTTAATCAAGAAAAAAAAGAAAAAAAGAGACATAATTAAGAAGAACAGGAATCGCACACAGCCACTTATTGCTGTACTGAAAATTTTAAACATTTAGGAAAAAGGATGACTTCCAAATATTTTTTTCATGAAAACTGAACCAAAGAAGATAATCTAAATAGAATTTTTAAAAATGAGTAATATTGAAAAGTATGTCAAAGTCAAAAACATTTATTCTAAACTCAGGAAACAAGTCATTGCTATGTTAAACTGTTCCAAAGTAAAGAAACTAAGAAAACTCTTCTAATATGTTTTATCAAGACAGTATAACTTTGCTATCTACACCTAATAAAGAGGGCATGCATATCAGAAAACTAAAGGAAACTCTTAGCTATGAATACAGATCCCCAAATCTTATACAAGGAGGCAATTTATAACTCACTAGCAGCAGTGCTTTCAGTTCACCTCAGTCGCTCTTTGCGACTCCATGGACTGCAGCACGCCAGGCCTCCCTGTCCATCACCAATTCCCAGAGTTTACTCAACGTCATGTCCATCAAAACAGTGCTACCATTTAATCATCTCATCCTCTATTGTCCCTTTCTCCTCCTACCCTCAATCTTTCCCAGCATCAGGGTCTTTTCAAATGAGTCAGTTCGCATCAGGTGGCCAAAGTATTGGAACTTCAGCTTCAGTATCAGTCTTTTCAATGAATACTCAGGACTGATTTCCTTTACCAACGATAGGTTTGATCTCCTTGCAGTCCAAGGGACTCTCAAAAGTCTTCTCCAACAGCATAGTTCAAAGCATCAATTCTTCAGTGCTCAGTTTTCTTTATAGCCCAACACTCACATCCATACATGACTACTGGAAAAACAATACCCTTGACTAGATGGACCTTTGCTGGCAAAGTAATGTCTCTGCTTTTGAATATGCTGTTTAGGTTGGTCATAAGTTTTCTTCCAAGGAGCAAGCATCTTTGAATTTCACGGTTGCAGTCACCATCTGCACTGATTTTGGAGCCTCCCAAAATAAAGTCTGTCACTGTTTCCACTGTTTCCCCATCTATTTGCCATGAAGTGAAGGGACCGGATGTAATGATCTTAGTTTTCTGAATGTTGAGTTTTAAGCCAACTTTTTCACTCTCTCTCCTCTTCAATTTCATCAAGAGGCTCTTTTGTTCTTCTTCACTTTCTGCCATAAGG
>SJYT01014430.1:0-12387 GCA_006410635.1 Cephalophus harveyi
GAACTGAAGACAAAAACAAAAAAAAGAAAGAAAGAAACTTGTTTTATTAGAAGAAAATACATATATAGAATACTAATGGTAATAAAGTTGATGGCTAATGTTTCATGAGTACTCACAAGGTAACAGATTCTTTACGAAAGTATTTACAGGCATTATGTCATTGATTTTATTCAAAATTCCATGAGGCAGTTACTGTGATCATTTTCCTTTAATTGCTGATGAATTTGAAGCTTAAGGAAAGTGAGCATTATCCCCCCAGATAACTCAGAGCAAGTGATGCCATTCAAACCCTATTAACACTTGGCATCAAAGTCAGTGCTATTAAAATATACATCATACTTGAGAATTACATCAGCTAAGCCATATGTGAAGCATATGCTACCAGATTGCCAGCAAGTAGATTTTTTGAGTTTTTTTAAAATGAATTTAGTTGAGGCTCAATTCAAATGTCTTTTGACCAAATGAAGTCAAATCTGAGTGTTGCTTTATTTTCCAAACCATTTAGCATTCTTTTAGATTTACCTTCAAAATGTATATATATCTTTTCTAAATTTCATTTTGTGTGTCACAACCTAATTTAATAACTAGACATATATGCTAAAATAGTATCATAAGCAGCTTAACACTAAAGGAAGATTGTGATATAATCACCCTTCAGTTCAGTTCAGTTCAGTTGCTCAGTCGTGTCCGACTCTTTGTGACCCCATGAATCACAGCACACCAGGCCTCCCTGTCCATCACCAACTCCCGGAGTTCACTCAGACTCACATCCATCGAGTCAGTAATGCCATCCAGCCATCTCATCCTCTGTTGTCCCCTTCACCTCCTGTCCCCAACTCCTCCCAGCCTCAGAGTCTTTTCCAGTGAGTCAACTCTTCACATGAGGTGGCCAAACCCACTTCTATTTATCATATTTTGAATGCACAATGTTAAAACAGGTTGGAAATATTGGAGAGCACCAACATCTTACCAAAGTGTTTAGACTATGCTAATGGTACCTATAGAAAATAAAAACATTGATCTAATACTGCAAAGCACAAGGGTTAAACACAACATAAGCATAATATTCAAAAAAATAAATCATGTTTCCTAAACTCATACAATTAATGTGCCTTCAGAAGCATTGTATTTTTAGCTGTCAGCCCTTATTTCCTTTAAGATTTATTTTTTAGTTTGTTTTGATCTAATATTTTGTGAAACTCTATTTTTGAAACATTTGGTAAGAAATCAGTTGTAGTTTAACATGAGAGTGATTACTTTTCCTGAAAGAAAAAACCCCACCATTTTTGATACGTATGCTAACCATACAATCATCCAGGTAATCTAACTTTTAAAAACCTTCAAATTATTTATCTGTAAATGAATTAAAATGATCACTTGATTCTATGTGTTGTTAAGTATTTCAATGCATATTTATTATTACAATCTGTAGTACCTCGTGTATTAATTTCATTAGAGATAATAGGTAAATTGATACTCAGGACACTTTCTTTCCTTCCATTTGGAGCTCTATGCTGGCATGGAAGAGATATAATCAGCTTATAATCAGATAAGTATTATGGAATACATTGTCCTTTGTTTCAGACTTAGAGGTCCCTTTCCAGCTTCTTTTCTGTTGTGAAAAGCCTATTTAGGAAAAGACAATATGTTTTCAGAAAAAAAATCATTAAAATGTGCATTTATTTTGAATTTCTCTCTCTGGTTTCTGATATAAAATGTAATTACCATTTGATATTATTTACTAAAACTCAGGCAACTTAAAATCTTGTTGCTTTATTGATCAGGTCCTACTTAAGAGAGAAAGAGCTTTAAAGTTACACTCCTTACTGAGATAATGGAGCTTTACTGCTTATTCAAAAGGAAAATAGTGACAACTACAAAGACAAAACCAAACAAAACCTAAAGTTTAAAGCTGTAGCTTATTCTATCATAGTTTTCAAGAAAGGAATCAGTTCAATTCAGTTGCTCAGTCGTGTCTGACACTTTGCAACCACATGAATCGCAGCACACCAGGCCTCCCTGTCCATCACCAACTCCCAGAGTTCACTCAGACTCACGTCCAGTTTCCCCATCTATTTCCCATGAAGTGATGGGACCAGATGCCATGATCTTAGTTTTCTGAATGTTTAGCTTCAAGCCAACTTTTTCACTCTCCTCTTTCACTTTCATCAAGAGAAAGGAGTAATTATCAGTAAAAGAACAAATGGTTATATAACAATAGAAATGAAATATTAAGCTTCATTAATATGATTAATAAAAAATCATACTGCTACCTTTTAATACTTATATAATTTAATATGATTTAGACAAAAATACTGAAAAATAGTTAAACATAATCCTTGCAAGAAAATCTTGCCCATAATAAAAGTTAGGGTTTACTTCTGGATTCCCAAACCCATCCCATTGAATTATATATCTGTCCTTGTGCCAGGACCAGAATATCATGATTACTATAGCTTGGTGGTAGCTGCTGTTTAGTCACTAAGTTGTGTCCATCTCTTTTGTGACCCCATTGAGTGCAGCCTGCCAGGCTCCTCTGTCCATGGGATCTCCCAGGCAATAATGCTGGTGTGGGTTGCCGTGCCCTCCTCCAGTGGATCTTCCATATCCAGGGATCAAAACCATGTCTCCTGCATTGGCAGGTGGATTTTTATAATAATTATGCTATTAGGGTTCACTCAATTGTTGTGAGTATCTACTTAAAACTCCATGTGACACTCACCATCTCCACATAAGACGTTCATCTCTCCATAAACTTCATGTCAACAGTGAAAGGTGATCTCTCCAAGTTTTTGCATACTTTTCACTGTGCTTAGTGCAATGATATAAACTTTGAATAATACCACGGGACCTGTACAAGTGCCACTAATGATGCTGGAAGTGCTCCCCAAAGGCAGAAAAAAGTGATGACATTACAAGGAAAAGCTGAATTACTTGATATGTACCAAAGGCTGAATTCTGCAGCTAGTTACCCACCATCTCATGATTAATGGTCCAGCATAAGGACAATTGTAAAAAAAAAAAAAAAAAGGAAAAGGAAATTTGTGAAGCCATTGCTGCACCTATGCCCGCAGGCATGAAAGCCCTGCACTTTTTGTGAAATACATACCTCATTTCCAATTGAAATGCAGCTTTTATGAGGGTGTAGGATTGCTGTAAGAAAGGCATATCCATGGACTCTAATATGACTTGAGAAAAAGTGAAGTCATTATATGACAACTTAAAGCAAAAGAAAGGTAAGGGATCTAAAGTTGGAGAGTTTAACACCAGCAAAGAATGGCTTGGTAGTTTTAGAAAGAGATTGGGTTTAAAAAATGTCAAAATAACAGGAGAAGCAGCTTTTGTCAATCAGGAGGAAGCAGATGAGTTCTCCAGATGCCATTAAGAAAATCATTGAGAGAAAGGATATTTGCCTGAACAGGTTTTAAATGAAGAAAAAAGTGCCCTATTCTGGAAAAAAAAAATGGCAAAAAGGACATTTATTAGGAAAAAAAAAAATGAAGCAGCAGCAGCGAGTACCAAAAATTAAGATAGGAAAGGGTAAACTGACTCTATTGGTTTGTGCAAATGCAACTGCGTTTATGATCAGAAATGCTTTTATCTATAAAGATCCTAACCCCAAGCTGCCAGTCTATTGCTTGTACAACAGAAAGGCCTGCAAAATGATAACCCTTCTTTTGAACTGATTCCACTGATACTTGGAGAAGGCAATGGCACCCCACTCCAGTACTCTTGCCTGGAAAATCCCATGGACGGAGGAGCCTGGTAGGCTGTAGTCCATGAGGTTGCTAAGAGTCAGACATGACTGACTGACTTCACTTTGACTTTTCACTTTCATGCATTGGAGAAGGAAATGGCAACCCACTCCAGTGTTCTTGCCTGGAGAATCCCAGGGACAGGGGAGCCTGGTAGGAGGCCATCTATGGGGTCACACAGAGTCAGACACAACTGAAATGACTTAGCAGCAGCAGCATTGATACTTTGTCACTGAAGTCAGTAAGAGATTGCTTTTTAAAATTCTGATACTAGACAATGGCCCTAGCCACCAGAACCCCCTGGGTTGGATAGCAGACATTGAAGTGGTCTACTTTCCCCCAAACACAATGTCTTTAGAACCACTTCTAGATCAGGGGGCAATGAGGACATGTAATGCTTGTCATACTCAGTACTTTATGGAAAAGATTGTCAACAGTTTGGAAGAGAATCCACACAGAAAGACATCATGAAAGTCTGGAAGAGTTACAGCACTGAAGATGTCATCACTGTTATAGAAGAAAAAATAAAATAAAAAACATCAAGCCCCAAACAGTAAATTCTTGCTGGAGAAAATCATGTCCAAATGCTGTCTGTACATGGCTTCAGGGGAGAAGGCACTGGCACCCCACTCCAGTACTCTTGCCTGGAAAATCCCATGGACGGAAGAGCCTGGTAAGCCTCAGTCCATGGGGTCGCGAAGAGTCGGATACAACTGAGCGGCTTCACTTTCACTTTTCACTTTCATGCATTGGAGAAGGAAATGGCAACCCACTCCAGTGTTCTTGCCTGGAGAATCCCAGGGACGAAGGAGCCTGGTGGGCTGCCGTCTATGGGGTGGAACAGAGTTGGACACGACTGAAGCGACTTAGCAGCAGCAGCAACAGCAGTAGCAGCAGCATGGCTTCAGGGGATTTACAAGAGAGCCAATAAGAGAAATCATGAAAGAGACTGTGGATATGGCTTAAAAAACAAAAGGTGAGGCATGAAGGGTCTCAAGATAGAGATTTTGGAGAAACTCAAGACACTACACCAGAGGAATAACAAAAGATGACTTGATGGAGATAAGTGCTTCAGAACCAATGCCAGATGATAAAGAAAAAAATGTAAAATAAGCAGTGCTAGAAAACAAACTGACATTGGACAATTTGGCAGAAGGTTTCCCGTTATTCAAGCTTGCTTTTGACTTCTCTTATTACATGGACCCTTCAATAATGTGAGCAGTGAAACTGAAGCAAATGATGGAAGAAGGATTAGTACCATATAGGAACATTTTTAGAGCAGTGAAGAAACAAAAATGTCGGATGGAAACAATGTATTTCTTTAAAGTCACACTGAGTGTGCCTGCCTCTCTCATCTCCCCTTTCACCTCTGCCACTTCTGCTACTGCCACCCTTGAGACAGCACGACCAACTTCTCTGATTTCTCCTCTCAGAAAACAATTTTGATGAAGACGTTTATGATGGCCCCACTTAATGAACAGTAAATAATCATGCTGCACAGTTAATAAACTTATGTGTTGTGTATGTGTGTGTGAGTGTCTGCCTGTGAAAAGCTAATAACAGTACAGCTAGAACTGGAGGAGAAGTTTCTAATTGCATCACCTAAGCATTTATCTTGCACAAGATTGGTTCTGAAGTGGATAACCTGTTCCTAAATAGGCATAAGATGAATGACATTGAGTATAAAATTCACAATTAATTCACTTTCCTACTGTTTTATAACTAACTCTGCTTTGAAAGAATAACACACAATACGGTATGCCTCTCTCTTGAAACTGGAGAAATTACATATCAGCCTATTGTTACAAGCAAGCATTTTTTTTTAATGTAACATTTTCAATACTGTATTATGAAACATGACTATAATACTGTATGCCATTAAGTTTTTTAAAAAATTCATTCATTAGTGTATAGGTTAAGCTACTGTGAAGTAATCTATTTATAAGAAGCTACCACAATGCACTTACACTGATGCTTCTTTAATATCAATGTTTGAATTGTTATATTCATAAACTAATACACATTTTTTATATTATCTTTTCATTTGATATCTAGTGTTAATAATATGTATAAACTCTACAGTGGTTTGTATTGTGAAATAAATTATTGATGTAGGTACTGACAATTCATTTTGTAAATAGTGTAAAACTATGATATTGATTAATATCATACAGTAAATGTATTTTTCTTCCTTACAATTTTCTTAATAACATTTTCTTTTCTCTAGCTTGCTTTACTATAAAAATACAGTTTATAATACATATAACATACAAAATATATGTTAATTCACTATGTTATCAGTAAGGCTTCCTGTCCACAGTAGGCTATCAGTAATTAAGCTCTAAAGGAGTCAAAATTTGTATGAGCAGTTTCAACTGTGCAGGGGGTTGGCACCTTTAACTGTCATATTGTTCAAGGATCAACTTTGTTATTTTAAAGCTATTGATAGAACTGTTTTCTTAATTTTATTTTTAGATTGTTCATTGCTAATGTACATAAATATGATTTCTTTGGGGGTATTGCTCTTATATTTCATAATAGCAATTTTATTAGTTTTAAAGTGGGTAGTTTAGAATGGTCTATACACAAAGTTAATTCTGACACATTCATTTATAACTGTCTGAAAATAAACCCCAAAAGTAAAACTTGCACTATATCTAAGTGTTTATTTTTATAAAACTACATTTCCAGATTAAACTCTCTTGTGCCCCAAGTCTTTGGGGAATAATAAAATATCTGTATTTTGGTGTATAGAGACGATAATAATATTCTGTAGAAAAACTTAACTGAAGACTTAAAAGAAAAAAAACATAAACTAAACCAAAGTGATGTTCCAGGATGGGAAGAAAACTTTCCTATAAATGCCAAATTTGATCACAAGGTTTCTAACATTTTGGATAAAGGGGGATTTTGAATCTGCAATAAGTAGAATAAAGTTTATAGGCATTATTACTCTAAACAGTTAATCACCATCATTTTGAAGAAAACATAGTGTCTATATCTATATCTTACAATATAGCCAAAGTGAACCCCATTCATAAAGAGGAGATCATTAAGCAAATCTGATGGGTTCTACTTAACTAGTTATCATTTATACCTTTGAGAATTTCATTGTTTAAGCATAAAATGGAGAAAGGAATTAGAAATAATGTGAAAATTAAGAAAAAATATTTGCAGAATACATGACTGACGGGGAGTCAGGCATGATCAGAATCTTAAGATGGCTTTCAAAGTTTTCTAGCCTAATCCCTAGAAAGGTGAATATTATGATATAATAAATAGAATGATTAGGACTTTTGAGATGTAATTAAGGTTTATTCACTTAAATTCAAATTAATCACAAGAGAGATTATCCAGGAGGTCCTAATTTAATAACAGCCCATCAAATACCAATTTGCTTTCCATAGCTGGTCACAGATGTGTAAGTAAGAGACTGGAAGAACAAGAATAATTCTGGTTTAAAGATGCTAATTCTAATTTCAAAATGGATAAGTCCAGGAAGAGGAGTGTGGGCAGTTTCTAGAACCTGAGAGTAACTCCTGGATGGCAGACAGAAAAGGAATGGGTATGTCCATCCTACAACAATAAGGACTCATAAGACCTTAAAAAGAGGATTGCTTCCCAAAGCCTCCAGCTTAGAGTCCAGAATGGCCAACACCTTGACATTGGTCTTGTGAGACTTTAAGTAGAGAAACCAGTCAAGCCAGTCTAGATTCAGTTCAGTTCAGTCGGTCAGTCGTGTCTGACTCTTTGCGGCCCCATGAATTGCAGCACGCCAGGCCTCCCTGTCCATCACCAACTCCAGGAGTTTACTCAAACTCATGTCCATCGAGTCGGTGATGCTATCCAGCCATCTCATCCTCTGTCGTCCCCTTCTCTTCCTGCCCCCAATACCTCCTAGCATCAGAGTCTTTTCCAATGAGTCAACTTTTCTCATGAGGTGGCCAAAGTATTGGAGTTTCAGCTTTAGCATCAGTCCTTCCAAAGAAATCCCAGGGTTGATCTCCTTTAGAATAAACTGGCTGAATCTCCTTGCAGTCCAAGGGACTCTCAAGAGTCTTCTCCAACACCACAGTTCAAAAGCATCAATTCTTTGGCACTCAGCTCTCTTCACAGTCCAACTTTCACATCCATACATGACCCCTGGAAAAACCATAGCCTTGACCAGAAGGAACTTCGTTGGCAAAGTAATGTCTCTGTTTTTCAATATGCTATCTAGGTTGGTCATAACTTTTCTTCCGAGGAGTAAGCGTCTTTTAATTTCATGGCTGCAATCACCATCTGCAGTGATTTTGGAGCCCCAAATAATAAAGTCTGACACTGTTTCCACTGTTTTCCCATCTATTTCCCATGAAGTGATGGGACCAGATGCCATGATCTTAGTTTTCTGAATGTTGAGCTTTAAGCCAACTCTTTCACTCTCCTCTTTCACTTTCATCAAGNAAAGTCTGACACTGTTTCCACTGTTTCCCCATCTATTTCCCATGAAGTGATGGGACCAGATGCCATGATCTTCGTTTTCTGAATGTTGAGCTTTAAGCCAACTTTTTCGCTCTCCTCTTTCACTTTCATCAAGAGGCTTTTTAGCTCCTCTTCACTTTCTGCCATAAGGGTGGTGTCATCTGCATATCTGAGGTTATTGATATTTCTCCCGGCAATCTTGATTCCAGCTTGTGTTTCTTCCAGTCCAGTGTTTCTCATGATGTACTCTGCATATAAGTTAAATAAGCAGGGTGACAATATACAGCCTTGACATGCTCCTTTTCCTATTTGGAACCAGTCTGTTGTTCCATGTCCAGTTCTAACTGTTGCTTCCTGATCTTCATATAGGTTTCTCAAGAGGCAGGTTAGCCTAGATTTCTAACCTATAAAACTGTGATATTATAAATAAACACTGCTTTAATGTCTTAAATTTGTAATCCTCAAAGAATGAAATGTCACCCCACTCCAGTATTCTTGCCTGGAAAATTCCATGGACAGAGGAGCCTGGCAGGCTACAGTTTATGAGGTCACAAAGAGTTGGATATAACCAAGCAACTGAGCACACAGCACAAATTTGTAATACATTTTTATGCAGTGATTAAACATAATAAAATGCTCAATAAAGAACTATAAGTAGTCAAGAGGAAGCACACTGCCACTCCTTCAACATTTTGCTTTGGAAACGTCATTAACTAAGTACCAAATTTTGTCATTCACATTTTTTTTTTCCTCCACAAAATACTACAACATAGATCAGTCAAGTTCTTTGCCACTGAAAATAAGGATAGTCTTTCCTTCGGTTTTCAACATGTTCCTCTTTTTTGTCTGAAACCTCTTTAGAATCATCTTTAACATCTATATTCCAAGCATGAACCTCAAAACGTTCTCAGCTGCTACCCATTATCCAGTCCCAAAGCCACTTCCACATGTTTAGGCATTTGTTATGACAGCACTCTGCTCTTGTGCCAAAATCTGTCTTAGTGTTCTTAGAAAGTGAAAGTTTAGTCACTCAGTTTTTCTGACTCTTTGTGACCCCATGGATGGTAGCCCACCAGGCTCCTCTGTCCACGGGATTTTCCAGGCAAGAGTACTGGAGTGGGTTGCCATTTCCTCATCCAGAGTGTTCTTAGGCTGCATAGCAAATACCATAGACTGGGTAGCTTAAACACAGAGACTTACTGTCTCATAGTTTTGGAGGCTGGAAGTCTGAAATCAGAGTACCAGGAGGTTGGGTTTTGATGAGATCCCTTTCCTGGCTTGCAAAGGCTGCCTACTCACTGTGTCCTCACGTTGGGTCATGAAGTTGCTCAGTCGTGTCTGACTCTTTGCGACCCCATGGACTGCAGCCTATTAGGCTCCTCTGTCTATAGGATTTTCCAGGCAAGAGTGCTGGATTGGATTGCCATTTCCTTCTCCAGGGGATCTTCCCAACCCAGGAATCGAACCCGGGTCTACCTCATTGCAGGCAGACGCTTTACTGTCTGAGCCACCAGGGAAGCTTGGACAGGACAAATCCAAGCTCTCCATGTTTCTCAGTTGCTATTGTTGTTTAGTCACTAAGTCATGTCTGACTCTTTGTGACTCCATGGACCACAGCCCACCAGACTTCGCTGTCCATGGGATATCCCAGGCAAGGATACTGGAGTGGATTACCATTTCCTTCTCCAGGAATCTTCCTCACTCAGGGATCAAACCCATATCTCCTACAGTGGCAGGTGGATTCGCTACCACTGAGGCACCACAGAAGCCTTGTTTCTCAGCATAAGAGCGCTAATTTCATCATGAGGGCTCTACACTCAGGACTTCATTTAAATTTAATTATTTTCCAAAGGCTTCATCTTTTACTACTATCACATGTACGATTAGGGCCTCAACATATGAATGGGGGAGGAAGATATCAGTCAGTCCACAGCACTTGATAGGATAATGTCTTCCCACAAATGACTTAATTCCTTATAAAGTTGCTTAATTTTTTAATTCTTGCACTCTATTCTTCTTTCTGTTCCTTGGTTTATACTTTGCTTTACGCATCAATGATTATAAGCTTTTTACCTTAACTTGCCTTCTTATTGATAGCATGTTGGGAGGAGGATGCAGAAAGTATATGCATGTATCCTCCCCAATCAATAGGTCAGTTTAAATCAATGAATAAATAGTGCCTTAGATTATATGAGAGTTAAACAGCATAGAAACATATCTATGTTAACAAGCAGTTTTAACTGAGGGAGGGAGATAGCACATACACTCAAAAATAGTTAACTTCAGGGAGATTTTTGTAAATGCTACAGAAAAAAAAACATGAAGAAATTGCTATGTAAGCCTAGAGAAAGGAAATTTTCATTATTGCTCGTAGAAAAGTAAAAAAAAAAAAAAAATGTGATCTGTGAATTGAACCTTCAAATATTCTGATGAAAAGTATTTCTGCTTTCTTTTTTCCTCAGTCTCTGTACTTTCTTTTTCTCAAGATCTACCTCCTTTTTCTTTCAATGAACTTTGAGCCTCATTATTTTGCTTATACCTTTGACTGTTATTCAGGTATGGCCCACACTTGCCCTGGCCACCAAACCTCAGACACACAGACCTTTAGGAATTGGAGGTGAAAGCTGAAATGTTTCTTGGAAACAAGAGGGAATTCACCCTGGAATAAGACTCAGGAGAGGCAGGGACAGGAATGAGTCCCCAGACTGGGCCAGAGGAAGTGTGTGTCAATTTTTATGCAGACATCATCAGCCCTTTCAGTGGTGTTTGCCTCAGGAGTGTGGCTGCGTTTAAGAAAAGCATCTGAATCAAGAATCTTCAGGAGTCACACATTAAAATTAAAGAGCAGAAAACACATAAACTGATTCTCCCTGGGAAATCACTTTCTGCATTGTCTAATTTCTTCATTACATGTATTATATAATTGACCTTTCCTCACTTTAAGTTTCTATTTTTTAAAAAAGAAAATTACAGTGAAATTATACAGGAAAACATATTTTTAAAACATTTTTTAGAATTAAAATTCAATATAGATTTATTTTTCCCCCCTTAGAGAGCTTTGTTGTGCTACAACACAGGTCAATGACCACATCACAATATTACAGGACATCTGGAACTCAAAGAAGTTTCTTAAATATAAGCAGGGTCAAGAGAGAAATGTGTGATTTTGAAGTAATAGTGATGACAGCATAATCAGATGATCTAGTAGGCCACTGTAAGTTAGCTCTAGTAACAGCCACAAAACATATGTGAGGAACAGAAGTTTAGGGAAAAAAGTACATCTAGCACATGAAAGAATCTTTAATATGCCAAGTTGACATTGTGAAGAGTAATAAAAATCTGATATATCAGCTGCTGGGTTTTATCTAAAAATATATACATGTCCACTATTAGAGAAGTATCATAAAGCACCTAATTTTATTTTTAAAATATACTATCTATAAATAAGATTAAAAGTATTAAAATCTTTTGACCTTACCTATATCATATGTGCAATTTAAATTAGTTAGGGCTTCCCTGGTGGTCTAGTGGTTAAGAATCTGCCTGCTAATGCAGGGGACACGGGTTTGATACCTGGTCCAAGAAAATCCCACATGCTGTGGAGCAAGCAAGGCTGTGTGTCACAACTACTGAAGCCTGTGCACCTATAGTCCTATTTGCTGCAACAGAGAAGCCACTACAATGAGAAACTTGCACACCACAATGAAAAGTAGCCCCTCTCCCAACAACTAGAGAAAGCCCACACGTAGCAATGAAAATCCAAGATAAAGATAAGTAAACTCCAGCCATCATTGCAACCCTTCTTTTCTAACCAGTATTATAACCCTTTCAAGGAGCTTTCTGTTAGTCACTGTTATATGATTCATCTTTCTCAACTGAATACCTGCTAATGAACTCATTCCCATTTCAAAAATAATTTTTATGCTTATTTATGAAAAGTGGACTTCTTCATTTCTTTCTCATTGCCCTGAAATCAAGAGAATCTTAAATTAATGGCAACAAGATAATTAATTACAACAAGATAATAAATTACTAACAATCATTAAAATTATATACATACTAATTTTAGAGATCTAATATATATACATCAGAGTATCACCTAGGGGTGAAAAATAAAAGCAATCACATATTAAATACCTACTAAATTATGTCAATTATTGTATTACAATAA
>SJYT01014433.1:1388-16494 GCA_006410635.1 Cephalophus harveyi
ATCCAAAAGTCTACAAGCAATAAATGCTGGAGAGGGTGTGGAGAAAAGGGAACCCTCTTACACTGTTGGTGGGAATGCAAACTAGTACAGCCACTATGGAGAATAGTGTGGAGATTCCCAAAAAACTGGAAATAGAACTGCTTTATGACCCAGCAATCCCACTGCTGGGCATACACAATGAGGAAACCAGAATTGAAAGAGACACGTGTACCCCAATGTTCATCGCAGCACTGTCTATAATAGCCAGGACATGGAAGCAACCTAGATGTGCATCAGCAGATGAATGGATAAGAAAGCTTTGGTACATATACACAATGGAGTATTACTCAGCCATGAAAAAGAATACATTTGAATCAGTTCTAATGAGGTGGATGAAACTGGAGCTGATTATACAGAGTGAAGTAAGCCAGAAAGAAAAGCACCAATATAGTATACTAATGCATATATATGGAATTTAGAAAGATGGTAACGATAACCCTGTATGCGAGACTGCAAAAGAGACACAGATGTATAGAACAGTCTTTTGGATTCTGTGGGAGAGGGCAAAGGTGGGATGATTTGGGAGAATGGCATTGAAACATGTATAATATCATATGTGAAATGAATCTCCAGTCCAGGTTTGATGCATGATACTGGATGCTTGGGGCTGGTGCACTGAGAAGACCCAGAGGGATGGTATGGGGAGGGAGGTGGGAGGGGGTTCCAGGATGGGTAACACGTGTATACCTGTGGTGGAGTCATGTTGATGTATGGCAAAACCAATACAATATTGTAAAGTAATTAACCTCCAATTAAAATAAATAAATTTATATTTTAAAAAAGGAAAAAAAATAAAATGCTCCACAAAATAAAGCCTATTTTTAAAAATTAAAAAAAGTGAAAGATATTTTAGAACTCATTTTTATTTATTTACAAGTTTTCCCATTTCACAGATAAGGAAATTGAGGCCCAGTTTGGATAAAGACTGCTCAGATCCCCTAGGTTTTTGGTGACTTGCAACTAGAACCTAGTTTCTTAGTTTCCAGGCCAATGATCTTTCTGTAATTCCAAGCTCTCCTCTATCAGTTTTTGCATGGGAAATCTCTTGAAGGTGGATAAGTCTCTGCAATTTTGGCCTGAGAGGATGGATGAAAAATGAAAGGGACAAGGTTATTCCTTTGCAGAGACAATGAAGAGAAATTATATTCAACAATATTAATGAGATCTTGATGTAGTTCTTGTTCACTAAAGTGTCTATAAAAACATATTTTAATGACTTTACCTGTTGGCTTTTAATCCCAGACCAATCTACTAAGAAAAAGAGGGTAAGGAATTATCTTGAAATTGCTTTTTCACAGCGAAGCATGCTGTTTTACCTTACCCTATACGTCTATTTCATGGCTATAATAGCTTTCATAAGTTCAATAAATTGTTGAAAAACACCTGTTAACTACAATGTCTTTTTTTTAACCCTTGAAGTATAATTCAGCTGAGGTTTCCTTTATCTGCTACTGACTCCTATGGTTCTTTTCTAGTGAGATAAATGAGTGAGACAAGTGTATGTGTATCCTAAAAAATTAGATATCTTGGTTATTTTGATTATATATCTTGAGAAAGGTATTTAACATTCTCTGTGAATCACTGGATCATCTTTTTGTTGGTCATGATCTATTGCACTCTTTTTGAGTATGTCTGCGTGGAATGTAGTCATAATTTCTCTTTGACATTTCACACTTTTTTCAGCCTAAAATCAAATTTAAGAAAATTCCATAAGAGGTAAATATAAAAATGAGATTATATTTTAAGTATCCCAGTGTTTGTTAACTGTAGTACTGGAGCAGAGATAAGGGCCATGCTTTCTTGTTAATTATTTAGATTTGGGATATTAAATAATGAACTTGGATGAAAACAATGTAATTGTGATGATGGTAATCACAGTATAATTATAATATAATTCTATCCTATCCTCCACTTTCTATGTACATTGGATTGAATGAGCAGAGGCTAATTGAGAGAGAGAAATTTTTGTGGTAAAGGTTAAAATAAATAAAGGAATTTGGAAGAGCTTTTATCTGAATAGGTATCAAAAGCAGAAGATATTACCTTGATGTGACCAAGGTCTTGTGACTTCAGAAACCAGATGCAGTGTGTGGTTTTTCTTAACTCTTGAAGGTAGTTTCATGGAGTCATAGACCAGCAAGAGACTTGCACAGCATCTCCTCCACCACACTCCTGCATCACTCGTCGTCTCCCAGAGGAATTGTATTGGAAATTCTCTCAGAAGACATGATCTACTTATTACAAAGGTAGAACTTTCCAAATGTGGTTCTTAGTAGCTTTTTTTTCCCCCTATATCTTGTCACTCAACACATGGGCAGCTTTTTTTGTGTCTAGCATCTGTTATTCAAGCCTTTCTCTCTTTTTAACCTTCAGTTCAGTTCAGTTCAGTCGCTCAGTCGTGTCCGACTCTTTGTGACCCCATGGACCGCAGCACGCGAGGCCTCCCTGTCCATCACCAACTCCTGGAGTACACCCAAACCCATGTCCATTGAGTCGGTGATGCCATCCAACCATCTCATCCTCTGTTCTCCCCTTTCCTCCTGCCCTCAATCTTTCCCAGCATCAAGGTCTTTTCAAATGAATCAGCTCTTCGCATTGGTGGCCAAAGCATTGGAGTTTCAGCTTCTACATCAGTCCTACCAATGAACATCCAGGACTGATCTCCTTTAGGATGGACTGGTTGGATCTCCTTGCAGGAGGGACTCTCGAGTCTTCTCCAACACCACAGTTCAAAAGCATCAACTCTTCGGCACTCAGCTTTGTTTATAGTCCAATTCTCACATCCATACATGACTACTGGAAAAACCATAGCTGCTTTGACTAGATGGACTTTTGTTGGGAAAGTAGTCTCTGCTTTTTAATATGCTGTCTAGGTTTGACCTTCAGAGAAAATGGAAAACAGTTTGATATCCTGTTCTAAATTCACAGAGTTACCACTGACCTTCTGTTTTCTTAAATCTCTACAGAATCTGTAGTTCACTGACCCTCATGAATAGTTTTGCCCCGTAGGACTTGGGGATTTGGAGGAAGGCAGGTTGCTGGCTTGAGTGATTAGAAATGAATGCATGCACATAATATCTGGATGCTCAGTGGAATTCAGAGAAGTTTATAAAAGTTCTGTTGACACAGATTGTGGCTTTTACAACCAGAGTGTTACTTGAACATGTATTACACCCATACCAACTTGGAGATGTAGCCCCCCCAAATATAAGCCACATATAATGGATCTAAGGAACTTAACCTATGCCTTATCGCATGTGGTGATATATATGAGTGTTACATCTTCAGGAACTAGAATTGTTAAGGTTATACAACTAACGGGTGTAAAATTTCTCTGCAGAGTAGCTAAGAGGTAATGTTATTCGTAGTAGAGTTTTAGCACGTGGGCTATGATCCACCATTGAATTATGCCTCATCTTGTCTCTAATTATTTCTTGGCCTACTGATGGAACAGACAATATGTATTATACTTATTTTTGATGAAAAAGAGACTCAACATTCTCAGACTTGCTGTTTGCTTCCACAGAACTCTGTTATAACGGAATATAACCTCAACTTGCCACACAATGCTCACCTGGACCCATTTTAAATGACACCAATAAATCCTAATTATTTGAGTGTATATAAAGATTTCCTGAGGGGTGAAATGCTGGATTAACAAGCATATATATAGCTTGTATAATATTCATCAGATTACAGATGGTTTGAAAGGTGAAAAATTTTAGGTTAAGGAGTATTATTTTTCCACACTTTTGGAATTCTAGACAGTTTCTATTTGAGTTGTTTACCAAACCATGAGTAGTGTAAACTGCTATTTATTATGTTATATTGTTAAGAGAAAGCTAAAAAAGCCAAAGTTATTCAAGATACTGTGTGACAGATTTTGATGACAGAAAACAAGTAGTGTACTGTGACAAAAATCAGATCTTAGAAGAAAACCAACATGGTGAGACTAATGATGTTCTCCACTTTTCATTGAGAAAGCTCATTTGCTCCATGGAAGAGCATCTTTATATCCTTAAATGGCATGCATGTGTAGAAATAAAGCAGAAGAAAATGTTCTTTGAAAAATGAGTCATAATGGCAGCAAATAATATTTGAATTTTGCTTTAATGCTTACCAGATAAATGTCATTCTAGGGCTGTATTCATTGGTAATTATCTGGTAGTTATGTTTGAGTATTTTTGCTAATTAGGAACTGGATAAATAAAAAGGGAAATATATCTATATTCTACATATGCCTGTGTCTATATATTAGATGACATCATATAAATGGTAAGGTTTCTCAGATATAGCAAGTACAATGGTTGTCTCATTTGATAGTAACGAGTTCAGAGAACACCTCTTTGGGGCTTCCCAGGTGGTGCTAGTGGTAAAGAACCTGCCTGCCAATGCAGGAGATGTTAAGACACACGGGATCGATCCCTGGGCCAGGAAGATCCCCTGGTGAAGGGCATGGCAACCCACTCCAGTATTCTTGCCTGGAGAATCCCATGGAGGGAGGAATCTGGCGGGCTATGGGGTCCACATAGTTGGACACGATTGAAGCAACTGAGCACATACGTGTGAAAGAACAAAGGAGGAAAAGTATATATTTATAGAGTTTGTTATGTTAATCTTCTTATTTGCTATTTCTGGGTCTCTCAATTTCTTCTCATGACTTTGAGTTACCATCTGGTGTCGTTTTCTTACTCCAATATGGCTTTGTTTTTACAAAGCTCTTCTGTGCTGCTATTGTCAAATACATTACATTTCTATATGTTATTGGCCCAACAGTACAATTATATACATATTGTCTTATGCAACTGCTTTTTAAATCAGTTAAGAAAAAAAAAAACCATGCAATTAAACTATCTTATAATTATCAACAGAATTGCTTTTACTAGCACTTTGTTTTTTTGTGTATAGATTCAAATTATTGTCTAATAATCTTGCTTTTAGTCTAAACAATTTCCCTTAGTATTTCTTATAAAGTAGGTCTGCTAGCAACAGATTCTCAGTTTTTGTCTATGTACAAATATTTCTTTCTCCTTTTCTTCTGATACTCCCATTATGCATATGTTGGTATGGTTAATGGTGTCCCATCTTTCTCTGAGATTCTATTCCTTTTTCTTCTTTCTTTTTGCCCTGTGTTTTACAGATTGCAAAATCTGTATCAATCTATCTTCAGATGTGCTGATTCTTCTGCCAGCTCAGATCTGTTGAGCCCCTCTAGTGAAATTTTCATTTCTGGTTATTATTCTTTTCAAATCCAAAATTTCTATATTTTTGGATTTATAATTTCTATCTCTTTGTTGGTACCATATTTGATGAGACATAGTTTCTTTAATTCTTTAAGAATGATTTTCTTTAAATCTTTGAACATGTTTATAATAGTTGCCTTGAAGTCTTTGCTAACTCCGACATCTGGGTCCCCTCAAGTACAGTTTCTATTCCCCCCCTCTACTTTGTGTATGGGCTTCTGTTTCTTTGAATAGCTCATATATCCCCTACATATATTGTGGCAACTCTGGATACTGACCCTTTGAGCCAATAGACTTGCTATTGTTCACTTCATTTATTTACTGCTTTGGTTGAACTAGTTCAGTGAGATCTGTGTCCCCTGAAATGTGCAACTGCTGATATCTCCTGAGAGGGCACAATTTTGATTATCAGGGATGATCTGGTTTAGCTAAGTTCTCTTTGATTTCCTCTATTCACATCATACCCTCCTGTAGCTTCCAGTAATTGCTAGCTGATTGCTATATTGTTTTTGATAAACCGTGGGTTGTTGATTGTTCCATTTTTGATTCAATTAAAGTTAAGTTCCTCAACATAGACAGGCTGTTGCCAGTCTTTTTGTTGAGGCTTTTTGTCACCCTCTTGTGGGCAGAACCTCTATCCTATGGAACAGGAACTGGTTGAGGAATGGAGAACTCATTCTTCACTTGCTGCCCTACCTAGATCCTATGGATATATGACTCTGTTTTTGTGTGTGGGTGGGGAAGAGGCAAGTATAGGTGCCACTGTCTGACTGTGGCTAATACCCAGTTTTGGGTTTCTTTGATAGCTCCATTGGTAAAGAATCTGCCTGCAATGCAGGAGACTCAGATTTGATTCCTGGGTCAGGAAGATCCCCTGGAGAGGGGAATGGCTACCCATTCCAGTATTCTTGCCTAGGAATTCCCATGGACAGAGGAGCCTGGCAGGCTACAGTCCATGGGGTTGCAAAGAGTTGATACGACTGAGCAACTAAACAACAACAAGAAAACAGAGGCTCAGAGAGGTAACATGACTTGCCCAAACAGAAAAGTGGCTAATGGCAAGATCGGGAAATCTTTTTTTTTTTTTTAACTCTTAGGTGCCTTTTTTTTTTTTTTTTTTTTAACATTTTAAGCAGTACGCTTGATACTCACAGATTTCATCAAGGAAAAGCCAGACAAGTTTCATTGAAAAAAAATTTTTTTTTTCATACAATTGGCATGGAGTTAAAATAGTGACTTCTGGGCTTTAAATATGTGCTCTATGAAAACCTATCTTTGTACACAATAAGAATATGAAGATGATTTCTCTTTCCTTGAAATTGTAGGTTGTCTGGGATACAAACACAAGGGCTGCCAGGTTGCCCAAAGCACATGCTGAAGCATGCCAAGGCAGGCTTCTGATTGGCCCCAGCTTTCTGGGTCTCTATGGGCCTCATTAATTTGATGTGCTTTGCTTCTATGACAATAGAACACTTGCCTAGTCAATTACTTGCACCTGCATTTTGCAGCTTGTCACATTCCTCCTCTCCTTTAGGATCTGGAAATAACTGGGAAAGAAAAGCTTTGTTGAAAGGAGACACCTCCAGATTTGTTTTTCTCTTGCACTCTATAAAAGGATGTACATTTGCCTTAAATAAGCAAACATTCATTTAACATTTAGAAATTATTTTAAATTGTGATATATGGAAACATCTAAGCCTTTGGAATAGGCAAACTCTGTGGTATAATTTCACTTATCTCTTCCTTTGCTTTTTAATAGAGTTTTTTGTTGGTTTGTACATGTAAAGATAAAACAATGTACTTTCTCTATGCTTGAAAGCATTAGACCAGTAAATACTGCTAACTACAATATTTGATAATAACTATTGTTGGAATAGTTTTATTCCAGAATGACATTATCATTCATATATTTCTTTCTGTTGTTTGTTTAGTAACATCGGACTCTTTTGTGACCCCATGGATTGTAGCCTGCCAGGCTCCTCTGTCCATGTGATTTCCCAGGCAAGAATACTGGAGTGGGTTGCCATGGCCTCCTCCAGGGGATCTCCCTGACCCAGGGATTGAACTCCTGTCTTACTTTTTCTCTTGTTCACACTTGCCCCTCTTCTGACTATCACCACAGAGTAAATGTAGCCTTGTATTGAGTGGCCTATAAATGGAATCATATGGCTGTGTCAATTTCTATCTAGTTTTGTTCACTCGACATTATGTCCAGTAAGTTTTACCACGTGCTACATTTCAAAGTGGGCTTCCCAGGTTGTGGTAGTGGTAAAGAATCTGCCTGCCAGTGCAGGAGACATAAGAGACACAGGTTCAATTCCTAGGTCAGGAAGATCCCCTGGAGGAGGAATCCCCTGGAGTGGGCAAACCACTCCAGTATTCATGCATAGAGAATCCCATGGATGGAGTATCCTGGTGGGCTACAGTCCTGTTCAGTTCAGTTGCTCAGTCATGTCTGACTCTTTGCGACCCCATGAACCATAGCATGCCAGGCCTCCCTGTCCATCACCAACTCCCGGAGTCCACCCAAACCCATGTCCATTGAGTCAGTGATGCCATCCAGTCATCTCATCCTCTGTTGTCCCCTTCTCCTAATGCCTTCAGTCACTCCCAGCATCAGGGTCTTTTCCAAGGAGTCAGTTCTTTGCATCAGGTGGCCAAAGTATTGGAGCTTCAGCTTCAGCATCAGTCCTTCCAATGAATATTCAGGACTGATTTCCTTTACAGTTGACTGGTTTGATTTCCTTGCCGTCCAAGGGACTCTCAAGAGTCTTCTCTCAACACCATGGTTCAAAAGCACCAATTCATCGGTGCTCAGTTTTGTTTATAGTCCAACTCTCACATCCATACATGACTACTGGAAAAACCATAGCGTTGACTGGATGGACCTTTATTGGAAAAATAATGTCTCTGCTTTTTAATATGCTGTCTAGGTTGGTCATAGCTTTTCATCCAAGGAGCAAGCCTCTTTTAATTTCATGGCTGCAGTCACCATCTGCAGTGATTTTGGAGCCCTCTGAAAATAAAGTCTCTCACTGTTTCCATTGTTTCCCCATCTATTTGCCATAAAGTGATGGGACAGGATGGCATGATCTTAGTTTTCTGAATGTTTTTTTTTAATATAAATTTATTTATTTTAATTGGAGGCTAATTACTTTACAATATTTTAATGTTGAGTTTTAAGCCAACTTTTTCACTCTCTTCTTTCACTTTCATCAAGAGGCTCTTTAGTTTTTCTTCTTTGTTTTCTGCCATAAGGGTGGTGTCATCTGCATTTCTGAGGTTATTGATATTTCTTCCGGCAATCTTGATTCCAGCTTGTACTTCATCCAGCCCAGCATTTTACATGATGTACTCTGCATTTAAGTTAAGTAAGCATGGTCACAATATACAGCTTTGACATACTCATTTCCCAATTTGGAGCTAGTCCATTCTTCCATGTCCAGTTCTAACTGCTGTTTCTTGACCTGCATACGGATTTCTTAGGAGGCAGGTCAGGTGGTCTGGTATTCCCATCTCTTGAAGAATTTTTTCCACAGTTTGTTGTGATCCACACAGTCAAAGGCTTTGGTGTAGTCAATAAAGCAGAAATAGATGTTTTTCTGGAACTCTCGTGCTTTTTTGATGACCCAACAGATGTTGGCAATTTGATCTCTGGTTCCTCTGTCTTTTCAAATCCAACTTGAACATCTGGAAGTTCTCAGTTCACATACTGTTGAAGCCTATCTTGGAGAATTTTAAGCATTACTTTGCTAGTGTGTGAGATGCATGCAATTGTGCAATAGTTTGAACATTCTTTGGCATTACCTTTCTTTGGGATTGGAATGAAAACTGACCTTTTCCAGTCCTGTGACCACCACTGATTTTTCCAAACTTGCTGGCATGCTGAGTGCAGCACTTTCACAGCATCATCTTTTAGGATTTGAAATAGCTCAACTGGAATTCCATCACCTCCACTAGCTTTGTTTGTAGTGATGCTTCCTAAGGCCCACTTGACTTCACATTCTAGGATGTCTGGCTCTAGGTGGGTGAGCATACCATTGTGGTTATCTAGGTCATGAAGATCTTTTTTGTATAGTTCTTCTGTGTATTCTTGCCACTTCTTCTTAATATCATCTGCTTCTGTTCAGTTCAGTTCAGTCGCTCAGTCGTGTCCAACTCTTTGCGACCCCATGAATCGCAGCACGCCAGGCCTCCCTGTTCATTACCATCTCTCGGAGTTCACTCAGACTCATGTCCATCGAGTCCGTGATGCCATCCAGCCATCTCATCCTTGGTCGTCCCCTTCTCCTCCTGCCCCCAATCCCTCCCAGCATCAGAGTCTTTTCCAATGAGTCAACTCTTCTGTTAGATCCATACAATTTCTGTCCTTTATTGTGCCCATCTTTGCATGAATTGTTCCCTTCAGTTCAGTTGCTCAGTGGTGTCCGACTCTTTGCGACCCCATGAATTGCAGCACGCCAGGCCTCCCTGTCCATCACCAACTCCCAGAGTTCACTCAGACTCATGTCCATCGAGTCAGTGATGCCATCCAGCCATCTCATCCTCAGTCGTCCCCTTCTCCTCCTGCCCCCAATCCCTCCCAGCATCAAGGTCTTTTGCAATGAGTCAACTCTTCGCATGAGGTGGCCAAAGTACTGGAGTTTCAGCTTTAGCATCATTCCTTCCACAGAAATCCCAGGGCTGATCTCCTTCAGAATGGACTGCTTGGATCTCCTTGCAGTCCAAGGGACTCTCAAGAGTCTTCTCCAACACCACAGTTCAAAAGTATCTTCGGTGCTTAGCCTTCTTGGTATCTCTAATTTTCTTGAAGAGATCTCTAGTCTTTCCCATTCTGTTGTTTTCCTCTATTTCTTTGCATTGATTGCTGAGGAAGGCTATAGTCCATAGGGTCACAAAAAGTTGGACACACCTGAGCAACTTAGCAAGCACATTTCGAGGTAGTTCATTCTTTTAAATTGCTGAGTAGTGTTCAAGGTAAGAATAAGTCACAGATTATTTATTCTTTTTACTCTTGATGGACAGAACAGTTATCCCCACTTCTTGCTATTATTGAAGTGGTTGTGAACAATCTTGTACATAACTTGTGAACATAGGCACTCCTCTCTTGTGGATGTATATACATAGTAGTGAAATTGTTGGCTCATAGCCTAGGCATTTATTAAGTTTAAGGAGATACTGCCAAATAGAATTCAAAATTGCCCTCAGCAGATGAATGGATAAGAAAGCTGTGGTACATACACACAGTGGAGTATTACTCAGCCATAAAATGCATTTTTCAAATGTTCCTTTCTAGTGTATAGAAATATAACTTACTTTTTAAAAAGCTATATTGAATTATAATTCACCTACCATGTAATCCACCCATTTCAAATGTACTGTTTTGTGACTTTTAGTGTATTGAGTGTTGTGCAACTATCTCCAAAATCAGTTTTAGAACATTTTCATCACCTTAAAGGAAACTCCATACCCTTTAGCCATCAGCTCCTAGTTCCCCATTCTCCTTCTTCATCTGCAGCCCTGGAAATCAATAATCTACTTTCCATCTTTGTGGATTTACCTATTATGAGTATTTATTATAGATGAAATTTTGTACTATGTGATCCTTTATAATTGGCTTTAGCATATTTTCAAGGTTCATGTATGTTATAGCATGTGTTAGTACTTCATTCTTTTAATGCCAAATAACATTCCATTTAATGAATATACCACATTTTACTTATTGATTCATTCATTTGACAACCATTGGATTTCTACTCACTTTCTGGAGTCTGTTTCACTTGAGTTTCTTTAATTTCTTAGATCTCTGATGTGTTTTAGCAAGCCATGATTTTGTAGTTCTCGTAACTTGTTTTGGGCTTCCCTGGTGACTCAGATGGTAAAGAATCTGCCAGCAATGCAGAAGACCCAGGTTCAATCTCTGGGTCTGGAAGATCCCCTGGAGAAGGAAATGGCAATCCATTCCAGTACTCTTGCCTGGGAAATTCCTTGGACAGAGGAGCCTGGAGGGCTACAGTCCATGGGGTCACAAAGACCTGGACACAATACTTCCCAGTCGGACACAGCCAACACTTGCACTTTTTCATTCAACAAAGTATTACCTGTGTTTAGATAGGTTTTATTCATTGTTTTTAAATGCATGTTTAGTGCAATTATATTATTTTTAACTAATAAGGTTTTGCCAGCAAAAACTTTACAGTATCTATACTTTTTAGACATGCAAAGAGTTGGTATTCTTGTTTCTTTCTCCAAAGCACCTTATTTACTCTTGTCCCTGGGCCTTTGCATATGTCGTTCTATCTATCTTGAAGACTTTTTGCCTGCCTCTTTGTGCCCTCACTTGCCTGAGTACTTCCTCCTACTCATCCTCAGGATTTGTCTTAGATGTTACTTTTCCAGGAAGCCCTCCTGGCCACTCCGGGTCATGGTAGGTGCCTCCAGTCCCTTTAACACACTCCAGTACTACTCCAGGGTTTCCATATTTCCCTTATCAAAACCCTCATAACCCTGTATGTGAGACAGCAAAAGAGACACAGACGTATAGAACAGGCTTTTGGACTCTGTGGGAGAGGGAGAGGGTGGGATGATTTGGGAGAATGGCATTGAAACATGTATAATATCTTATATGAAATGAATCGCCAGTTCAGGTTTGATGCATGATACTGGATGCTTGGGGCTGGTGCACTGGGATGACCCAGAGGGATGGTACGGGGAGGGAGAAGGGAGGGGGGCTCAGGATGGGGAACACGAGTATACCTGTGGCGGATTCATGTTGATGTATAGCAAAACCAATACAATATTGTAAAGTAATTAACCTCCAATTAAAATAAATAAATTTATATTAAAAAAACCCTCGTTAATCTCTTATGTATAATGCATTTTGGTTTAGTTCCTTGTCTCCACCACTAACATGGATGCTTGGAATGGTAGATATTTTGCCTCATCTTATGACACATCCCTAGAAGCTGGCCCAGAGCCTAGTATGAGAAAGTTAATAAACATTTATTAAATAAATAAATGAAAGAATTGCCAGTCTCTCAACTTGTTCTCACCAAAATTATCAATAAGGACACTTTGATTTGTTGATTTCAAAGGACAGCTGTTTGTTGGTAAGTGGAATATTTAATAGTGTTTTCCTTTTGGGCTAAGTGTTATCCATTTCAATGCTGTCAGTTGTCAAAGATGGAGATCAGTAAAGAGCTAAACATCTAAGCCACTATTCACTCCTTGACTCCCTTGGTGCATGAAGATGTATTCCATAAAGACGGCTATTGATTTCCACCACTGGACTGCCAGGAAAGCCAGCAATAATTGCTTTAGGAATTTTGTCCATGAATATTTCCTGTTAATTTCCCAGGAGCAAGACCAGCTGCTCCTCTTCTCTCAACAAAGAATTAGAGAGCTGGGAATTAACATACTCATAATTTTTTTTTCTTTAGCAAGGCATTATTTATTTCAGTTGAGATAATGAAGAATAAGAAGCAAAACACAAAAGTAAAGCTTTTAAAAGATTTAAAAACTGTTACATATTTAAATAAAAAACAGACCAAGGTAAAAAAATGTTAGCTGTATGGGAACACTACTATTCCTATTTTTAAATATTTAATATCTTTTCAGGGTTTGGTTAGCTTTCAAGCTTGCTTATCATTTTTCTTTTTTAAATTTTGAAATGTGTATTTATTTACACCCATTTACATACAAAGTTATCATTCCTTACCTAGAATTCCTATTCTCATCAGTTAGCACAGTAAACAGCAGTTGTTTCTTACTTGTGAAAGTCTCTCAGTTGTGTCCGATTCTTTGAGACCCCATGGACTATACAGTCCATGGAATTCTCCAGGCCAGAATACTGGAGTGGGTAGCCTTTCCCTTCTCCAGTGGATTTTCCCAACCCAAGGATTGAACCCAAGTCTCCCACATTGCAGGCGGATTCTTTACCAGCTGAGCCACAAGGGAAGCCCTTCTTACTTGTATGTCTCCCCAACTGAACTCTGAGCTCCTAAGGATGGGGACTAGGATTTATTCATCACTGAACCCCAGGACCCAGGCCAAGGTAGGGCAGAGTGGGGATTTAATATACTTGTTATTTTTCTTAATTAGTGGGTATGGGAAGAATCCTTATTACTTCCCCAAATCTTCCCTGTCTTTCACTCTGGCCCCCCCACCCCATTTCCCACAAGTATTTAAAGGTTGAATAAGAAACATTAACATTGAGGTGGATCAGACATTTGGAAAACTGTACCAAGAATCCACATTGTCTAAGGTAATGTATAGGTGGTGCACATACTTTTCTTTTTAGACCCTGTAAGAAGAGTGCTTCATTGCTGTTACTTGACCATTCCAGGAGTATGTTTCAGGCACATCCAAGAACTGATTCATAGGGCCAGGAAATGAAAAACATTTGGCTTAGGGGTACGGTCTTTTTTATTTTTGTTACAAGAGATGAATTACCATTTTATTTCCTTTCTGTGAAAGACTTTAAGTCATGATTTTGTTGATGCGTATTGTCAGTATGCTGGAGCTCACGAGAGCTCACTCTTCCCAATTCGACCTTCAATGATGTCATAGTGGTGGCTTAAAATTTGCTACAGTGGGAGTATTTACACTATGGAAATTGGCAAATACTACAAAACAGGAACTTTCTTTTCGCCTTAGAGAGCTTGTTGTTTATCTTTCACCAGCATTCTATTGCATGTAGCAGCTAACCATCCTTTAAAAACATTTTAAGCTGTGTGCCAATATCCCTTCCTTTTAGGAAGCCTTCTTTCTCAATTCATATGATTCTGGTATGGCTGTCAATCATAAAGCCCCCATCTCTTTAATCACACAGGTGAATTAAAGTTTATCTGTTCTATGAACATATTTTTTTGGTATGTTTTCATTGGCTTTCAGTCCAGTTCAGTTCAGTTCAGTCACTCAGTCGTGTCGGACTCTTTTCAACCCCATGAATCACAGCACGCCAGGCCTCCCTGTCCATCACCAACTCCCAGAGTCCACCCAAACTCATGTCCATCGAGTCGGTGATGCCATCCAACATCTCATCCTCTGTTGTCCCCTTCTCCTCCTGCCCTCAGTCTTTCCCAGCATCAGGGTCTTTTCAAATGAGTCAGCTCTTCGCAGGTGGCCAAAGTATTGGCATTTCAGCTTCAACATCAGTCCTTCCAATGAATGCCCATGACTGATCTCCTTTAGGATGGACTGGTTGGATCTCGTTGCAGTCCAAGGAACTCTCAAGAGTCTTCTCTAACACCACATTTCAAAAGCATCAATTCTTCTGCACTCAGCTTTCTTTATAGTCCAACTCTCACATCCATACATGACCACTGGAGAAACCGTAGCCTTGACTAGACGGACCATTGTTGGCAAAGTAATGTCTCTGCTTTTTAATATGCTGTCTAGGTTGGTCATAACTTTCACTTCCAAGGAGTAAGCTTCTTTTAATTTCATGGCTGCAGTCACCATCTGCAGTGATTTTGGAGCTCAGAAAAATAAAGTCAGCCACTGTTTCCCCATCTATTTGCTATGAAGTGATGGGACCAGATGTCATGATCTTCATTTTCTGAATGTTGAGCTTTAAGCCAACTTTTTTACTCTCCTCTTTCACTTTTATCAAGAGGCTTTTTAGTTCCTCTTCACTTTCTGCCATAAGGGTGGTGTCATCTGCATATCTGAGGTGATTTATATTTCTCCTGGCAATCTTGATTCCAGCTTGTGTTTCTTCCAGCCCAGCGTTTCTCATGATGTACCCTGCATATAAGTTAAATAAGCAGGGTGACAATATACAGCCTTGATGTACTCCTTTTCCTATTTGGAACCAGTCTGTT
>SJYT01014433.1:17374-30589 GCA_006410635.1 Cephalophus harveyi
TTTTACTTACTTTTCAATGATTTTTCTGTTTGTTTACATGCTCTTCTTGAGTTTTATTCTCAAATTAGTTTACATGGGACTATGTTTATCTTTAAAATGCATTTATCTCTTTTTAAAAAATCTGATTCCTTTCTTAAAAGACAAAATTAAATCTAAAGTCTTAAAATTATATAAAAACAAGATACCTCTGAAGTTTTTGGTTGGTTGAAATCCATGAAGTCTTGAAAGGTAAAGCCAGAATCTTTATTTTTATGCATTCATAGAAGTAATCTACATCAAGGCAACATAAGATGAAAATTCTATAGACCAAACTGCTTCCAGTTATATTAACAAAATTGTGTCTGATTATCAGTTGACCAGATTTGTCTATTTTAGTAGACTTCTGTTTATTGATTTTTTAATCAGCTATTAAAAATGCCTGATTAAATATTATGAATTTTCTCATTATCACTAGCTATAAGTGATTTATGATGTGATTTCATGTGGTATTCTTTGTGTTTATCCTGCTTTAAGTTTGTTGAGATTCCTGGGTCTGTAGGTTTATATTTTCATTAGGTCTGAAAAAATTTTGTCAGATATGTCTTCAGATATTTTTCTGTGTCTTCCTTTTCCTGAAACTCCTCTTATACTTTACAATATTTCTTAATTTTGTCCAAGAGATTTCTGTGGCTGTTCCTTTTTTTTCTGCCCTTTTTCTTTCTTTCAAACATTCATTTGTCCTTTCTTCAAGCAGAGTCACTATATTTTCCTTTGTTGTTCTTATCTAATAATTTTATCATCTCAGTATTTCTGGGTCTGTTTCTCTTGGAAAACTGTTTCCATTTCTCCTCTGTGGGTTAATAATTTAGAAAGTGCTTTCAGGCAGAAAGCTGAGATGCTTGTCTGGCTTATCTATTTTTTTCCTCTCTAATCTAATTTCAAGGATTATAGTTCTTTACTGTCTATTTCTCAATTCTGAACAGTGGTTTCAATATTTTGTCCCCTCTTCTAGCTATTTATGGTGGAGTGGTTAGTTCAGTCCTCTGTTACTGGATAGTGCAGCTACTGGCAATTATCTTTCACTTTTGGTATTTTCAGAATGTTTGCTTCTTTTTGGGAGTTATCCAGAAAAGTAATGGAAGTAAAATATAAAGTTTAGTTGAGTTGAAGTTAAGCATTCACTTAAAACAGACAAGCAGTTACATATGATGGCCCAAAGATCTCCCTCTTTTGTTATCCATGTTTGAACTTTGCTAGAGTCCCATCATTTTCTTTGTACTTCTTTTTAGATTACCAGATTATCACACTTCTTTCTCACTTGTCCTTCTCTGTACTGATTTTCTTGCCTAATTTCAGTAAAATAAAATTTCACATTCACTTTCCAAAATACCTGGCATTGTCTGTAACTGTCTTAGTGCTCAATCCCTTCTCTTCACTTTGATCATTGCTGCAGTAGTTACCTAAGAATATTGGACTTAGGATACACATTTCAGTCTTGTTAATCTAAGATCACCACAGCTCTATGACTGTTTGGGAAACTCACTTAATGTCTCTGAACTCATTTGTTGAGTCAAAGTGAGAAAATACCCTCTTCTTATCCCACCGATTTGACAATGCTCATGCAGAAATATATTGTTCAAAGCATGTTGTTACCTTTGTACTTACACATATGACAAGGTCCCAGATAATTTTGTTTTTACCATCTGTTCTTTTTCATTAAAAAATTATTTTCTGATGTATCGTATATGACTTAGGAATTGTCTCTTGCCCCTTAAAATTGGTTAAAAATTTTTTGGCTGGAAGACATTGAGAGAGATGTCAATCCTCTGTGACTCACTTGGAACTAAGGTGTGCTTTACTTTCTCTCCAGCAGATTCTCAGACATGTCCTAGGCTTGCTCAGATGGTGCACTTTCAGGAACCCAAAGGTTCTAAAATTCAGGGTCATTAATTTATACTGAGTCTGTATTATAAAGATTTTCTTTAAAATTAGTTGTTTGGGATTTAGAAATCGTTTTCTGAAAAACACATTATTCTAATAGATTGCAGCTCGGCCAGCCTGCAAAATTTTCTTCTACATAATGTAGCTACACTATAGAGATTAACTGGAAGAAATCAACTAATATTCATGTAAGTGATGTTTGATCTATGAAGAATAAAGGCATTTTTAGCTTAAATACTTGTGATGATTGTTAGGTGTGATTTACTAGGTCTGATTTATTTGTAGGTAACTCACTTTTAGTGGTTCATGTTAGCTGATGAGTATTTTTCAGATCTTAGCTCCTGCATTCAGAGGAAATCAGTTTTCTGTTGAGTTCTTTCTGTGTATATGCCAAAAGTTGAGGATCTTTTAGTGAGGCCAAGGACTTGCCACTGGTATGATTTCATAGTGTATTCATTTCATTTCCTCATATGTAGAATTGTGTGACTATATATATATTTCATATATGCTATGGACTGAATGAATGGTTGTGTTTACCCTATCCTCATTCATAAGTTAAAGCCATAAATTCCCAGTGCAATAGTATTTGGAGGTGGGGCCCTTGGGAAATGGTTAGAGTTACATTAGGTCATGCCCTTATAAAAAGAGGAAGTGACATGAATTCTCTCTGTCATGTGAGGAAACAGCAAGAAGGTAGCCATCTGCAAACTAGGAAGAGGGGCCTCATCAGACACGAAATCTACTGGCACCTTGATCTTGGACTTTCCAGCCTCTAGAACCATTATGTATGTCTATTGTTTAAGCCACACAGTCTATGGTGTTTTGTTATATCACCTGAGCTAAAATAATATAAATGTCATATTGCACATACTTTGCAATGTAAATATGCCACCTATTGGGAGCTTCCTGGATCGCTCAGTGGGTAAAGAATCCACCTGCAATGCATGAACCAAGGAGACTTGGGTTCAATCCCTAGGTTAGGAAGACCCCCTGATGAGGGAAATGGCAACTCACTCCAGTATTCTTGCCTGAAAAACCCTGTGGATGGAGGAGCTACAGTCCATGGGGTCACAAAGAGTCAAACATGACTGAGGATGAGCACAAGACAAGACAAGGTGTCACCTATTAAGTATGGGTTGGATAGTTTAGTGCAGTTGTGTAATATGCCCACATCCCTCTACCACATCCCTTGTTTCTTTATATAACTTCATTCTTTCCTCCTCATTCATATCAATGTAAACCAAGAAAAATGAAGCAAGACATATTTTGCTTTGTGCCACTGTTTTTTTTTGAACTGTTCTTTATAGCAGGATATTTGCTTTTGAAAACTGGCACTTCACATCATTGCATTTTATTCTCAATAGTTATACTTTTGAAAAGGGAAAAAAATACTTCCCTTGGCATACTGAGATTTTTCTTGGGTAGAGTAACATGGAGTGAGTCTGTTTTGATGACGATGGGGAACTGGTTGGAAGGCTAACTGAAACACTGAGCTTAAGGTGTCACTCCATGGGACTTGATAGTGATGTAGGTCATCACCAATAGTTTTAGCAGCATCAGTTAGGATGTGTCTGGTTATTGTGAATCACACTGATGTGTGCAACAGTGCAAGAGTGTAGTAAAAAGAGCTTTACTGTAACACTGGTGGAACGCCATAGCCTTTCTTTTGTAACATTTTCTATTCTTCCTCCTCCAATAATGATGCCTCCTTAATTCCCAGAAAGTATAAAAGTCAACTTAAGTGGAATAGGCACAGTCATTTTACTAATGCCAAGCCATAAGCGAAGTAGAATTGTTTCAAGAGATATATTTTAAATCACTTCTTGAATGTCCCCTCCCATCTTATTTTTTGATGTTTTTGCTCTTCCTGGTATCCTTGCTTTGAGGAAGAGGGCTAGTGAGCAAATTACCTTCATAGTGTGAGGCTTCTCCTTTGGCATGTGAGATCATTCAAGATGGAAATAGCATGGAAACAAGTGGGAGAAGGAATTTAAGAATGAGAATTTCAGATTAAAATGTGGAGATTCCTTGAGGTGTTCTTTTCCCTTCGGTGGCCCACAAGGATGAGAATCAACCTGAGAGCTCCTAAGAACAAAGTGCATCTGTAAGCCAGAATAGCTGCTGCTGCTGCTGCTAAGTCGTTTCAGTTGTGTCTGACTTTGTGTAACCCCATAGATGGCAGCCCACCAGGCTCCCCCGTCCCTGGGATTCCCCAAGCAAGAACACTGGAGTGGGTTGCCATTTCCTTCTCCAATGCATGAAAGTGAAAAGTGAAAGTGAAGTCTCTCAGTCGTGTCTGACTCCTAGCGACCCCATGGACTGCAGCCCACCAGGCTCCTCTGTCCATGGGATTTTCCAGGCAAGAGTGCTGGAGTGGGGTGCCATTGCCTTCTCTGCCAGAATAGCTAGGTGTGTGTAACTCACTAACTTTATTTTCCTTTTGTTAATCTTCAATTCTTATTAAAAATTTATTTGACTAATTCTGCTTTATTACATTCATGATGAGGAAGTTGAAAAAAAAAGCCCTAACATTCTTATATAATCATCTGGGCAGAACTTTGGAAAAGAAAATAATATCTTTCCTGGTGAAGCACTGTTGGCAAAGGGGATTGTTGGGAAATTTCCAGAGGAAGGTGAATCTGAGTACATGGAGATTCACAATGATTCTTCCTCCCATAGACATTCCTCCTCCATTGCTACTTGGGGGGTTCATCTTAATTTTCTTAAGGGATATAACTTTTATTTATATCTATTCAACATGGAAAAAATAGTAACTTAAGAAATAAAGTGTACTCTTCATCCCCTCCTAGTTTTTACAATTTTATTTTTAAAAGTTTTTATTGGAATATAGTTGATTTACAATATTGCATTAATTTCTGCTATATAGCAAAGTGAATCAGTTATAGATATTATATATATGTGTGTGTGTATATATATACATATATATATATTCACTTTTTAAAAGATTCTTTTCTCATATAGGTCATTACAGAGTATTGAGTAGAGTTCCCTGTGCTCTACAGTAGGTTCTTATTAGGGCACTAGTGTTTTTTAATACATTATAGAATTTGGAGAGTTTTTCCCCTAGTCAATATCCTGACAAAACCCCTCAAGAATAAAACAAAAATGAAGGATTAGAATCTTAGAGCCAGTAAAGATTGTTGTTGAGTTAAGGACTATTGAGTGTAAGAATAACTCAGTATCAAAATATGTAATACTATAAGTCACCAAATTAATAAATAAAAGGAGAAAACATGTGATCATCTCTATTGCTAAAGAATTTGATATAATTCATCTTCCATTCTTGATAAGGAACGTTTTTAAAAATATAAATTTATTTATTTAATTGGAGGTTAATTACTTTACAGTATTGTATTGGTTTTGCCATACATCAACATGACTCTGCCACAGGTATACACGTATTCCCCATCCTGAACCCTCCTCCCTCTTCCGTCCCCACACCTCCTCTGGGCCGTCTCAGTGCACCAGCCCCATGCATGGAGTATCATGCATCGAACCTGGACTGGCGATTCATTTCATTGATAATACGATGCAATATACTAACAAAATATTCTTAACATAAAAAAATATGATTTTGTTCCATATTTATAAAAACACAGCATCTAGAACATCTAGAAACCATTCCTTTACATTCAGGAACAAAAGAAAATTTTCATTATGATATCATTCTTGAATGAAATATAGCTAATGCAATAATATTAGAGAAAATAGATGAATATAAAAGTTATAATAGAGAAGACAAAATATTGGCAGGTAATATGGTTGTATGGGTTAAAAATCTAAGTGATTTACCTGAAAGATCTATTATAGCAGAAGAGTTGACTCATTGGAAAAGACTCTGATGCTGGGAGGGATTGGGGGCAGGAGGAGAAGGGGACGACAGAGGATGAGATGGCTGGATGGCATCACGGACTCGATAGACATGAGTCTGAGTGAACTCCGGGAGATGGTGATGAACAGGGAGGCCTGGCGTGCTGCGATTCATGGGGTCGCAGAGAGTCGGACACGACTGAGCGACTGAACTGACTGAATAATTTAAAAGCTGGTACTGGCACTTGTATAAATAATGTGTAGTTCAATAAAACAGTAAGATATCCAGATACGGGCTCAATATATTTGTGAATTTGGTGTGTGTTAAAGGTGGTATTGAAAAATCAGGGGGAAAAGATGAATTATTCAACAAATGGTGCTGAGACAATTGCATGGCCATCTGGAAAAAAATAAAATTGGCTCCTATCCTAATTTCACATGGAACAAAGATTTTAATGTAAAAATTTTATCATAAAAGTATTATGCTGAAACACAGTTAAATATTTTTGTAATAATAAAGCATTTGTAAATGTCATATAAAACTAGAAGTCATTCATAAACTTTTCCATAAATTTGACTGAAAATAACACTTCCCTGGGAAAAATAACCATAAGTAAAATAAAAACCACAAATTTAGAAAAAATTAATTACATATTGTAGGCAAAAAGTAATTTTCTTAATATGTAGAGACTTTTTATTCATTAATAAAGCAATAATAATCCAATAAAAATAAGAGCAAAAGTCATAAGAAGATAGTTCACAGAAAGAAATTACAGATGACTCAAACTTATGAAAACATACTTAAGTACTCTACAAGATAGAAAATAAAAATAAATTAAAACCCCAGTGATTTAGATGAAAATGCTATTAGATTAGCAAAGATGAAAAAAATTCTATAATGCAAACTTGTATGTGATAAGAGTTAATAATAGAACAATAATAAGAATTATCATTTTTTTGAGTACTTACCTTGTGTCAGGTACTGTCCTAAGTTTTGTATATGTTAATTAACCAGTTCCTCACAGTGATCCTGTAGAGCAAGTACAATTCTCATTCCTGTTTGCAGATGGTGAAACAGATCTAGAAAGAACTAATTTGCTTAGTTGTGATGAAAGTAAGCAGCAGAAGTAGAAACTGAAACCGGGAGATCTGGCTAAAAGATATGCAAGTATTAATAGCTATACTCAGCTATTGGTTGCTCCAAATGATCTGTGACAAAAATTACAAGTATAGTCATTTTAACCCTGAAATTCTGTTCTACATATTTATTCACACAGTTACCAAATGATGAATCCACACAGATACCCACTGTAGCCTCGTCTGTGAGAACTGTAGATTGGAAACAAAAGTTGGATATGAGCTGGTTATTTAGGGCTTCCCTGGTGGCTCAGACAATAAAGAATCTGGCTGTAATGTGGGAGACCCAGGTTCAATCCCTGAGTCAGGAATATCCCTTGGAGGAGGAAATGGCAACCCCCTCCAGTATTTTTGTCTGGGAAACCCCATAGACAGAGGAGCTAGGCAGGCTACAGTCCATAGGGTCACAGAAAGAGTCGGACGCTACTGAGTGACTAACACACTTAACTGATATATACTGTGGTGCTGCTGCTACTGCTGCTAAGTCGCTTCAGTCGTATCCAACTCTGTGCGACCCCATAGATGGCAGCCCATGAGGCTCCCCCGTCCCTGGGATTCTCCAGGCAAGAACACTGGAGTGGGTTGCCTAACACACTTAACTGATAAATATTGTGGTAGAGCCATACAATGGAATCCTAGCCAGCTGAAAGCAAAATGAGAGATCGCTTCAGTATATCTGTACAAATACTATTATTCATTTAAAGAAAAGTATATATCTATAATTTGTGATGTTATATTAGAATATCTCCAGATGGATGCTCATGAAATAGGTAATTGCAGCAGTGTTGGGGAGGGAACTTGGGGATCGGCAATGGAGGAAGACTGACTTTTCATTGTATAGCCTTTGGTATTGTTTACTCTTTGCACTATGTTGAATGTATTATCCATCCAAAGCTGAAATATATACATTGAAAAAATGTTTTACATGGTTTTTAGAAATGGCTGCTGCGATATTCTGCAATGTTGTCTGTAGAGAGGGGCAGGAAACACACCCTCTTAGGAATGGATGCTTCTAATAACAGCAGGTGTAATGGGAATGAGTTGTGTTTGGGGACAGTGTTGAGGAGCATCAAAGGTTGGTATCCACCGGGCTTCTTCTCTGCCTGCAGAAACATTTCCCACATCCTTATAAGGGATGTTGAGATACTGCTGAGGATCGCCCCCCTGTTTTTCCCTATCCCCCTGCCCTTCCCTGTCCCCCTGCCCACATACATGGCAGATGCTGGAGGTGCCAGCATGTCTGGACTATTACATTTGAGCTTTCTGGAGACATGTTAAGTGCTGTCTCTCTGGCTGATTCTGCACTTGGTCATTCACTGGTTTAATAGTCTAGAATCTTTCCTTTCTTTTTCATACCAGAGTCTCCAAGTTCTTAGAGATAACCTAAATCTGAGTGTTTATTCTAAAAGAATGGACATTCGAGATTTGCTTTCTCAAAGCTTCTTTCTCACCCAGTGATTGTGGCTTCCTCTCTATAAACCCACCTACTCCCAGATGCTCTGGTCTCTTTCCTGTATGGCTTTGCTGCGTTAGCTGGAATGGAGGGGCTCCCCATGATGCTAGGCGGAAACTTTAAGGTCTAGAGATATGGTGAGTTGGATGAGAATTAAGATATAGCTACTGATGATGTCAAGATATGTTTATTTTTTTCATTCACTCTAAATTTGGTTCCAGGTACTTTTCTGGTTCATGTTCATGTTTGTTACTGCTAAATAATGAAGAGCAGAGGCATCCTGGAGAAACAGTTTCTCTCTGTCAATTTACCACAAATGTCTCCACTGGGCTTATTTTCCTGTGTTCTTTACTGGGAGCACAGTCTTTTAGCCACTACACCACCAGGGAAGTCCCTATTTTCCCATGTTCTTGGACAAAAGATTCTGAGCCATGAAAACATAGGATTGGACATTGGCATTGGTTAAATAATTTGCCAAGGTGTTCCTTTCCAGGTAAATGAGGAGACATTCTGAGTAGCATGTTTCTTCTTGGTATTTAGGGCAATAAAACTCACTTATTGGCCTTAAAAATTCACAGATGACTCATGAATCAATTAAAATTTTAAAGTAGCTCATTATCTTAAAAGTTAACTTTAGATGGTTGATCATGATTAATAGATTACAGAATTTTAAAAATTAATGAAAAATGACTGCATCTTGTTATTGTAACACTGGGCTATGAATACTCCAGTGTAATTAATGATAAAAGTGATGCCTACAGCATGAAAGCACGTGGGCAAATTATTATAATCATTGGCTCTGACAAAATCTTATATCACCATTGAGGCCCATTATGTACAAGACACAGTAGAAACTGCTAAGTCTTCTTTGCTACACAGTCATAATCATAGCTGTCATATTTTATGACAGTCTAAAGTTAATTTCAGATGAATTAAAAGGTGATATTTTAAAAAGTCAATGAAGAAGAAAATGTTTCTGAAAACAATATCTCCAAATGGGAAGCAAATTAAATTATGAAAATAAATACTCAGTAGTTTTAATCAAATTAAAAAACAAAGACTAAGCTCGAGAAAACAGTTGAAACAACTAGAAGATATTTCACCAGAAGTTTATATATAATAATAATTTTACTGCTATTATTAATAATGCTACAATATATACTCTCTTTTTCATATACAAAAGTTGTTTAATACCATTTTACAAAACCATCACAATATTGTAAAGTAATTAGCCTCCAATTAAAATAAAAAAAATCAAACTTGTACAATATATACTCTAAGAAAAAATTCCTGTTTAGTAGCAATTCCATTTTTAGAATCTAAGAAAGAAAAATCAGAGTAATCTTTAAAAATGGAATTATCTTCATGCAGTTTTTGAAATATGAAACTCTTAAGTGAATTCAGGTTAAAGACCAAACTCCTTATTTTGGCTTATAAAGCCCTACAGATTCATATCCTCTTGAAAAAAAACAAACCTATTTAGTGTTATCTCTGGTCACTGCTACCTAGTACCTCTTCTCCAATAGTGTTAAAAAATCCAAATGTCCGTGTTCTTTCTTACCTCCTTCCTGTGCCTGAGAGGATGGGAGAGGTTGTGTTTGGTACTTGTAATGCTCATTTGGATTCAGAGAACTCAGATTCCTCTTCCTGCCTTGGCCTCTTGTTGCAAGTCCCTGAATTCTTTAATACACTGCTTCCTTATTTCTGCCCATATGTCCTTTAATATTCCCTTCCTTAAAGTTCCTTCAAATCCCAAGTTAGGTTGCCATGCTTCTTGCTAGGACCCTAAATGATACAGCACTCGAAATTCAGATTTAAGTATTGATATTTTTTCACATTTTCCCTGGTGGCTGAGATGGTAAAGAATCCTCCTTCAATGCAGGAGTTGCAAGTTCGATCCTGGGGTTGGGAAGATCCCCTAGAGAAGGGAGTGGCAACCCCCTCCAGTATTCTGGCCTAGAGAATCCCATGGACAGAGGCTCCAGTCCCTGGGGTTACAAAGAGTGGACATGGCTGAGTGACTTTCACTTTCAAATTAAAACACAACTTTATTAAGGTATGATTTATACATAATAAAATGCACCTACTCTGATCATCTAGTTTGATGACTTTTGGTAAAGGGATATATCTGTGTAACCACCACATAGTCGAGAAAGTGTATGTCCATTACCTCCAAAAGTTTCCTCTGCACTTTCTTGGTCAAATTCCCCACTCCAGTTTTCTAATCTGTTTATTTGTATTCTAGAATTTTAGCTAGATTAAATCATACATTATGACTTGCTTGTATCTGACTTCCTTTCTTCAGCATGTTTTTGAGATTCATCCATATTGTTGCATTTATCATTTAATCACATTTTTAAATTTTTAAGTAGTGTTCAGTTGTATGGATATTTTAAAATTTATTTATCCATCCCTCTGTTCATGGGTATTTGCTTTCAGGTTTTGACTATTATAAGTAAGGCTATATGTGTATGGACATTCATTTACAAATATTTGTGTAGACATGTGTTTGTTTGTTTGTTTTGAGGGAGCCACATTTTCCCTGGTGGCTCAGATGGTAAAGGAGAATTTCTGGAATGTATGATAAGTCATCAACTTTAAAAGGAGCTGTCACACATTTATACAAAGTGGTGGTACCCATTCACATTCTGACCAGCCATGTATTAGAGTTCCAGTTGCTCTATATGCTCTATATGTAGTACTTGTTATTTTCAACATTTAAAATTTTAGGTATTTCTCATGGTTGGAGCTGTTTTGTTGTGACTTTAATTTCCATTTCCCTGATGATTAATGATGCTGAGCATTTTATCATACAGTTTTTCATCATCCATTTGCCCATTAAAAACAGGATTATTTCTCATAATTTTGAAGGCATACATTCTGGATCCAAGTCTTTTGTTAGATACATGCATTGTAAATATTATTTTCCCCGATTTTCCTTTATTTTAGTAATGTTTTACAAACAGCAGATAGTTTAAACTTGGAAGTCCAATTTAACTCTTTATGGCCTGTAAGTTTTGTGTCCTGTCTGTGAAATTTTTGCCTATCTCAGCATCATGAAGATTTTATCCTATGTTTTCTTCTGGAAAGTTCTTTTACTTTTTAGGGGAAAAAAGAAACCTCTGTAGGTAAACTTAAAATTGCCCCCTTACCCCTTTCTTCCTGTATTCCCCTCCTTTCATTTTAGTGCAAACCACAATCTTGAACTTCACTTAGACATCTTTATCTGTGTTGTATAATTCTGCCATATAAGTTCCTATGGATCATAATATTTAGCATTATTTCATGATTTTGTAAAACTTACATAAAGATTTCATCTGTATGTGCATACAGATGAAAACAGCTCTCATTTAGTTTTTTCTGTATGTAGTAGTTTAAACTCATAACCAGTTTTTTGCTATCTGCTCAGTTAACCTTTCAAACCAGAAATTTGATTTTTACTTATTCTTAATCCAAGACAGAGAAAGATTCGATCCGTCTATATAATCTATCTGTCTATTCATCCATCTACAGAGAGACACACAGGGAGAGATAGGAGATAGACATATACACAGAGAATGTTTTATTTTACTTAAGAAGAATGAATGAAACCAAGTTTTAAGCAATTGTTTAATTGTTCTCTGCTATGGACATGTGCATGGACATGGACTGGAGATTTTTTTTTTTTAAGGCTTTATTCCAGAGTCACAGAGGTAAGTTATAGATACTGATGGCCAAAGGGAACCTTTACAGGAACTTGTTGAGATAACACATATTTACTTACTCCTTTACTTATTTTTTCTTGTCATATCTGTCCACCTGGGAAATGCATAAGAAACAGCTTATTTTTTCTCAAACTAGGGCCATGAATATGGTAGCTGAATCATAGAGAAAATAACCAAAAGGCTATATGCGTGGAGAGAGGAATGAGGAGCAACAGGAAACTAAGCAACTTCTAAAATTCTCTGCTATAGAAATTTTATATTTTATCTGTTGATGAAAATTTTTAAAGTAAGAACTGAAGTATTGTTTTACCACAAACTATAGCTTTTACAAGCACAATGCTTATATCATATTGCTAGACTATGAAATGGGTGAAGAGGTGGCAGATAGCTAGCTTCAAACTCATAAACTTCTTTTTCCTCCTGAACACACATCTCAGCTACCTTCCCAATCTGAGTGCACATAGGTAGGACCATGTAACTAATTCTTTCAAACAGAATGTGTGTGGAAACGGTGTTTGCCACTCGCAGGATTGTCTTTTCATCACATGTGATCCTTCACCTTCTCTCTCTTTGCCTCATTAGCTGACTGGAAGCAGAGGACTCAGCCGAGACTCTGAGGCCCTAGGGGACATGCAGAGCCCCTAAATGAAAGGAACAGTNGTGTGGAAACGGTGTTTGCCACTCGCAGGATTGTCTTTTCATCACATGTGATCCTTCACCTTCTCTCTCTTTGCCTCATTAGCTGACTGGAAGCAGAGGACTCAGCCGAGACTCTGAGGCCCTAGGGGACATGCAGAGCCCCTAAATGAAAGGAACAGTTTGAAGAGTACAGAGTAACATACATTGCAAAATATTTGCAAATTTTTAATGCAGTTCACATGTATACACAAAAAGTCAGGGATACAATATCAGTCAAGGAATGTGAACTTCACTCCTCCACCCAAATTTCTGTCCACTTTTATCTCTTTCTGACCCTTGATGATGAATGATTATCTTGACTTTTAGATCTCTCTTGAGAAATTTGGAAAACTCAGCAGTGGCCACAGGACTGGAAAAGGTCAGTTTTCATTTCAATCCCAAAGAAGGGCAATGCCAAAAATGCTCAAACTACCACACAATTGCACTCATCTCACATGTTATTAAAGTAATGCTCAAAATTCTCCAAGCCAG
>SJYT01014433.1:33671-48573 GCA_006410635.1 Cephalophus harveyi
TTCATACTGTTCATGGGGTTCTCAAGGCAAGAATACTGAAGTGGCTTGCCATTCCCTTCTCCAGTGGACCACGTTCTGTCAGCCCTCTCCACCATGACCCGCCTGTCTTGGGTTGCCCTGCAGGCATGGCTTGGTTTCATTGAGTTAGACAAGGCTGTGGTCCTAGTGTGATTAGATTGACTAGTTTTCTGTGAGTATGGTTTCAGTGTGTCTGCCCTCTGATTCCCTCTTGTAACACCTACCATCTTACTTGGGTTTCTCTTACTTGGGCGTGGGGTATCTCTTCACGGCTGCTCCAGCAGAGCACAGCCGCTGCTCCTTACCTTGGACGAGGGGTATCTCCTTACTGCCGGCTGTTCCTGACCTTCAACGTGGGATAACTCCTCTAGGCCCTCTGCACAGCCACCGCTCCTTGGATTGCTCCTCCTGGCCGCTGGCCCTGGCCTCCAGTGTGGGTGTCTCCTCCCAGCTGCCGCCCCTGGCCTCGGGCTCAGGGTGGCTCCTCAGGGTCACCGCCCCTGGCCTAGGGTGTGAGGTGGTTTCTCCTGGCTGCCGCTGGCCTCGGACGTGGGGTGTCTCCTCCCGGCTCCCTCTGACCTCGGACGTGGGATAGCTCCTCCCGGCCGCCGCCCCTGACCTCGGACACAGGGTGTCTCCTCCCGGCCGCCACTGGCCTCGGACGTGGGGTAGCCCCTTCCAGCTGCCGCCCTGACCTCGGACGCGGGGTGTCTCTTCCCCGCTGCCACTGACCTCAGTCACAGGGTAGCTCCTCTTGGCCGTTGCCCCTGACCTCGGACACGGGATGTCCCTTCCCGGCCGCCGCCCCTGACCTCGGATGCGGGGTAGCTCCTCCAGGCCGCCACTGATCTTGGACGCAGGGTAGCTCCTCTCGGCCGCCACCCCTGACCTCGGAAACAGGGTAGCTCCTCTCGGCCATTCTTGCACCGTCGCAGCCTGGCACTCTAGGCTGCTGCCCCTGACCTCGGACGTGGGGTAGCTCCTCTGTGAGTTTGCTATTCAGTTGTTTCTCATCCCTACAAGACTTGACTGTCTTTAGATGTTTTGTCTTACTTCTCAGTAGAACCCAATCAGAGATTTTAAAAATGACCAACTGTGGATAGAGTTCTCTTGGAATTCCATATGATTTATTTTGTGATAGAAATAAACGAGAAGTACTAGTTGTGTGTCAAGGAAGGAGGGGAGAACCATAAATCACAAGTTACAGAACATTAAATTACCTTTCAGACTTTAACAAGAGGAATTTCAGGAGGGAAGTTGAGAAGCACAGATGAAGCACAAGTGCTTAGAAATTCATTTTTTTAAGGGAATGGAGGCTAAGATCTGTTTTGATATGTTGGCATGACCCAACCTGGGGGTCAGAAAACCATCACAGGCTTTTGCTTGCAGAGCAGGTGCGCCTTGCTGTAAATAATATTTGTAGCTCTGACCCTGAAAGCTGATATTAGATGTGTTCGGCCAGGTGACTCCTGATTATAGTTCCTTTTGTGTTCGTTTCCTTCCCCCATACTCCTTAACAGGCATCCAGCTCATTTACTTGAAGATTCTGACTTTTGATAGCATTCCTAGAGTTGAATGATTTTGGCATTTGGTATTTAAAGCGAGAATAGATGATGTTTCATATGCTTATACTCTTCTAAAATCTTGTGTCCCTAGATAGCCCTTCTATGAGGTGAGGTGAAGTCGCTCAGTCGTGTCCGACTTTTTGCGATCCATCCATGGGATTCTCCAGGCAAGAATACTGGAGTGGATTGCCATTTCCTTCTCCAGGGGATCTTCCCGACCCAGGGATCGAACACGGGTCTCCCGCATTGGAGGCAGATGCTTTAACCTCTGAGCCACCGGATGCCCTTCTATATAAAGCTATATTTTGAGTAAAGAAATGTAGCTTTGTTTCTGTTATTAACAATACTTGAGAAAGATTCCATGTTGAAGACCCTTAGGCTATGGGACATTTATTAACCAGGCCCTTTTTTATAGGATTTTAAAAAAGTTCCAAAATAGAGTGAAATATCATCAATTCAGGTGTTTAAAAATTAGGAATTTGTGATCATTTGGGAGGGATTACTTACTTTTGTATCATGAAAAAGAACAATGTGAGTAATAGTCTGGGGGCATGTTTAATCTGGATAAAGAAACTAAACTTTCACTGGTACTAAAATGGAAAAAAAAAAAAAAAGAAACTAAACCTTTCAGTCATATTCAAAGCACTTATCTAGTGGTTACTGGTAAATTACTCTTATCTGTTCAGTGTGTTTCGTGGAATTTCAAGCATCTTCCCAACATAGTCATCATAGAGATAGTGTTGGTCCTCTTTTCCCTTGTCAGTCAGTTCAGTCGCTAGTCATGTCCAACTCTTTGTGAACCCATGGACTGCAGCATGCCAGGCTTCCCTGTCCATAACCAACTCCTGGAGCCTGCTCAAATTCATGTCCATTGAGTTGGTGATCCCATCCAGCCATCTCATCCTCTGTTGTCCCTTTCTCCTCTTGCCTTCAATCTTTCCCAGCATCAGGGTCTTTTCCAGTGAGTATTTCTTCTCATCAGCTAGCCAAAGTATTGGAGCTTCAGCTTCAGCATTAGTCCCTTCAGTTAATATTCAGGACTGATTTTCTTTAGTTTTGACTGGTTTGATCTCCATGCAGTCCAAGGGACTCTCAAGAGTCTTCTCCAACACCACAGTTCACAAGCATAAATTTCCTTGTATCAGAGGGCAAATTATTTCTCAGAATAATTTTCAAGAAGCATGAGGCTTAAGTGCTTCAAAATCTTGCAATAAGAATGAAATGGTAACTGATGATGTTCCATTTGGAACATCCCCAGAGCTGTATTGAAGCCATGGGTATACCTTTGTTAGTGTTGCAAACAAATTACACCTATGGGGTAAGAGTCGTTAGCTACATGACAGGGTTGACATGCTGAGTTAACAAAATAGTAGCTGCTTTCTTGGGTACTGAGGGACAGGGATAAGAGTGGGTCTCTGTGGGGGATGTAAAGGAACAATAATTCCCCTATTGCTGTAGGTACAATTGATCAGAGGATGTAGTTTTCCCTCAGGAGAGAGAATAGCTAAGAAATTTCACAGGTGATAGAGACTAAAATTATGCCTGGTGAATTTGTAGAATTTGTGTTCTTTCAGTTCAGTTCAGTTCAGCCACTCAGTTGTGTCTGACTCTTTGCGACCCCATGAATCGCAGCATGCCAGGCCTCCCTGTCTATCACCAACTCCTGAAGTTCACTCAGACTCACCTCCATAGAGTTCGTGATGCCATCCAGCCATCTCATCCTCTGTCGTCCCCTTCTCCTCCCGCCCCCAATCCCTCCCAGCATCAGAGTCTTCCAATGAGTCAACTCTTCGCATGAGGTGGCCAAAGTACTGGAGCTTCAGCTTTAGCATCATTCCTTCCAAAGAAATCCCAGGGCTGATCTTCAGAATGGACTGGTTGGATCTCCTTGCAGTCCAAGGGACTCTCAGGAGTCTTCTCCAACACCACAGTTCAAAAGCATCAATTCTTCGGCACTCAGCCTTCTTCACAGTCCAACTCTCACATCCATACATGACCACAGGAAAAACCATAGCCTTGACTAGACGGACCTTAGTCGGCAAAGTAATGTCTTTGCTTTTGAATATACTATCTAGGTTGGTCATAACCTTTCTTCCAAGGAGTGTCTTTTAATTTCATAGCTGCAGTCACCATCTGCAGTGATTTTGGAGCCCAAAAAAATAAAGTCAGATGTCTGGCTCTAGATTAGTGTTCACACCATCATGATTATCTGGGTCGTGAAGATCTTTTTTGTGCAGTTCTTCTGTGTATTCTTGCCACCTCTTCTAGTCAGTCTAATCATACTAGGACCATAGCCTTAAGTGTGGTATCAGACCTAAAATTAGTATTTTGTGTTGCCTTGACATCTGGGCAAAGTTGGAAGAGACTTGTGTTGTCCAATCCAAGTTCCCCTCTCTACTTTGCTTCTGCAGATAAAACCTTCCAGCCTATCAACCCTCCGTATCAAAGAAACCAAGTGCAATTCCTGCTTATCTCTGAGTAGTGGGTTTCATTTCCCTGGCAGCCCACAAATTATTCAAACAAACCAATTACATCATTTTGTGGAAAACTTGGGGTTTCCTTCCTTCTCCATATTACAAAATCTGCCTTCCACAGCCCGGGTTGCTCATTCTATCCTGTTCTTAAGTAAAACTGCCCTATGGCCCTGCATAGTGTCCTCCTCCTCTGGACTACGCCTTTACATGACAAATAACTGTTGCTGATATCATCTGTCTAGAGTTGGATGTCTTATGGCCATCCGCGTAACCCTAGGGTAAGTAACTTCCCTCACCAGTGATGCAAGGAGGAGGTGATTTAAACAGAAAATACCAACATAGAAAATTAAAAGATCTCAGTAGCTGTAATCTCAAGATTTTTAAAAATGATATCATTTATTTTGAGAGAAGAGAGGAGAGTGTGTCAAATATATAGTAAAAAGGAGGTATACTTGGAAATGTTCAGCAGTGAAATTCATGAATTGCTTCAATTGATAGAGTTGTTGTTATGACATAGCTTGTATTCTAATTATGTTTCAGCTCAGTGAGATTAAGTTTGAATTCAGAACCCAATCTTTAAGTTAGTATTTCTGCCTCTGTGACGGTATCTCTATTTTCCTACATATCAACCTTAATGAGAGTTTTGGTCACTAATGGATGCTGAAATTTGTCAAATGCCTTTTTTCATGTCTATTGAGATGATTGTATTTTTTTCCTTCTTTTATCACATTGTTTGGTTTGCAGATTTTGAACCATCCTTGCATCTCTTGAATAAATCCCTCCTGATCACAGTGTATGATCCCTTCTATATGGTGTTTAATTTGGTTTGCCAATATTGTGCTGAGAATGTTTGCGTTTATATTCATCAGAAATATTAACTTGTTTCCTTCCCCCAGTTCAGTTAGCTTTCTTATTACTATTGCTTTGAACTCTACCTGGTAAATTATCTATTTTGGTTTCATTAAGGCTTTTCTCAAGATTTTTTTCTTGTTCTTTGTTTGAAGCATAGTCTTTTGTCTTCTCATTGTGTTTAACGTCTCTCTCTCTCTATGAAGTTAGGTGAAGCAGTTGCCTGTCCTGGCTTGAAGGTGTGGCCTTGTCAACTTTGCCTGTGTCCTGTGCCTTTGGAGTTGCATCGAAGGTAAGCACGAGCCATGTCTTCCCCTGGTGTGTGCCGGTCATCATTGCATCGGTGGAAAGTAGAGCTGGAGTTGGTGGGGCTAAAGCCAGAGTCTGGTGTAAACAGGGGCTTCCTCTATGCTCAATGGTTGTCAATGCCTATGGGGGGCAGGGTTGGGGCTGGAGGGCCTGAGTAGGAGACCTCAGCTAGTTGGTTGTGTGATGTCATTCTCAGCCTTGGTTTGGGGTATGAAAGCGAAAATCACTCAGTTGTGTCCATGGAATTCTCCAGGCCAGAATACTGGAGTGGGTAGCCTTTCCCTTCTCCAGGGGATCTTCCCAACCCAGGGATCAAACCCAGGTCCCCTACATTGCAGGCGGATTCTTTACCAGCTGAGCCTGCAGAGAAGCCATGGTTTGGGTGTGACTAGGGCTTAAGGGTTTGGGGTTGCACTTCCATGCTGGTTTCACTTCCCCCCTGATGTGTGCATTGGTTAGAGGCTGCCTCAGGGGTGGCGAGGTTGGTGTCACACTACAGCCGCCTCTGCCTTAGGAGGAGCAGAGCTTGAGCAAGAGGGGCTGGAGTGGGAGTCTGGGACAGGCTGGGGCTTGCCCTAGGGTGTTCCTGGCAAGTCAACAAGAACCCCGGGCGGCCTTCAGTCTGCTGTCTCTGTGGCTGGGTGTAAACATGAATGTGTGTGTGCTGTTTAAGAGCAGAGTCTCAGTTTCTTACAGTCTTCTGGTAAGTCCCACTGGTTTTCAAACCTGCTAAAGGGGCTTGTCTTTCCACTGATGTAATGTCTAACATGTGGCTTGAGCCCCTCACTCTGCACGGGGAGAACCCTGAGCCTGTGCTATTCCCCTCCTGTTCTGTGTCGTGGTGTGGGTGTGGGGTGTGGGTCCTGACCACATCACTTCTCCTCCCTTCCTACCAGACTCAATGTGTGCATCTTCCTTTATAGCCTTGGTTGTCCTGCTAGTCTCCAGGTGGAGTTTAGTGAGAGACATTCTATGTATAGTTTTTTTTTTTTAATTAATTTATTTTTTAATCGAAGGATAATTGCTTTACAGAATTTTGTTGTTTTCTGTCAAGCCTCAACATGAATCAGCCATGGGTATACATGTATCCCCGCCTTTTTGAACCTCCCTCCCATCTCCCACCCCATCCCACCCCTCTAGGTTGATACGGAGCCCCTATTTGAATTTCCGGAGCCATACAGCAAATTCCCAATGGCTATCTATTTTACATATGGTAATGTAAGTTTCCATGTTACTCTCTCCATATATGTCACCCTCTCCTCCTCTCTCCCCTTGTCCATAAATCTATTCTCTATGTCTGTTTCTCCATTGCTGCCCTGCAAATAAATTCTTCAGTACCATTTTTCTCAGATTCTATATATATGTGTTCAAATACTCTATTTATCTTTCTCTTTCTGACTTCACTCTGTATAATAGGCTTTACTAGGTTCATCCACCTCGTTAGAACTGACTCAAGTGTGTTCCTTTTTATGCTGAGTAATATTCCACTATGTATATGGACCACAACTTCTTTATCCATTCATCTGTCGATGGACATCCAGGTTGCTTCCGTGTTCTAGCTATTGTAAATAGTGCTGCAATGAACAATGGGATACATGTGTCTTTTTCAATTTTGGTCTTCTCAAGGTATGTGCCTAGCAGTGGGATTGCTGGGTCATATGGTGATTTTACTGCTAGTTTTTTAAGGAATCTCCATACCATCTTCCATAGTGGCTGTATCAATTTACATTCCCACCAGTGCAGGAGCATTCCCTTTTCTCCACACTCTCTCCAGCATTTATTGTTTGTAGGCTTTTTGATGATGGCCATTCTGACAGATGTGAGGTGATATCTCATTGCAGTTTTGATTTGCATTTCTCTAATAATGAGCAATGATGAACATCTTTTCATGTGTTTGTTAGCCATCTGATGTCTTCTTTGGAGAAATGTCTGTTTAGGTCTTTTTCCCACTTTTTAATTGATTGTTTTTCTGGTACTGAGTTGTATGAGCTACTTGTATGTTTTGGAAATTAATCCTTTGTCAGTTGTTTCATTTGCTATTATCTTCTCCTATTTTGAGGGTTGTCTTTTCATCTTGCTTATAGTTTCCTTTGCTGTGCAAAAGCTTTTAAGTTTAATCAGGTCTCACTTGTTTACTTTTGTTTTTATTTCTATTACTCTAGGAGGTGGGTCATAGAGGATCTTGCTTTGATTTATGTCATCAAGTGTTCTGCCTTTGTTTTCCTCAAAGAGTTTTCTAGTTTCTGGTCTCACATTTAGGTCTTTAATCCATTTTGAATTTATCTTTGTGTATGGTGTTAGGAAGTGTTCTAGTTTCATTCTCTTACATGTCCAGTTTCCCCAGCATCATTTATTGAAGAGGCTGTCTAAAAATATGGAATGCTTCAGGAATTTGCATGTCATCCTTGCACAGGTGCCATGCTAATCTTCTCTGTATCATTCCAATTTTACTATATGTGCTGCCAAAGCAAGCACTGGTTGTGGTTTTGATGTGTTCACGAGCAGATAGGGGCCTAGCATCATTTTGATCCCATCTCCCACTTGTAAGCTATTTCTGATGGCAGTGTCTGTGGGCTCATAGAGCATGCTGTCATCAGTCTTTTGTTGTTGTTCAGTTTCTCAGTCGTTTCTCCAATTCTTTGCGACCCCATGGACTGCAGACCACCAGCTTCCCTGTCCTTCATATCTCCCGGAGTTTGCTCAAACTCATGTCCATTGAACTGGTAATGCCATCCAACCATTTCATCCTCTGTTGTCTCCTTCTGCTTCTGCCTTCAATTTTTCCCAGCATCAAGGTCTTTTCCAATGAATTGGCTCTTTGCATCAGTTGGCCAAAGTATTAGAGCTTCAGGGTTGATTTCCTTTAAGGATTGACTGGTTTGATATCCTGGCTATCCAAAGGACTCTCAAGAATTTTCTCCAGTACCACAGTTTGAAAGCATCAATTCTTCAGTGCTCAGTTTAGTCATGAGTCTATTTACTTGCATAAAAAAAAAAATGACCAATTAACTTCTATTGAGTCATTGAAAAGAAAGGATGGGAACTCACATCATTTCCCTGGAGGTAGCCCTCACTTCCATTCCTGTGTTCAGAGTGTATATTTGGGTCCTATTGGGTTTTCTCTTTTTTGTATTGGTTTTCTAAAACTCTTTCTGCTCTAACCACTCAAGCTGGCGAATTTCTATGATAGATTTCTTTCTATGATCACATTATATTTGCTTTACATGGAAATCTCCACCTGGGGTTGGAATGAAACACTTAGGAACTCTGAATGTGCTTGTTGTAGGGAAAGACTTGAAGTCAGTGGAAGCATATCAGAGGGAGTCTGTTATGAGGACCAGGTGAATCCAAATTTGCTACACAGCTGCTGATTTCAGAAAATGATTTCCAAGTTGCAGAGATCTATTTACAAATGAGCCCTAGCAGCTACCAAGATTCATTCTTAATCCCTTGCACTTCAAAGCTTTTTCTTAGTCACTGAACCTCAATCCGATTCCTTTGTACAAAGTTTCGTGCAAAGAGCATATTACCATAGAATGGTAGATTGGCTCACGTAGGTGGGCACTGTGCTCCACCTATGGGGTTTGCTATGCGAATCCAGCTGCACGAGATGAGGACAGGACCAGTGCTCTTTGAAAAGATGAGAGGACAGCGACACCTGTTTACTACCTTTACAGCCTCTCGGACTTTGACAAACTAGGGTAGTAAACAGCAATGCAGTTTTTATTTTTTATTTTTTTTTGAACTCTTTTTTTTTTTTTTTTTTTCTTTATTTTACTTTACAATACCGTATTGGTTTTGCCATACATTGACATGAATCCACCATGGGTGTATATGAAAAGTTATCATTTAGCTCTCAGCTAGTGAGTTTTCTCCCATTTGAATTTTATTTTTAAAAAATTCATCTTTACTTTTGGTACAGAAATTCACTTCAAAGACCACTGCCTTGTAAAATCTCCTGGGTTCTTGATTTTCTGTCTCTAATTCAGGGAGGGAAGTTGCAGGCTTATACTTCATTTTCTTTTAAACCTTGACTCAAACAATGAAGTACATAGTCTCTCACAGTCTAATGTAGATGTAGACGTGCAGTTTTAATGGGAACTTGGGATACAATTGTAGTGGGACACAGGAAAAGCAGCTTCTAGATCTGTGTTGGGGTTTATTTGCTGTTGTTCAGTCCCTAAGTTGTGTCCAACTCTTTGCAGTTCCACAGACTGCAGCACGCCAGATTTCCCTGTCCTTCAGTATCTCACAGAGTTTGCTCTGATTCATGTCCATCGAGTTGGTGATGCCATCCAACCATCTCATCCACTGTCATCCCCTTCTCCTCCTGCCTTCAGTCTTTCCCAGACCCAGGGTCTTCTCCAAAGAGTCTGCTCTTCGAATCAGGTGGCCAAAGTATCAGAGCTTCAGCTTCAGCACCAGTCCTTCCCATGAGTATTCAGGGTTGATTTCCTTTAGGATTGACTGGTTTGATATCCTTGTTTTCCATGGGACTCCCAAAAGTCTTCTCCAGCACAATAGTTGGGGTTTATAGAGAGAGTAATATTTCAAAAGATGCTTTAAGGAAGAGTAGAAATTTGTAAGCAAAGGGAGAGAATGTAGAAGGACATCCAGGCAGAGAGATGACATTTTAGGCAGGTAAAAGTCCAGATGAAAGGAGCAGTGTGAGTTTTAGTGATGTGAGAGGACACATTGGATACATGGCTGGGGAGACACCAAGTCATGGTGGGAATCTTATGTCATTCAAAGATGCACTTATTTTCTCCACTGGGCCATGGAATCTGACTGAAGGGTTTTGAGGAAAAGTTTGGGTATTATCAGATTCATATTCAATAAAGAGCTCTGTAACAGTTGTGTAGAATTTGTTTTAGAAAGAGAAGTTAGACCAGAGGTAAGGAAGTTGTAATATTTTTGATGAAATATATAACAAGGCAAGGTAGTGGTCATGGAAATGAAGAGAGAAAAAAAAAATCAGCAAATTCAGTGACAGAATCTATATATTTTGATACTGAATGTATGTGGTAGTGGATGTGTAAGCAACTACATTCAGCTCCTGAAGTGGGGTCATGCAGAGGGTTAGTGTCAAAGTTAGTGGAGGATTATTGGCCCCTCATTGCTTCTGCTTCTGTATTTTTGGCCTGGGCTTGCTATTAGTCTGCATGGCTGGTAGTCAGGAAAAGCTAGACTTGAACTGGAAAAGCAAGACAGACTGGAACTCACTGATACTCCTGTGTCCATCCTTTGCTGCTTCTAACTATACTCAGGGAATATTGTTCTTATGAGTTTTTGTAGAAGAGATTACGAGTGGATGAACTTTAGTTTTCTAAGTGATGAGAAAATTTTGGTAGAAGGGCTAACAGTGAGAATTGGGTTTATTGAAATATAACTTAAGGCAAAAAATAAACACACTAAAAAGCGTACCAGTACTACTAATGGACACAATTTCTAGTAAATAGGTAATAGTTAATGAACTGTTGTTGTTGTAGTTTAGTCACTAAGTCGTATCCAACTCTTTTGTGACCCCATGGACTGAAGCCCACCAGGCGCCTCTGTCCATGGAGTTCTCCAGGCAAGAATGCTGGGGTGGGTTGCCATTTCCTCCCCTAGGGGATCTTCCCAACCCAGGGATTAAACTTGCGTCTCTTGCATTGGCAGGTGGATTCTTTACCAGTGAGTGACATGGGAAGCCAGTTATAAATAATAGACACTAAATAATATAGATTTAGCATTCATAAAGGAAATGTTAGGGAAATAATAAGGAGAAATAGAAACACAACAGTCATAAAAGATTTTAACTCACCTTTTTTCAGTTCATAACAAAGTCAGGGGGACAAAAAATAAAGTAGGCAAAAATAACCAAGGATATGAAAAATATAAGGACAAGATATACTTGTTAGATTTATTTGATATATATTAAAATTTGTACCTTAAAAAAGATAATATGTCTTCTTTTCAACTACCAATGGGATAGTCACAAGAAATGAACATATCATATACCACACAGGAAGCTTCAATAATTATAGTAAAATAAAATAGCATAAACAAAATTGTGTGATATAGATCCAGTAAAATAAAACAGTAAAATTAGATAATTGAAGTCCCAGTGTATAGAAATTTAGATATTTTCTCTTAAATAATTAATAAATGCAAATTAGCAAAGTATATTGCTAATGAAAACACTACATAATAGCACAGAGGTTTATGAGTGAAAGCAAGGTCAGAGGATAAATCACTATGCACTTATATTAATGCATAAGAAAGCACAATAATAAATGAATTGAACAGGTAACTAAAAGAGTTAGAAAAATACAGAAAAGAAAATAGAAATACAAAATTAATAAGGTAAAGTAGAAACCAATAAACAATTAAAAAATGGCAAAGCTGTATATATATTGAGAAGCTGGGTTTTGAACAAGAAATGATATGAAGTAAATGTCAGTTAACTAGGCAAGAAAAAAGGGAGAAAGGACAAATATACTAAAAATAAGAAATGAGAGAGAAGATACTCTCAGTGGCAGGTGAAATGAATCATAGAAGGCTAATTTTCTAAACTCCATGGAAATACATTTGAAAAATCTTGAAATGGATAGTTTTCTAGGAAGATTAAATTTACCGAAAAAGATTCCCGAAAAAGGAGAAAATTCAAAAGGATAATTAACATAGGAGGAATAATTTGTCAAAGAGTTGATGCTCTAAAAAGGACTCTGTCTAGACAGTTACACAGGGAAAAAATTTTAATGCTATTTAAATTGCTCCAGAGCCAAATGACAAAGAAATGCTTCTAAATCCTCCTATGAAATACTAGGCATAATATCATTACAAAAGTCCAACAAGACTAGCACAAAAGACAATATACAACTCAATATTGGCATATAAGTTCTAAACATATTACTAACAAAGAGAAATCAGTAGTCAGTACAAAGAGGTCATTCCTAGAATGTGAGGATGGTTTTAATGAAAAAAACTATATCAGTATACTTCATCATAGTAAGAGACCTAAGATGAATCTTATAATCAGTCTCCAAGTGTTTTGAAAAAGCGATAGAAAAATTAAAACTAAGTCATTTATGAAAGACCATATATTGCATAATTCTGTTTATAGGAAATATCCAGAACAGGCAAATAAATGAAAGTAGATTATAGTGTTTGCCTGCTGCTGCTGCTAAGTCGCTTCAGTCGTGTTCGACTCTGTGCAACCCCACAGACGGCGGCTCATTGGGCTCCGCCATCCCTAGGATTCTCCAGGCAAGAACACTGGAGTGGGTTGCCATTTCCTTCTCCAATGAATGAAAGTGAAAAGTGAAAGTGAAGTCGCTCAGTCGTGTCTGACTCAGCGACCCCATGGACTGCAGCCTACCAGGCTCCTTCGTCCATGGGAGTTTCCAGGCAAGAGTACTGGAGTGGGGTGCCATTGCCTTCTCCGATAGTGATTGCCTAGAATGGGGGAATGGCCTGGGATAGAGAGTGATAGCAAATGTGTCTGGAGGTTCTTTTTGGGGGTGATGAATGTTAGATTCTAAAATTAGATTGTAGTAATGATGTACAGTTCTGTGAATATACTAAAAGCCATTGAATTGAATGGTATATGAATTGTATCCTAATAAAACTGTTAAGGAAGTCAATGTACATGCTTAAAAGTCTAAATAAAATATTCTTAACTTAATAAAAATGTATTTGGCTCACCCCCAAAGTTAACATGAATCTTGTTGGAGAAGTGAGAATTGTTTTTCCCATAGACTCTTGAAACAAGCAAAAATTTCCTTAACTAGCACTGCCCTGTCTCTTCAGAGACACCAGCCAGTGCAATTAAAAAAAAAAGACAGAAATTGGAGTCATAACATTTGAAAACATTACCACTATTTATAGCTGCTATTATAGTACACATTGTAAATATGAAACAAACCAAGAGAAAATGTAAACACAACAAAAAAATTCAGGACAATAGCTTTCCTACTTGCAAATTGGAACCACTTAGAGTATTTAGTTGAGCAGTCACCAGTTCTGGGACTTAAGAGAAATTCCTTAACCTCTGTGCACCTCATTTTGCTCTCAAATGCAAAAGAAATGATGTTTAGTTCAAAAGAGTTTTTCTACTTTCTAAATGTCATAACCACTCAATCAGCACTGGTGCTGGGCCCTGCCCTTCGTCTAAGAATAGGATGTATTGCAGTGTCTCTCTGAATTGATTCACGTGTGGTGGCAGAGGGAGTACAAACCAATAAACCAGATTACCTGGGGATTTCTTCTCCACTTCTTCTCTAGAGTCAGTGATGACCATGTACCATCTCCTGCAATAGGAAATGAGCTTGGTTTTAGTGCCAACTTCAAGCTGGTAATGGTGCAAGTTGAGGTGGTTGAGAATAATTGTGAAGTTATCTGTGGACCAGGTAGGAAAAAAATCTATGATCGGTTGTAAATGAATTTTGAAAATTTCTGGTAATCAACAAGTAAAGAAAAACAGACAAAATTGCTTTTAATATATCCCTTAATCAACATATTGGAAATAATATAACTTCAACACAGATTCAATAAAAAATTACTCAGGTAAAAAGATTAGGTGTAAAAGCACATGTTTCAGAGGCAAAATTCAGGATAGTACCGGTTATACTGAAGATTAACTCTTGGTTCTCTTTCTTTCTGTTTTTCTCCACCTTCCCCCATCATCTTTATAATTGTGCAGTCGCTCAGTTGTGTCCAGCTCTTTCTGACCCTAAGCACTGCAGCATGCCAGGATTCCCTGTCCTTCACCAACTCCTGGACCTTGCTCAAACTCATGTCCATCACGTCAGTGATGCTATCCAACCAGCTCATCCTCTGTCATCCCCTTCTCCTCCTGCTTTCAATCTTTCCCAGCATCAAGGTCTTTTCCAGTGAGTCAGTTCTTTGAATCAGGTGGCCAAAGTATTGGAATTTCAGCTTCAGCATCAGTCCTTCCAATGAATATTCAGGACTGATTTTCTTTAGTGGACTGGTTGGATCTCCTTGCTGTCCAAGGGACTCTCAAGATCTTCTCCAACACCACAGTTCAAAAGCATCAGTTCTTCAGTGCTCAGCTTTCTTTATGGTCCAGCTCTCACATCCATACATGACTACTGGAAAACCCATAGCTTTGACTAGACAGACCTTTGTTGGCAAAGTAATGTCTCTGTTTTTTAATATGCTGTCTAGGTTAGCTGTAGCTTTTCTTCCAGGGAGTAAGCGTCTTTTAATTTCATGGTTGCAGTCACCATCTGCAGTGATTTTGGAGCCCAAGAAAATAAAATCTGTCATTGTTTCCATTGTTGCCTCATCTACTTGTCATGAAGTGATGGGACCAGATTCCATGATCTTAGTTTTTGAATGTTGAGTTTTAAACCAGCTTTTCACTCTCCTCTTCCACTTTCATCAAGAGGCTTTTTAGTTCCTCTTTACTTTCTTCCATAAGGGTGGTGTCATCTGCATATCTGGAGTTATTGATATTTCTCTTTTCAATCTTAATTCCAGCTTGCGCTTCATCCATCTGGCATTTCGAATGATGTACTCTGCATAGTTCAAGCTGGCTTTAGAAAATGCAGAGGAACTAGAGATCAAATTGCCAACATCCGCTGGATCATTGAAAAAGCAAGAGAGTTCCAGAAAAACATCTACTTCTGCTTTATTGACTATGCCAAAGCCTTTGACTGTGTGGATCACAATAAACTGTGG
>SJYT01014433.1:48717-108623 GCA_006410635.1 Cephalophus harveyi
TCTGAAAGAGATGGGAATACCAGACCACCTAACCTGCCTCTTGAGAAATCTGTATGCAGGTCAGGAAGCAACAGTTAGAACTGGACATGGAACAACAGACTGGTTCCAAATAGGAAAAGGAGTATGACAAGGCTGTATATTGTCACCCTGCTTATTTAACTTCTATGCAGAGTACATCATGAGAAACGCTGGGCTGGAAGAAACACAAGCTGGAATCAAGATTGCCAGGAGAAATATCAATAACCTCAGATATGCAGATGACACCACCCTTATGGCAGAAAGTGAAGAGGTGCTAAAAAGCCTCTTAAAGAAAGTCAAAGAGGAGAGTGAAAAAGTTGGCTTAAAGCTCAACATTCAGAAAACAAAGATCACGGCATCTGGGAAATCACTTCATGGGAAATAGATGGGGAAACAGTGGAAACAGTGTCAGACTATTTTTTTGGGCTCCAAAATCACTGCAGATGATGACAGCAGCCATGAAATTAAAAGACGCTTACTCCTTGGAAGAAAAGTTATGTCCAACCTAGATAGCATATTCAAAAGCAGAGACATTACTTCGCCGACTAAGGTCTGTCTAGTCAAGGCTATGGTTTTTCCTGTGGTCATGTATGGATGTGAGAGTTGGACTGTGAAGAAGGCTGAGCGCCAAAGAATTTATGCTTTTGAACTGTGGTGTTGGAGAAGACTCTTGAGAGTCCCTTGGACTGCAAGGAGATCCAACCAGTCCATTCTGAAGGAGGTCAGCCCTGGGATTTCTTTGGAAGGAACGATGCTGAAGCTGAAACTCCAGTACTTTGGCCACCTCATGCGAAGAGTTGACTCATTGGAAAAGACTCTGATGCTGGGAGGGATTGGGGGCAGGAGGAGAAGGGGACGACGAGGATGAGATGGCTGGATGGCATCACGGACTCGATGGACGTGAGTCTGGGTGAACTCCGGGAGTTGGTGATGAACAGGGAGGCCTGGCGTGCTGCGATTCATGGGGTCGCAAAGAGTCGGACATGACTGAGTGACTGAACTGAACTGAAAGAATCCACCTACAATGCAGGAGATGCAGGAAGATATGAGTTTGATCCCCAGGTTGGGAAGAACCCCTGGAGGAGGGCATGGCAATTCACTCCAGTATTCTTGCCTGAAGAATCCCTTGGACAGAGCAGCCTGGTGGCCTATAGTCCAAAGGGTTGCAAAAAGTCAGACGTGACTGAAGCAACTAAGCACACATACACAGACAACAACTACCCAGAAAAAAATACCTTCAAAATGCATGATAGAGAAGACTAGAAATGGACAACTCAGGTAAAAACAAAGATCCTATTATATCCCATTACAGCTCAAATACTGCCTCTTCTCCATAAAATGATGAGTCAATATTATTTTCCAGAGTGAACCATTTAGATTTTCGTACTTGAAGCATTTTTCCTTTCCTTTGTTATTTTTTCTACTCCCCAACCTCTAACTTATTGAGTATACTTCTGCCAGCCTGGATCCATTCTTAAAGCTTCAGGAGACATCTGTTCTTGAAGCTGGATTTGCTGCTCAGCAGCACCTGAAAGTTAATAGTGGGACCTTATCCCCAAATAATAACTGTTACTCTCTTCCTAATGTCTCTGAAGCATTATTAAATTTGGCACCTATAGCCCCATATATGCAATTTACCTCTGTAAAAGGTCATCAGCAAGTACCATACTTAAAAATATGCCACACGGAGCTGTGAGATCATGTGCCATACCATTCATTACCCAGCATAAGGCTTACATCAAACCATCCCATTTTAAATTTATCTGCTCTCTCTTTAAAATGGCAATGGAATCTTCTCTGGTATATGCTCATTCACAGCAGAACACATCCTGTCTTTCTCAGGGTTCTAAACGTTTTGAGCATTCCCTAGAACCACTTAGGAGTGTTAACAAGTCTAATGCTGAGGCAAGTGAGATTTTCTGCAAAAGATCCCTTACTGCTCTTTTCCATGACCTAACAGATACCATGGGTCTTCACCCTTCCCCTAGACCATCCATAACCCTCTACTCTAACTACATTTTATCTTTCTTTTTCTGCAAATAAGGACATATCAAGGAAGTTCCAGGTTACACCCTCCATATTAGTTAATGTGGGCTGCTTTTACAAAATATTATAGACAGTTTAAAAGAAGAAATTTATTTCTCACAGTTCTGGAGGCTGGGAAGTCCAAGGTCAAGATTTCATTCTTGATGACAGTTCTCTCCCTGGCCTAATCAGCCATGCTCTCAATGTCTCCTCACACAGTGGAGAGGAAGGAAGGTTCAGGTCTCTCTTATTCTTATAAGGACACTAATCCCATCCTAAGGCCCCACCTTAAGGACCTCATTCAAATCCAGTTATCTCCCAATGGCCACATCTTCAAATACTATCATATTGAGAATTAGGGCTTCAACATATGGATTTAAGGGGGACACACACACAGTAAGCCCATAACATTCTGCTTCTGGCCATCCAAAATTCATATCCTCTCATCCAAAATATACTATCTATCCCCAAAGCCCAAACTTCTTAACTCATATCAATTTTAAAGTCCAAAGTCTCATCTAAATATCATCTAGATTAATTGTGGGTAAGAGACAAAGTACAATTCATCTGAGATAAAATTTGCTGTGAACCTGTGAAACCAGACAAGTTACTTGCTTCCAAAGTACAGTGGTGAGACAGGTATATAGAACAGAGATTTTCATTCTAAAAGGGAAAAGTTGAAAAGAAAGAGGTAATGACTACCAAGTAAGTTCAGAACCTAGCAAGACTAATACCATATGATCTTAAGCCTGGAGAATAATCCTACTTAGCTAAATGATCAGTCTTTCAGGCCCACTGGAGACCCCGGTCTCATCTCTGTGGCTCTGCTGAGTGGAAATGGCTTCCGCAAAGCTCTGATCACCACTGTACAGCTTGTTGAAACTGAATCAATTGTCTCCCATTTGAAACTAAAGAGACATCCCCCTGATGGTCTTTGAATTACTGCTGAGGTTATTTGTTCCTTCTCTTAGAGAATAGGGCATATTCATAGTCAATCAAATCTATGCCTGGCTCTGTAGGATCTAAGAAATCTGACAACCTTCCTTCATTTCGCCTCATCTCCTCTCAGTTCATACTGGCACTGTTTCTGCTGGTCAGATCCATGGCTAATTAGATCCATATGGCTAATCAGATCTATGGTGACTGATCAGATCCATGGTTCACACTCATGATAATGTCTTTTTCAAACCATGCTCAGCCACCTTTAGTGTTCATTTTGGAACAAGCTTTCTCACTTTTCACAATATGAATAAGCTGAGAATGTTCCAAGTATCTAAGTTCTAATTTCACTTTATTTAACAATTTCATTTCTCTCTTTCAGACTTTACTACAAGCAGTCAGGAGTAACCAAGCCAGTCCTTCAATGCTTTGCTTAGATTTCTCAGATAAAACATCCAACTTCCTCACTTAGAAGGCTGACCTTCCACAAACCCTAGAACACAGCTCAACAAAGTCATTTGCCAATTTATGAGGTGGCTCTCCTTTTCTCCATTGTCCAATAACATGTTTCTCATTTACCTCCTGGCCTTCACCAGAATTGCCCTTACCATCTATTCCATCTTGCCTGTCACAGTTCTTCCGGACACTGCCCATTATCCAGCTCTAAGGCTACTTCTACATTTTTAGTTATTTGTTACAGCAGTATCCTGCTTTTCAGTACCAAAATCTGCATCAGTCAGCCAGAGCTGCTGTAACACCTGAGCTGCTGTAACGCAACACCATAGCCTGGGTGGCTTACACAACATACATTTATTTCTTACAGTTCTGGAAGATAGAAAGTCCAATATACAGATTCTGGTAGATTTGGTTCCTGGGACTGCAGCCATGAAATTAAAAGACGCTTACTCCTTGGAAGAAAAGTTATGAACAACCTAGAGAGCATATTCAAAAGCAGAGACATTACTTTGCTGACTAAGGTCCATCTAGTCAAAGCTATGGTTTTTCCTGTGGTCATGTATGGATGTGAGAGTTGGACTGTGAAGAAGGCTGAGCACCGAAGAATTGATGCTTTTGAACTGTGGTGTTGGAGAAGACTCTTGAGAGTCCCTTAGACTGCAAGGAGATCCAACCAGTCCATTCTGAAGGAGATCAGCCCTGGTATTTCTTTGGAAGGAATGATGCTAAAGCTGAAACTCCAGTACTTTGGCCACCTCATGCGAAAAGTTGACTCATTGGAAAAGACTCTGATGCTGGGAGGGATTGGGGGCAGGAGGAGAAGGGGACGACCGAGGATGAGATGGCTGGATGGCATCACTGACTCGATGGACGTGAGTCTGAGTGAACTCTGGGAGTTGGTGATGGACAGGGAGGCCTGGCGTGCTGCGATTCATGGGGTCGCAAAGAGTCGGACGCGACTGAGCGACTGAACTGAACTGAAGCACCTTCTTTCTGGTATTCAGACAACCACCTGTATGCTGTGTCCTTACAGGACTAAGACAGAGAGACAGTCTGTGTGCCCTGGCCTCTCTTCCTCTTTTTATAAGGACACTAAAGCAAGAATGAAGGTCCCACCCTAATGCCCTCAACAAAACCTAATTATCTCACAAAGTTCCACCTCCAAATGTCATCACATTAAGGCTTAGGGCTCCAAAATATGAGTGGTGGGGGACACAAATATTCATGCCATAACACCTCTGCAAATTTAAAGGATAAAAAGATATGGAACCATGATGACAATGAGGACAAGAGAAGGTGCAACAGCAAAATATTTGGAAATCTGGAAAACAAACTGATGAAAGACAACAAAATTTTAAGCTTAGAGTGAAGAAAGTAAGGAATCAACCTAATTTATACTAGGTAATCCTCAAAGGGCCTAGGAACTGGTAATACCAGATATCTATGAAATTGAAAATGAGATAGGCAGGCACAAAAAAATGAGGAAGATTTGATATAATCAACTCAAAGTACAATCACCTAAATCTCTAGATCTCATCCCCAAGTCTGGTTTGTGATTGTCCTTCCACAAACCAAGTAGAAATTTAAAGATTATTTTTACTATGAAAAGGATAAAAGAGTGTGCTGGCTAATTTTTGTGTCAACTTGGCTAAGCTATGGTACCCAGGTTTTCAGTTAAATATCCTTTTAGAGAAGACTCTTAAGAATCCCTTGGACTATAAGGAGATCAAACCAGTCAATCCTAAAGGAAATCAATCCTAAATGGAAGGACTGATGCTGAAGTGATAATACTTGGCCACCTGATGCGAAGAACCCACTCATTAGAAATGATCTTGATGCTGGGAAAGATTGAAGACAGGAAGAGAAGTGGATGACAGAGGACAAGATGGTTGGATGGCATCACCAACTCAATGGACATGAGTTTGAGCAAACTCTGGGAGATAGTGAAGGACAGGGAAGCCTGGCATGCTGCAGTCCATGGGGTTGCAAAGAGTTAGACACAACTGAGCAACTAAACAACAAGATCCATCTAGATGCTGCTATGAAGACATTTTTAGATATGATCAATATTTAAATCAGTAGACTTTGAATAAACATATTGCTGTTCCTATGCATGGACTTCATCCAGTCAGTTAAAGACCATAGAACAAACTGAGATTTTCTAAGAAGATATCTCCTTGACTTCAGCATAGAAACCCTGCCTGAGTTATTATCCTGTCAGCCTATCACAGAGATTATCCACAGGAAGAATGGGGATGAAAGAAATGCATGCATGCTGAATGCTGAGTACTGAAACTGCCAGACATGGACCTCATCTTAGTGCTGAAAAGCAACAACCAGCCGTCTAACCCCTAGGCAGAAATCAGAAGATTCTTCTCTGAAGAATATGACCAGACCCACAACCACCAAAAAACAAATAAATAAACTTACCAAACTTAGGGGATTCTCTGCAAAAAGCCCAGCAGTTCAGTTCAGTCGCTCAGTCATGTCCGACTCTTCACAACCTCACGAACCACAGCATGCCAGATAGAGTCGGTGATGCCATCCAACCATCTCATCCTCTGTCCCGTTCTCCTTCTGCCCTCAACCTTTCCCAGCATCAGGGTCTTTTCAAATGAGTCAGCTCTTCACATCTGGTGCCAAAGTATTGGAGTTTCAGCTTCAGCATCAGTCCTTCCAATGATTATTCAGGACTGATTTCCTTTAGGATGGACTGGTTGGATCTCCTTGCAGTCCAAGGGACTCTCAAGAGTCTTCTCCAGCACCACAGTTCAAAAGCATCAATTCTTCAGTGTTCAGCCTTCTTTATAGTCGAATTCTCACATCCATACACAACCACTGGAAAAACCATAGCTTTGACTAGATGGACCTTGTTGGCAAAGTAATGTTTCTGCTTTTGAATATGCTATCTAGGTTGGTCACTACTTTCCTTCCAAGGAATAAACGTCTTTTAATTTCATGGCTGCAGACACCATCTGCAGTGATTTTGGAGCCCTCCAAAATAAAGTCAGCCACTGTTTCCACTGTTTCCCCAACTATTTGCCATGAAGTGATGGGACCGGATGCCATGATCTTAGTTTTCTGAATGTTCAGTTTTAAGCCAACTTTTTCATTCCTCTTTCACTTTCATCAAGAGGCTCTTTAGTTCCTCTTCACTTTCTGCCATAAAAGTGGTGTCATATCTAAGGTTATTAATATTTCTCCCAACAATCTTGATTCCAGCTTGTGCTTCCTCCAGCCCAGCATTTCTCATGATGTACTCTGATGAGATTAGTGCAATTGTGTGGTAGTTTGAGCATTCTTTGGCGTTGCCTTTCTTTGGGATTGGAATGAAAACTGACCTTTTCCAGTCCTGTGGCCACTGCTGAGTTTTCCAAATTTGCTGGCATATTGAGTGCAGCATTTTCAGAGCATCATTTTTAGGATGTGAAAGGCTCAACTGCAATTCCATCACCTCCACTAGCTTTGTTCATAGTGATGCTTTTTGAGGCCCACTTGACTTCACATTCCAGGATGTCTGGCTCTAGGTGACTGATCACACCATCATGAATATCTGGGTCATAAAGATCTTTTTTGTACAGTTCTGTGTATTCTTGCCACCTCTTCTTAATACCTTCTGCTTCTGTTAGGTCCATACTATTTCTGTCCTTTGTTGAGCTCATCTTTGCATGAAATGTCCCCTTGGTATCTGTGATTTTCTTGAAGAAATCTCTAGTCTTTCCCAATTTATTGTTTCCCTCTATTTCTTTGCACTGATCATTGAGGAAGGCTTCCTCATCTCTCCTTGCTATTCTTTGGAACTCTGCATTCAAATGGGTATATCTTTCCTTTTCTCCTTTGCTTTTCAGTTCTCTTCTTTTCACAGCTATTTGTAAGGCCTCCTCAGACAGTCATTTTGCTTTTTTGCATTTCTTTTTCTTGGAAATGGTCTTGATTCCTGTCTCCTGTACTATGTCATGAACCTCCATCCATAGTTCATCAGGCACTCTGTCTTTCAGATCTAGTCCCGTAAATCTATTTCTCACTTCCACTGTATAATCATAAGGGATTTGATTTAGGTCATATCTGAATGATCTAGTGGTTTTCCCTACTTTCTTCAGTTTAAGTCTGAATTTGGCAATAAGGATTTCACGATCTGAGCCATAGTCAGCTCCCGGTCTTGTTTTTGCTGACTGTATAGAACTTCTCCATCTTTGGCTGCAAAAGATGTAATCAATCTGATTTTGGTGTTGGCCATTTGGTTATGTCCATGTGTAGAGTCTTCTCTTATGTTGTTGGAAGAAGGTGTTTGCTATGACCGGTATATTTTTTTGGCAAAGCTCTATTAGCCTTTGCCCTTCTTCATTCTGTACTCTAAGGCCAAATTTGCCTGTTACTCCAAGTATTTCTTGACTTCCCAGTTTTGTATTCTAGTCCCCTATAATGAAAAGGACATCTTTTTTGGGTATTAGTTCTAAAAGGTTTTATAGGTCTTCATAGAACTGTTCAACTTCATCTTCTTCAGCATTACTGAAGCTCATCAAGATTGCCTTGTAATGAAGCTCCAAGAGGAGCTTAACAATACTCTCAGAGCTTCTGATAGATTTCTAGACCCTAATCCTTAGTCATGAGGAGACAAGTCTGGATTGCTTGAAACCTAAAGAAAGCCTGTAATACAAAAAATAAAAACAACACAATTAAAAGATAATAAAGGAATTAAAGGGGGTGGAGAAGAAATTTGTTGAGATAAAGAAAAAACTTAAAATGATATTTTTAAAATGTTGAGGAATAATATTAGTAAATATCCCATCAATTAATTAAGCACAGGATATTCTAAGAAAGAAAAGACATAGAAAAAATTAAAGCAACTCATAAATTAAAGGGCTTCCCCAGTGGCTCAGTGGTAAAGGATCCATCTGCAATGCAGGAGCTGCAAGAGACTCCAGTTCGATCCCTGTGTCAGGAAATTCCCCTGGAGGAGGGCATGGCAACCCAATGCAGTATTCTTGCCTGGAGAATCCCATGGACAGAGGAACCTGGTGAGTTCATAGGCTGCAAAGAGTCAGACACGACTGAAGCAACTTAGCGCATGCAACTTAAAAGCATGTTAAGAATCAAAAGTTTTAGAGAAAGACAAAATATATACTTGAAGATTAAATACATAAATTAAAAGCATGTTAAAAATCAAAAGTTTTAGAAAAAGATGAAATATATATATGAAGAAATCTTTAGGAAATAGAGCACAAACAGATGAAAATTTTAAAGTAAAGATAAGAAAACTGAAGACTTAACCCAGAAACAAATTGAAATGAAAAGAGTTCCTGAAAGAGAAAAGAGAGGAAAAGAAAAGGAAGAATCAGGAATAAACCAGGGTGTGAAAACTTCTCAAAACTACAGAACAGTTTCCATGTTGAAAAGTCCTACAAGAATCCAGCAAAATGCACAGTAATAGACCAAGGCATAACACTGTAAAAATTCACTTCACTGGTGTGTGGAGGACCAGTTGATGGTGTATTAACTTAAGAATATTTAGACTATGACCTGCTGAATGAGGAGGCACAAGCCACCCACATGGGTCAGCAGGTAGCTCCCTTGGCCTCCGAGTTCCTCAGAGAAGTGAAAACTCAGGAGTTGTTTTGGTTGAAGACACAGAACACTCACACAAACGACCTAAGTCAAAGATTTATTAGTTATAGATTTCACAAAGAGAAGGGGGGTACACAACGAGCTGGGGGAAGGGCAATCCCTTCTCAGCTCATGAGCAAGCAGGAGATGCAGGGTACTAAGCACCTATTATTTATAAGGTGGTTGGGTCAGGAGTCTTTTTCTTTTAACTGGGGTACAGTTGCTTTACAATATTGTGTTAGTTTCTACTGTACAATGAACTGGATCAGCTATATGTGTATATACATCCCCTCCGTCTTAGACTTCCCACCCCTCTAAGTCATCACAGAGTACCGAGCTGAGCTCCCTGTGCTATACAGCAGGTTCCCACTAGCTATATATTTTACATACAGTAGCCAGAACATGGAGGCAAACTAAATGTCCATCAACAGGGGAATGGATAAAAAAGATATTGTACATATATATAATGGAATATTACTTGACCATAAAAAGGAATGAAATTTGGTCATTTCTAGAACCTCGACCTAGAGTCTGTTATACAGAATGAAGTAAGTCAGAAAGAGAAAAACAAATATCATATATTAACACATATATGTGGAATCTAGAAAAATGGTACAGATGTACCAAGGCAGGAACAGAGATGCAGACAGAGAATAGAGGTGTGGCTATGGTGGCAGTGAATGGGGGGATGATTTGAGAGACTGACAGGTCACTTTTTATTGGCTCAACTATAAGTGATTATTTTAAAAGATACTCAGAAGAAAGCAAGATACCCTGTGGGAATCCTAAGCTCAGGCTCTTTCTAAAGGTCCAGACTCTGGGTGTGAACAGGATTCTCATACACTCATGTCAAATACAGAGGCAGAAATTCAAAAAAGCTGTTTCAGTTCAGTTCAGTTGCTCAGTCGTGTCCGACTCTTTGCGACCCCATGAATCGCAGCACGCCAGGCCTTCCTGTTCATCACCATCTCCTGGAGTTCACTCAGACTCACATCCATCGAGTCCGTGATGCCATCCAGCCATCTCATCCTCGGTCGTCCCCTTCTCCTCCTGCCCCCAATCCCTCCCAGTATCAGAGTCTTTTCCAATGAGTCAACTCTTCGCATGAGGTAGCCAAAGTACTGGAGTTTCAGCTTTAGCATCATTCCTTCCAAAGAAATCCCAGGGCTGATCTCCTTCAGAATGGACTGGTTGGATCTCCTTGCAGTCCAAGGGACTCTCAAGAGTCTTCTCCAACACCACAGTTCAAAAGCATCAATTCTTCGGTGCTCAGCCTTCTTCACAGTCCAACTCTCACATCCATACATGACCACAGGAAAAATCATAGCCTTGACTAGACGGACCTTAGTTGGCAAAGTAATGTCTCTGCTTTTGAAAATGCTGTCTAGGTTGTTCATAACTTTTCTTCCAAGGAGTAAGCGTCTTTTAATTTCATGGCTGCAGTCACCATCCATTTAGACATATTAGAAGATATTTAACTCACCCAGTTAGAAGAAATGAGTTTTCAGATTTCTGAAAAGCAACACTGAAATCTGTACCAAATGCCTTCACAGTTCCAAAGAAAAACAGCTTGCACCACAGAATTCAGTACCCAGACAATACCTGTTATGAGTAAGAATACACTGAAAATATTTTCAAATCAACCAGTTCTTAAGTCATTAACCTCCCACAGATTTCCTTCATTGAAAGCTATGAGGAGATATTTTTCCCCAAAATGAAGGGATAAACTAGAAAAGAATACTTTATGGGACAAAAGAAATAAGAGACAGCAACACAAGAGAGAAGCAAGGAGAACCACCAGGATAAGGGGGAAGAGGGATCCCAGTATAACTGCTGTGCGCCAGCTATAGAGAGTAATCAATCCAGATTGAAGCAAGTTCCAAAATTTGTGGCCAGGAACAGTGCAGGGCCCCATATTTACAGCCAGTTTTTCCTCCAGAGTGAAGTGTTAAGCATACTAAAATTAAAGGAACAATCACTTTTATTGGTAGCATCCATCATGGTGACAGTGTATGGCTAAGACTAAATGACAAGACAATAAAGAAATATGTTCCAATCAGAATCCTTACATCGAAGCCTGTTGTCTTTGTTTTAATCAATGTCCTGGCAAGAGCTATCTCTTTTCTACAAACTACAATGCAAAAGAAAGCACAGATCTGCCTAAATAAAAGGAATGTTCCTATGTTTAGTTGCTTATATATACATGGAATATTTCTGAAGGATTCTTTGTAAGCTTGTAGCAATATTTGCCTCCAGGAAAAGGAACTGGGTGGCTGGAGGGAAGAAGCTGATTAAAGACTTATTTTTTGTAATTACCCCCTTGATCTTTTCAAAGATTATTATATGTTCTTTCCTGGGTCAGGAAGATCCCCTGAAGAGGGGAATGGCTACCCACTCCAGTATTCTTGTCTGGAGAGTTCCATGGACAGAGGAACCTGGTAGGCTACCGTCCATGGGGTCACAAAGAGTCAGACATGACTGAGCAACAAACACTTTCACTTTCTTTCAATATGTTCTTGTATTATATTATACAATGATTAAATGATTTAAATATATCTCCCACTAATTATTATAAATACATATACTTTTGATTCAGTGATTTACTTGTGGGAATTTATCTAATAAACAAACCTAAATAAGTACAAGATGACATGGGTAGGAGATTATTCATTGAAACAGTGCTAGTAACACCAAAAGTTGGCAACACTATTCATAACCATTAGTAAGACAACACGGAAATAAATGAACACATTATATGAATATAAGTAATCTCAATGAATGTCAATGAATTAAAATAATTTAACCCTAATTTCTAACAAACATATGACAAAAAGCTCAATGACAATCTAATTGGGGAAACACAGAGTAAAATATCAATGGAAGATATTTTCTACTCATTAGATAAGCAAGCTATGATAATGTCATGTGTTTAGTTACGATGTAGGGAAATTGAAACTCTCAAGCAGTGATTGGCCAATTCTTTATCAGAATCTATACATTTCCATGTGTGCAACCCAGCATGTCCATTAGTCTTCAATGTGGGTTGTCAGAAAGGCCCATCCATCCTCCTATTTACCCCCTAGAAACCATCCAGTATTCACTCTTCCAAGAAACCCCCCTGGTAGACACCAGTGCCTTTCTCACTGTTTGCACCCTCCATCTATGTTTACAGGCCAGAATCCTTATCCCTGTTGCCCAGTCTATTTTCTTCACCCTCTGATATGGAATCTCTTCACTTCTCTCATCTACTTCATTAGTGAAATCTGCTGTATTGAATTCACTGAGGTTTGAGTTTTTCTCTATTCCGTTTCAGTGCTTGCTCTGTCCCTTGGATTCTGTACTTCATGCTCATTACTTATTGCTATAAGCGACAGTAGAGAGGGCAGACAACATGGTTTTGGGGAAAGAAGGCAGAGATTTAACATTTATTGAGCATTAATTAAATACCCATTACTCTATAAAATGTGTATCTTATTTTAAAATGAGGGTACTATTATTTTCCTCATTTTACTCATGAGGAAACAAGTCTTGATTTTTTTTTTTCTTTTTCTTTTCTTAAAGTTGTGTGTGTGGTTGTGTTTAGTTGTGTGTGAGGAGACACAGAGACAGTACTTAGAAAGCAGTAAAGCACTTTTGTAGTTAGACATGCTCTACATAAGGCTTCCCAGGAGGCACTAGTGATAAAGAACCTACCTGCCAATGCAGGGAAAATAAGAGACGCGGGTTCAGCCCCTGGGTTGGGAAGATCCCCTGGAGGAAGGCATGGCCACCCATCCCAGTAATCTTGCCTGGAGAATCCCATGGCGCAACTGAAGCAGCTCAGCACACACGCGTGATCTACATCACCTGACCCTCGCCCCCACCCTTTTGATCCCTGTGACCTTTCCTCTTACTGCTCTTCCCACCCTAGATTCACCCAGCAGCCCTGGCCCTCGTGTTTCCTCACACATTCCAGACAGGCAGATATCCCCAGGACCTTCACACTGGCTGCTCCCACTGCTTGGAAAACCTTTCCCCGCAGTGTCTCACCCCTTCACCTGTTTCAGGTCTGTGCTCTAACCTGTCCTTAATGATAACCACTCAACTTAAAATTGTAACCCCCTGTCACAGTCCTCCCCTACCACTCTTGCCTTATTTTGCTTTTTTTCTTTTTCTTCATTGCACTTATCACCATTTGGTTAGACAAAAATACTTCATTAATTTGTGTCTTCCCCACCAAAATGTAAATCCCATAGTTGCTTCCTATGTCTAGATCATTTCCTAGCATATAACAGATGCGCAGTTAATATTTGCCAAATGAAATGAAAGAATAAAGTTTAGGAAAATTTAAGTCAGGCAAAGTTATTCAAATTTTTTAGCTACAGGAGAAAGTGCCTCTGGTATTCCCAAGAATATTTTCAATCACCAATAATAGAATCTAGCACACAAAATTTCTCCAACTTATGTGGATCTATGGTGCTCTTTTCATGGAGTAGATTGTAAGGACTTGCGTTTAAACAGGGGTAGATTTGGAAGAGCAGGTTTTGATGCAAAGTGAAAGGGGGAGGGCATTCAAACGTAATGTGTCTGAAGTGAAGTGGGGAAAAGCGATTCATTCACTCACTTGTTCAGAAAGTATCTATCATGTGCAACTGCTGGACCTTGAACCCTTCCAGGCAACGGGAACAAGACAGAGATCAAAACCAGCAGAAGTCCCAGCTCTCTCAGAGCTTATGTCCTCTTTTGACCTTTTTGACTTTGCTGACTGCTTTTAATCCTATAAAACACAGAGAAAATGTTCCATGCCTGTCATGCTCTTTTGAAGACTCTCTTTTCTGAAAATACAAATACCATACGATATCACTTATATGTGGAATCTGAAATATGACACAATGAACCTGTCTGCAAATCAGAAACAGACTCACAGACACAGAAAACAGACTTGTGGTTGCCAAGGAGGAGGGGCTTGGGAGAGGGATGGAGTGAGAGGTTGGGGCTAGCAGATGCAAACTGGGAGATAAACAGTGGACAGACAACAAGGTCCTACTGTACAGCACAGGGAACCAGGTTCAATATCCTATGATAAACCATCGTGGAAAGAATACTTTTAAAATAATGTGTATATATATATATATATATATATATATATATAGCTGAATCACTTTGCTGTACAGCATGATTAACACAACATTGTAAATGAAGTATATTTGATTTTTTTAAAAGATGTTTCTTTATGACTAGAATATATAAAATTATAATTAATCCCTGGATAAAGATGCCACATGCATATTTGTGAAGCAACATGAACTATGGATTTCTCCGTTCCTCTGATTTCATTCCATCAAGATCTGTACTATAATCAATATCTCACTGTCTAGAAGATATGACTGAGGAATCCCAGAGGACCACCATCAACAGAATTTTACTCTTTTATCAAATCTTCCTTTTCAGCATGGAAGACGATCATAAGGCAGAAAAAAGGGACTGGCTAGAATACTAATTGGCAGGATGTTGCTTTATCATATCCAGTGGCCAATAAATATAAATAAATAATTAATTTTATCCTTAAAAAGGTCTTGCCTTCCTCATAAACAGGACAGGGCAACAGGGTATTGTTTAGTGAGTTATTGTGCCTAAAATTTCACTCTGAAAATTACTTGTCATAGCAACAGGCAAGCGTCATCCCTGAAGCCAGCAGCCTGAAGCAGATAGATTGTTTCAATTATCTAATTTTCACAATGAATGAACCCTGCTTATAGGAAATCCATAGGTAGTTGGCAGTGGCAAATGGTGGCTGTGACATGTCGGGAGGTGGTAGATTTATATTCTCTCTCAAAATACAGAGGAGAACTGTAATTTTCTGTAAACATTCACAGGAGTAAAAGGAGGAAGAGCAGGAAGAGGGAAGAACTCACTATAACGTCCCCTTTTGTCTTAGTTCCCGGGATGAACCTTTTCTCTCCAAATCGTCCTTTCTCTCTCTCTCTGGCTAGTTCAGACAGTGCTGCATGCAGGCGTGAACGCTTTTGTAGTCTGTTATCTAACTGTACCACTCTCTTCCCACTGTGCCTTTAGACTGTTCTGGAGGTATTGGACAGAAAGCCAGGAAATGTCCCTAAGAACTCTTCGGCTTCAATGGAAAGTGCTATTTGACTAAGTAAATTTCTGCCCCACCCAGGCAGATGGTCTTGTGAAAGTTATTCAGTTCTGTCCGACTCTTTGTGACCCCATGGACTACAGCCCGCCAGGTTCCTCTGTTAACGGTTTCTGCAGGCCAGAATACTTCAGTGGGTAGCCATTCCCCTCTCCAGAGGATCTTCCTAACCCAGGGATCGAACCCAGGTCTCCCTCATTTCAGGCAGATTCTTGACTGTCTCAGCCACCAGGGAAGCCCAAGAATACTGGAGTCAGTAGCCTATACCTTCTCCAGTGGAACTTGACCCAGGAATCAAGCCAGGGTCTCGTGCATTGCGGGAGGATTATTTACCAGATGAGTTACAAGGGAAGCCACAGTTGACCTCGGTTTTGATTAAACCAGGGAGAAGGTTGCCTTGTGATCGGTGTATTCTTGTCCTCCACCTCACCGCTGGGGAATGTTACTCACTAGTATGGTCCATTTTTGTTTTTTCTGACCCTTCCTATCCCAAACAGGGCTAAAATGATTATAGGCTAGCCTCTCTTTTTCTCCATATCTCCGTCTCCATCCCCAACCTCGACGTATCCTGTTTGTGACTTTTTAGGGAAAACATTTTAAACCAAGATGGCTACCAAAAAATTTGATTTTCCCAAAGTAATGGATCTTTATGGTGTAATTTTAGGCACTGAGAGCATTTTTGTGTTGTGCTGATGTTGGATTTTCTTCTTTGGTAGCCAGTGAGGATAAAGCACAAAGCCATGATTTCAGTCACACTGTGTGCAGTCCACCTTTCCAATCACAAATGGTTCTTAGTACGACTCGCCTGAAGAAAACTGCCACACACCCATCCTATACTTCCATTTATATTCTCAATGCTATCAGAGGTTGACTACAGAAAGAAAAAAAAAAAAAAAATCCCATTTGCTGCACCGTTATTTCCCCCCAAATAATCACATTTCCTTTTCCATGCAACTTTTTTTAAAAAGAAGAATTTTGTTTCATTTTCATATCTTTTGGGGTGGTACTGACATTGTTTGATTTGGTTTGTTTTCATAGTGCTTGCTGACTCCCCAAAATGAACAGGAACTTATGTATTCAGTTATACATCAGTTTGATAGATTGTTTGGACAAAGTTCAGTTTACAAAGCTAAACTCAGAAATGATTTTTCTTTTAATTCCATGGAAGAACACATAAGAAAAATGTTTTCCAAAGCCCATTAGCCAGTGTATACCATAAAATCTTCAGAAAATCTAGAGCCATATTTTCTACCCATAGGCTCTGGTGACAGATAAGAGAAGCTGTAATTATCAGTGTTTTAAGTTTCAGCCTTGTGTGATTTTCTGATCAGTCTCCTCCTTTCAACCTTTGTTCAAAGAACATCTGTCTTCAGTTCAATAGTTTAAACTCTAAATGACCAAATCAGTAAATATTTATTTTTTAAATTGGCAAAGGGAAAGGCAGAAGCAGGCTCAACCTTTCACTAATATTTTGTTTACTGTGATAGAAAATGCCACCAGATAAATTAGAGTCAGGAAGCTTCTTTCTAACAGGCACATAACATTTACTAATGAGAGGCTGAGGACTGTTTTGTTCAAAAAAATGAAAAGGGGATTGAAGCAGCATTCTTGAACAATCTGTGCCCTTTCCCTCACGATGAGTTAAGATGAATTCTTTGCCACAAAAGCAGTATATCTGGTGTTGTAGGTATTAAACATACTGCAATATTTGCAAGATACTTCAGGAATAAATGGAGCCAGGCTCTTGCAGAGAGTCAGATTCAAGTGAGAAGTGCAGAGAGTCAAGGATAAGACAATTTAAATTTTCAGAAAATTTGGAATGAGAACTCTGAGAAAAGAACTTCTTTGACTCCTAGCAAGGGTAGGGGTAAGAGGAATGTTAGATGAATGCCTAGTTGGAATATAACAGAAGTTTGTCAAGAGAGCACACTGATCATAGCAAGCATTCTTTTCCAACAACACAAGAGAAAACTACTCATGGACATCACTAAATAGTCAACACTGAAATCAGATTGATTATATTCTTTGCAGTCAAACATGGAGAAGCTCTATACAGTCAGTAAAAATAAGACCTGGAGCTGACTGTGGCTCTGGTCACCAGCTCCTTATTGCAAAATGCAGGCTTAAATTGAAGAAAGAAGGGAAAACCACTGGGCAATTCAAGTATGACCTAAATCAAATCCCTCATGATTATACAGTGGAGGTAACAAATAGATTCAAGGGATTAGATCTGATAGACAGAGTGCCTGAAAAACTATAGATAGAGGTTCATAACATTGTACAGGAGGCAGTGATCAAAACCATCCCAAAGAAAAAGAATTTCAGGAAGGTAAAGTGATTGTCTGAGGAGGCTTTACAAATAGCTTAGAAAAGAGAAGTGAAAGGCTAACGGGAAAGATATACAGCTGAATGCAGTGTTCCAGAGAATAGCAAGCAGAGATAAGAAGGCCTTCTTCAATGAACAATGCATATGCATCACACTTCTATTTATAATCTCATCACCAAAGTGCATCATTTACAATCTTAAGCTTTATGACTTTGAGGAATCCCAAAAGCTTGACCCTCTGTAAATTGCAACAACCATAATATTTTCAATGTAGATTACTTTATAAATATTTATACTAGTACTTCCTGCTCACATAAGCCAAGATAAGAAGTTGAGTGAGGCTTAGGTTGACTCTCATGGTGCTATAGAGTTACAAATACTCCTCAGGGAGATCTATCAAGAGGCGCAACTTAAAAATATAAGGATTTTGAAAACAGGTTTTGAGCAAGGGCTCAAAACACTGCCAAAGAGGTTGGACAATCAAGAAACAGATTTTGATCAAGTGGTATGTCAGGTTCCAAGGGTTCAACTTGGATCAGGAGAGGGAGCAGATCCCAACAAGGCTGGTATAGGCAGTATGCCCACAAAGACCAACATGGTGAAGCCAGTTAATACAAGAATCAGGCAAGGCTGTGCCCACTGATGTGAGGGTTGAAACCAGGCATCCTATATAGTGGTTTTTAAAATGAAAGCAAGTCAACTTGACTAATGGTACAAGAAACCAATTTTTTTAAATTTATTTTTAATTGGATGATAATTGCTTTACAATGTTTATTGGTTTCTGCAATACATCAACATGAATCAGCAATAGGTATACACATGTCCCCTACCACATGAACCTCCCTCCCACCCCCTACCCCACCCCATCCCACCCCTCTAGGTTGTCACAGAGCATCAGGTCTGAGCTCCCTGCATCATACAGTAAATTCCCACTGGCTATTTTACATATGGCAATGTATATGTTTCAGTGCTACTCAATGTCTCTATTTATCCCATCTTCTCCTTCCCCCACTGTCTGTTCTCTCTATCTCCATCTCAATTGCTGCCTTGCAAATAGGTTCATCAGTACCATCTTTCTAGATTCTATATATATGAATTAATATACAATATTTGTCTTTCTCTTTCTGACTTACTTCATTCTGTATAATAGGCTCTAGGTTCATCTGCCTCATGAGAACTGATTCAAATCTGTACCTTTTTTAAGGCTGAGTAACATTCCATTGTATATATGTACCATAAGTTCTTTATCCATTCATCTAGGCTTGCTTTCATGTCCAAGTGATTGTAAATAGTATTCAATGAACATTGGGGTACATGTGTCTTTTTCAATTATGGAAGAAACCAAATTTTTATTCATTCAATAAATAGTAATTCTTATGTGTCAGGCACTCTGTTAGGTGCAAAGAATATAAAACAGACTTGATCCCTGCTTAACTGAGCTTATAAATCAGTGGGAAGGAAGACAGATATAGATATATAATGACATATATAAAATATACACTAACAGACAGCATCAGGCTTAAGTTCTATCAAAGGAAAATATAAGAAACAGCACGAGAATATTTTTTTCATTGCTCTATATAGTTGACACACGATATTATGTGAGTTTTAGGTGTACTCCATAGTGATTTGATATTTACATAGATGATGAGTGATAGATCAATTGTTTGGCGCTCAGATTTCTTTATAGTCCAACTCGCACATTCATACATGACCACTGGAAAAACCATAGCCTTGACTAGACGGACCTTTGTTGGCAAAGTAACGTCTCTGCTTTTGAATATGTTATCTAGTTGGTCATAACTTTCCTTCCAAGGGGTAAGCGTCTTTTAATTTCATGGCTGCTATTTCCTGTAGCTTTCCTCAATGTGAGCCCTACTGGTTTTCAAAGCCAGACATCCTGAAGTCTAGGTTTCTTTTACAGGACCCTCAGAGCCCAATTTGGAGCTTAGACCCTCAGCTCCTTGGGGATGACCTCTGTGATAGTGATTATCCTTCCATTTGGGGGTCACCTACTCCTGGGGGGTGGGTCCTGACTATACCATGTCTTTACCCCTCCTGCCCATCTTGTCATGATTCCTTCCTCATATCCTTAGTTGTGGAAAACATTCTCTGCTAGTCTTCAGGTTGTTCTCATAGACAACTGCTCTGTAAACAGTTGTCGTGTTGACATACCCATGGGAGAAGAATAATTCTGGGCCTTCCTGCTCTGCCATCTTGGCCACTTCCCCTATGAGGACTGACATTTATTTTAGAGTCAGAGAAGACTTTCTGAGGAACCAACTTTGAAATGAGACTTGATGGATTTGTAGAGGTGAAGCTGACAAAGAGAGGGAAGCAGAGCATGCAGAGGTGAGAAGGCGTAAGATGTTCTGTGAAGGGGTGAGAACTGTGGGCGCAGGGACTTGACAGAAGTCCAGCAGAGCCAGGGCATAAGAAGAAGGTGAGCCCAGGGACCTGCAGAACCCATCAACTGGGGTAGGGTTCTGGAATTATGCCAAGTGGAACTGAAAACCTTTGAAAGTTTTCAACCAGAGAAGTAAATTGTCCAGACTGGCTTTTGTTTAAGAAGCTCACCTAGGGAATTCCCTGGTGGCCCAGTGGCTAAGACTCTGTGCTCCCTATGCAAGGGGGCTCAGGTTTGATCTCTGGTCAGGGGACTAGATCCCATATGCTGCAACTAAGAGTTCGAATGCCACAACTAGAGATTCTGCATACCACACCGAAGATGGAAGACCGTGCATGCATCAACTAAGACCTGGTACAGCCAAATAGATAAATATTAGGGGGAAGAAAGAAGCAGCAGCTCACCTTGGCCTGCTAAATTGGAACAGGTTGAGAGTGGAAGCAAAAGGAATAGTTAGGAGGTTTCTGCAATGGTCAAAAAAGAACTGACCATGGCTTAGACTGTGGAAGGGCAGTGGAGACAGAGAGAAACCAGAGGGAGTTGTTTTTCAGCTCTCCTCTGCCTGGCATATAGATGAGGCCCACCCAACTCCACTTCCTTATGTGCCTATTCCAATTGCTGTCACCAGTTCCACCTAATGTGGGTCCATCAATATCACAGAAAAGATTTCACCCAGCAGTTACCTGGCTTGGTTAGTGATCCTCAGAACGGAGAGATTTTTCACAACCAAGATTCACATGAAAACTCGATTCTCCTTAGGTTAAAAGACTGCTTCTGGTGAGTAAAGCAGAAGCATTGCCTGCTGCTAATTATTTTGCATTCGTTTTGGCAGGACATACCTGAAATGCTAGCGCCAAACACACTGGAACTGACCTAACCACAGGAAAAGCAACACTGCTTAGTTGAAAATCTGCAAGAAACTCGTGATTTATTATTAATGTCACCATGGGCACTGGGGCTTTGATATGGATGCTGGCGATACCTGGCGTGCTTTCAACCAGGCACAACAATCTCACACTCTTTCCCCCCTGCCCGAGAGCATTTAATTCAAGGGGAAAGAAGCTTTTTCAGCAGTTTGCCCTTCAGACCAGTTTTGAGTGCAGAAACCAAATAATTTCAAAGGGGATGTGGGATTTGCTCTCAGCACAATTTGAAAACCACAAGGTTTAGTAGAAACAGGACTTGCAAAGGAAATGAGCACTTCTAAGCAGGACTTCCAGGCACATCCTTTGTCATTTAAATATGAAACCCACGTTTATTGTCCAGCTTTGAAGTTTCCAATTCTTTAACTTCCCTTACCTTCAATGCACCCAAAGGGAGAAACACTTAAGACCTTGATTCCTGTCCCCAGTCCTTGGCCACATATAGAATTATGTATAATTATATCCCATTATGTATCTCAGGAGAATGCCCAGAGCTTCCTAAACGCTCCTTGGCAAAGCAGGGCTGGGGTGGAAAGGAAGGTAGAGCCATGCACTTCCAATCTTGTAGATGAGACTAAGGAGCACACAGCTGGGGCACAAGGACACAGCACCCTTATCCTCTCAGCACTTCATGCCAATAACTTCAGTTAATAAGCTCCCATGTCACTTGCTAAGTCATCCCTCTGCCACAGGGAATATTTATTCCTCTAAAAGAGAGATAAGAGGAGCTCCCATTATCGATCCCCGGCATTGGCAGCGTTAACATTCATTCATTCATTATTGAATCAGCAAATATTTAAATGACAGACACTGGGCCCCTTAGACAAGTTACTTAACCTCTCTGAGCGCCAGAGGTCTCATATTTATAATGGGGTTCATAACCTGATTGCAAGGTAATTTTGACAATTAAATGAGATATTTTTAAAACACTAAGAAGTGTCTGGCCATTAGTAGCTGCTCCATTTTTTCCTTTCTTTTGCCTTGTACTTGCTCTGGTCACTCTTTCAGTGGGGTCTTTCTTGTTGCTGAACTTATGTCCATCTCAGAAAAATACTCAGCAGAGAATTCCATGGACAGAAGAACCCAGCGGTCTACAGACCGTGAGGTCATAAAGAGTTGGACACAACTAAGCGACTTTCACTCACTCGCTCACACAGCCCTTAGGGGGCTTTCCGGGCGGCTCAGTGGTAAAGAATTCACCTACCAAGCAGGAGATGTGGGTTCGATCCCTGGATCAGAAAGATCCCCTGGAGGAGGAAATGCTAACCCACTCCAGTATTCTTGCCTGGAAAATTCCATGAACAGAGGAGCCTTGCCGGCTACAGTCCATAGGGTTGTAAAAGAGTCAGACATGACTTATTGACCACACAACAACAACACAACCCTTGGAGTTGCCAGAGGAGGTTTTATAGTGAATATTCTAGAGCCAACTCTGTTGTCTTGGAAAAACAGAAAGCCCTTGCAGTTCTTAGTAGTTAAGGTCATGGAACTAGGTTGGTCCATAACATATCTCCATGATGGGATGCATTTATTTCCCTTTCTCTGCTGATGCCATGATGATTTCTAATATACAGCCTTTGGGAGGTCAGGTGAATCTTGTTCATACCCTGCGGGCTCCCATATTAGGCATTTACTGTGCTCTTAGAGGGAAGAGTTCCTTTAACTGATTTCTGGCTTTCCTATTAAGTCACAGAGCTCCACTCTGCTGCAGCAGAGGCTCTGAAAGGTCTCAGGAGCATCTTGTTATTTGAAAAGGTACCACAAAATATCAAGCAACGCCGGCCACATAGCAATTGAGAAAAATAAAATATTCATCAGAGGACATTACTGAGAAGGAAATGGCATAGTTAATTTCATGAAAACTCCATTGTAACAGAGGAACAAAATTAATCATGCAATTGTGTTATGACTCCTGAGCCTCAAAGCCAACATAAAATAATTGAGGGAAAAAATGAAAATAAAACAAATCTCTTGCATACATGGAGAGAATGCACAACTGGAAGGTGATAAAAAAAATAATAAATAAAAGGCTCAAGTAATGCAAAGGCTGGCTGGAGTTCTCTCACTTAGGAAGACAAAACTTACATTTTGCTAGTGTCAATGCTAATGGTCATAAGTCGTTTGAATATATTTGATGAGAACATTAGTAAGTAGGAAGATAAGAGCAAAAAAAAGTAGGAACATAAGAGCAAAAAGCTAGCAAAATAAGAATGGGGTAGTTTTGCTAGCCTCAGCTGCAAAATTTTGCAGACTCCATCCGTAGCCTGCATTTTCCCACATAGAGTAAGTTCATCCTATAAGTAGGTCCATTTTTAAAAAATTCTGCAGGGATCGAGAAAAATCCCATCCTATAAGGGCCTACATTCCAGTGAGTGGTGTTGGAAAGGGGTGGCTCAAACTAAAGGGGCAGCCACCATTTACAGAGCACCTATTCTCTGCCAAGTTCTACTGCAGGGCCTTGATATATACTTTCTCCTCTGAGTCACCTGTGTGGATGAATTAGAGAAGCAGCAATGTAAGCAAGCAGGAGAGATTGCCAACATATCAGGAAACTAGAATTCCAATCCTACCTCTGTGAAAATCTGCTGCCTGGCATTGGGCATATTATGTAATACATCTTTGCCTCAGTTATCCCATCTGCTAAATGGGAGTAATCATCCATCTTGTGCCCACCTCAGACAGTTCATGAGAAGACCAAGCAGAACAGTAAAGAGTGCAAAACAAAATGTAACATAAATGCCATGAGTTTTTGCTTTGTTTTGTTTAATTTTGCTTTTGGAACCCTTTGAACTTAGGATACTGATTGGCGTCATGTGCTGATGAGCTTCCCTGCTGGCTCAGTGGTAAAGAATCCACCTGCAATGCAGGAGATGTAGGAGACTTGGGTTCAATCCTTGGGTTGGGAAGATACCCTGGAGAAGACCTCGGCAACTCACTCCAGTATTCTTGACTGGAGAATCCCATAGACAGAGGAGGCTGGTGGGCTACAGTTTGTGGGGTCACGAAGAGTTGGACATGACAGAGCACTGTGTGTGTGTGTGTGTGTGCGTGTGTTTATGAGTGACTTCCTTGTTTACTTAGGAGATTTAGATAGTTCACTTCGGAGTCGGAGAACGATACCCAAAAACGTCCTTTACCCATGTAAAGAGGACGAAACTACTAACTATACTGGAACGTCTCGGGGAGTAATAAAGACGGAACAAGATTAATAGTCTGAGGACCTTTCTACCCCTACAATTCGTTCACCAAAACAATAAGGGGGGAGGTGGGTCCTTAGAACCTCAGAGAGGTCTACAAATTTCTCGAACCTAAACACCCTATTTGAAGAGTAAATAAGGAGTCTAAGGTCGGTATGGGTCCAGGAGAGTGTAGAAATCTAAAAACTTTGACTATCTACGGTGTGATGAAACGAAGAAGTAAAAACGAGAAGGGTTATTGTGGGTGTAGTTGAAGGGGGAGAGTGAAGTTCGTGAGACATCTTCATATAAGGACACTGAGAGGTGTACATAAACAGTCACTCTTCATCTCTCACTCCGAAATTTAGTAGACTGTAGTACCAAATCCAGTAAGTCTCACTTACTGTATTTACTGTAACAAAGGTGTAAAGGTAAGAACCTGAACGTTTTGCATTCATAATGCTGCTGCTGCTTAGTTCCTTCAGCCATTTCTGACTCTGTGAGACCTTACAGTGTGCAGCCCGCCAGCCTCCTTTGTCCATGGCATTCTCTAGGCGTGAGTGGGTTGCCAAGTCTCCAGGCTATCTTCCTAACCCAGGAATCGAACCTGAGTCTCTGGCATCTCCTGCATTGCAGGTGGATTCTTTACTGCTGAGCCAACAGGGACTCTCATCAGCATACTCTAAGCCAATCCAGGGGATCTTCCCAACTCAGAGATTAAACATGTGTCTCCTGCATTGTAGGCAGATTCTTTACTACTGAGCCACCAGAGAAGCCCCACATTCCTAACAGACCTCACCAATTACCCAATTTGACGTTCCGTTTGTGTAGATGAGGACTTTCCAGGTGGTAACAGTGGTGAAGAATTTGCCTGCCAACATAAAAGATGCTTGAGATGCAGGGTTTCTATCCCTGGGTTGGGAAGATCCCCTGGAATAGGAAATGACAACCCTCTCCAGTATTCTTGACTGGAAAATCCCACAGACAGGGGAGCCTGGTGGGCTACAGTCCACGGGGTTGCAAAGAGTCAGACATGACTGAGCGCCTCACCATGCAGGCACACAGGTGTAGATGAAGAAAATTTGGTCCCAGGAGTCTCAAAACTTGGGAAGTATATCACTTCCCCAGACTGGAAAGTATATCACTTGTCGCTGCTTTATTTTCTTTTCAAAATCAGGAGTCCTCCATCTGGGTGACTAGAATCACAGCAAGGGAGGTGCTTGACTATGGACTGTTGGGAGAAGTGGTGAAAGACCCAGAAAAACCTAGTGTTAGAATCTAGAGACAAGGACACCCACCAGATGTAAAAGATGCTTTTAGTGCTCTCCAAACAGGCTCTATGAGAAACAGAAAATGAAATGTATATGACCTTAACAATAAGTGTATGTACTTAACACAACCAACTACATCGATCTAAGATACGTGATCTAGAACACAGGGGGTCAAAAAGAATGAGGAAATATAGAACAGTGTTTCAACAGGTGCTGAGAAATTCTCATGTTAAAATGCATAAGGAAAATAGAGATCTGAGCATTACTCCATATTCAAACTCTACTACATACCTTAATTTAATTTTTAAGATCTAAAGTCTGTGATAAGAGAAACATTTAACAAAATGCTTTAAAAAACCTATTTTCACTAACATCTAATTTATTTTGAGTCTTTATTTTTAATGAATGATTTTTATCTCATGCAAGGAACTCACCAGCATGGTTAAAAATCAAATAATATAGAAAAGTTTAGGATAAAAAAATAAGTCTTCTGCCTAACCTCTCCTTATTCCTCCTATCCTATATCTGAGACAACCACTTTTTATCTTTCTTAGCTGTTCATTTTTCTGTCATCACTACTAGGTTCAGACCAGTATTTCTTGATTTATCAATTAACTAATCACCTTTGAAACTATATTTGAGGCTATATTTTGTGTTTCTGTTGTCTTCAGGTGAACACTTAGATATTTAGTTAAAGCAAATTAAACATGCATTCAATTTACAAGAATTTTTGTTGCTGTAAATCATTTTTTTCCTTTTTTTTATTGGGGTATAATTCCTTTGCAATGTTGTGTTAGCTTCTGCTGTACAACAACGGGAATCAGCTATATGTAAACATATATCCCCTCCCTCTTGAACCTCCCTCCCACCCCTCCCCCCACCCCACCCCCAGGTCATCACAGAGCAACGCGTTGAGCCCCTGGTGCTAAACAGCAGGTTTCCACAAGTACAGGGCTTTTTATAGCTTATGGGGATGCTGAAATATTAAAACTTATCTGATAAGCCCTAGGAAGTGGGTAACGGATCACCTTACTTATTGATTTATATCTGTGTAACATTCATTCCAAGTTTCTTATGTAGAATTCTTTTAACTTCTAAAATTTAGAAAACTGAAAGTTAATAAAACTTAAAGAGACACCTGGTTAAAAATAGTGGTATAAAGAAATATTTACCCTTAAGGAAAATCAACACAATGAAACAGACAAGAAGGGGGTGGGGGTGAATCCCATTTTCATTGAAATTATAAAATATCCACAACCCATGTTAATTGTATCAAATAAATGAAACACAAAGGCATAATATGTGCCTTTATATTCTAACCTGACAAAAGTTTTCCATATTATGTAGAAAGTTTTTTAAGATCCCAATGTACACTTCTCTTATTTGAGACAAGTTCAAGAGTTTGAGAGGCTATTGATACAACACTGAATTCTTGCTCCACTGAGGGTTAAGAGGGGATGATGCAGAAAAGCGCTCACATGCTATCTGCTCAAAGAGTCACCTTCTGGTGTAACTGGGTAGGTTTTCTGCTTTTCAGCTGTTTCTAACAGTCAGCTGGAGAAAAATAAACACTTTTCCCTGGTGGTTCAGAGGTTAAAGCGTCTGCCTGCAATGCAGGAGACCTGGGTTCGATCCCTGGGTCGGGAAGATCCCCTGGAGAAGGAAATGGCAACCCACTCCAGTATTCTTGCCTGGAGAATCCCATGGACGGAGGAGCCTGGCGGGCTACAGTCCATGGGTCGCGAGGAGTCAGACACGACTGAGTGATTTCACTTTCACTTTAGATATTAAGGAGAGTGAGAGACTTATGGCCTACAGAACTCATCCATTTGGCACAGAGATTTCCCACTTCCTCAGAGGGGTGCCAGTCACATTTTGAGAGGCACATTTTGAGAGTGCAGAACACCTGTATTATTGGAGCAAAATAAATAGCAGAGTTGGTGAGAAGGTGTTTGGAAACAATATATGTGAATTTAAACTGCCCTCTCTGCTGGTTCACTCCCCAGCCCCTTGTCACATATGTTCTAGACAAAAGCTAGTCCCAAAAAGACTACATAAATGTAATTCACAATCAATTAGAATCTAGCATAGACAAAAACACCAAAAGAAGGAGTATAATACAACAAACATAAAGCAAATAAAACTACTCTTCAGGATAATACCAAGAGGGAGGAAGGAAAGCATATAAAAGACTATGATATCATATGGAAAATATATAATAACTAAAGGAGAAAATAAATCTTTATTAGATATTGGAGAAGGAAATGGCAACCCACTCCAGAATAAGAGACAGGATGAATAGTAAACTGACATCTCAGAAGTGGAAAATAAAACTATCAAGGAAATGAAAACAAGTTATAAAAGTATAAAGTAGAAATGACTGCTAAAAATATCCAGGAAACTAGATAACAAAACTGAGAAAAATAAAATTGGAAAAATAATTTATAATAACTAAGGGGAGAGTGATATATGCAGAAAACAAGGAGATATATTAGTAGACCTTCTTGAAGTAAACTCAAAACAATGGAAGAAAAAAAACAATCAAAGATACAGTAAAAGAGACGTTTTCCAAACTACAAATGAATTTGAATATATATATATATTTAAGAAAGTTTTTCTTCTGCCATGTATTGGAACAATTTTCTCCTACTGTGTATGTGCATGTGTGTGTAAAATGTTCCAGAAAATGGCATAAAATAATTAACAGTGAAATACACGCTTTTAAAGACATTACCAGACTTCAAAGATTAAAGAGTCCCTGTGCTATACAAGGACATATTATATAGCACTTGGAGCTCAACCCACTATAATGTAACAACCTACATGGAAAAAGAATTTGAGAAAGAATAGATACGTATATAGATATAACTGAATCACTTTGCTGTACATCTGAAACTAACACAATATTTTTAATTAGCTATAAAATTAAAAGTTAAAAAAAATAAAAAGATTCGTAAGGGTGAAAGGATATCAGGAAAATTTGGGGAAAAAAAGTTATTTCTGCTCAAAAATCAAATTTTTTCAGAGCTTTCCATAGTGGTGTTAAAAGCTAAAACAAAATGGAATATGTATATATATATGTGTGTATCTATACACACATATATGACATAAAATGGTCTTGAATGATAACATAAAAGATGATATCATTGATTGCCTTTGAATAATGTACTGGGATTGGGAAGACAGTCTAAACTTTGCTTTTCTATAAAGTTTTAATTTTTAAAGTAGAACATGAAAATAATATTAATAAAATACCATAGCAATTATAATGATGGTGAAGCAACTGTCACAGTTATCAAGGCAAGACTGTATGACCTAAAAAGATATATCCAACTAAGTTGTTTTTTAAGTAGAAAAAAAGCAGACATCATATTCAAATATAGAAGACCTAGGCCACTTTATGGAATAAGTCTGGTAAACAGAATGACTGGAGAAGTCACGATTAAAAAAAAAAACAACTGTTAATAAGCAACCAATCCATTATAATATTGTTAGATAATTGTAAAAAATTATTATAGAACACAGCTACATGTAAACATTGACAAGGTAATGGAGAGAAACCAGCTTTATTCACTGAATTGCACTCAAAGCAGAATTTATTAGATGAGCTCTTACTTATGCAACATTGATCAACACAAGCAATGTCTGGGAAGTAAAATTATGCAAAAGAAAGAAATACAGAATTTATTGCTTTTTCATATTAGGATCTTTCATAAAAATTGAAGAAATGTTCAATATTAAATAAGACACAAAATAATCAAAAGCCACTGCAGTTTCATGGATAGGGTGATCAATTATATTATTCTTAGGATTATTCATTCTTCCCCATCTACCATCTTTATATTCTATCCTACATCATTAATGCAAAATTTGACCATGTGACTTTCTCTGCTTAATGCAATGTTATCAAAGGACAAAATTAGAGGATTCTAATAACACTGTGAGGTTGATTGTTCTTTCCAGGTTCTGCCACTGCTATTAGAAGAATAACATAGATAATCATCTCTATTCTGTAGCCCCAGAAGTAAAAAAAAAAAAAAATGAGTGTTTAGAGACTGAAAGGATAAGTCACAGACCACAGACCAGGTGAAAAAAATTCAAAACATTTACCTAAAAAAGGACTTGTATTCAGAATATACAAAGAACACTTAATACTCATTAATAAGAAAATAACCCAATTTTTAAAAAGACAAAGTTATCTGAACAAACATCTCAGAAAATACACAGATGGTAAATAAGCGCTGAAAATTTTTAATATAAATTGCCATTTAAAAATGAAGATTAAAACAACAATGGATACGCCTCAGTTCAGTTCAGTTCAGCGGTGCAATCCTGTACGACTCTTTGTGACCCCAGGGACCACAGCACGCCAGGCCTCCCTGTCCATCAACAGCTCCCGGAGTTTACCCAGACTCATGTCCATCGAGTCGGTGATGCCATCGAACTGTCTCATGCTCTGTCATCCCCTTCTCCTCCTGCCCTCAATCTTTCCCAGCATCAGGGTCTTTTCCAAAGAGTATGCTCTTCCCATCAGGTGGCCAAAGTATTGGAGGTTCAGCTTCAACATCAGTCCTTCCAATGAACACCCAGGACTAATCTCCTTTAGGATGGACTGGTTGGACCTCCTTGCAGTCCAAGGGACTCTCAAGAGTCTTCTCCAACACCACAGCTCAAAAGCATCAATTCTTCGGCACTTAGCTTTCTTTATAGTCCAACTCTTACATCCATACATGACTAACAGAAAAAACATAAACTTGACTAGACAGATCTTTGTTGACACAATAATGTCTCTGCTTTTTAATATGCTGTCTAGGTTGGTAATAACTTTTCTTCCAAGGAGAATGCATCTTTTAATTTCATGGCTGCAGTCACCACCTGCAGTGATTTTGGAGCCCAAAAAAATAGTGAGCCACTGTTTCCCCATCTATTTGTTATGAAGTGATGGGACTGCATGCCTTGATCTTAGTTTTCTTAATGTTGAGTTTTAAGTCAACTTTTTCATTCTCCTCTTTCACTTTCATAAAGAAGCTCTTTAGTTCTTTTTCACTTTCTGCCATAAGGGTGGTGTCATCTGCATATCTGAGGTTATTGATATTTCTTCCAGGAATCTTGATTCCAGCTTGTGTTTCATCCAGACCAGCATTTCTCATAATGTACTGGGCATATAAGTTAAATAAGTGAAAGTGAAAGTGAAGTTGCTCAGTCGTGTCCGACTCTTTGCGACCCCGTGGACTGTAGCCTACCAGACTTCTCTGTCCATGGGATTCTCTAGGCAAGAATACTGGAGTGGGTTACCATTTCCTTCTCCAGGGGATCTTCCTGACCCAGGGATCGAACCTGGGTCTCCTGCATCAGAGGCAGACGCTTTAACCTCTGAGCCACCAGGGAAGCCTAGGTGACAATATATAGCCTTGACATACTCTTTTCCCGATTTGTAACCAGTCTGTTCTTCTGTGTCCAGTTCTGTTACTTCCTGACCTGCATACAGATTTCTCAGGAGGCAGGTCAGGTGATCTGGTATTCCCATCTATTTCAGAATTTTCCAGTTTATTGTGATCCACACAGTCAAAGGCTTTGGCATAGTCAATAAAGCAGATATAGATGTTTTTCTGGAACTCTCTTGCTTTTTCCATGATCCAGCAGATGTTGGCAATTTGATCTCTGGTTCCTCTGCCTTTTCTAAAACCAGCTTGCACATCTGGAATTTCATGGTTCATGTACTGTAGAAGCCTGGCTTGGAGAATTTTCAGCATTACTTTACTAGCGTGTGAGATGGATACAGTTGTGTGGTAGTTTGAGTGTTCTTTGGCATTGCCTTTCTTTGGATTAGAATGAAAACTGTGGCCTGTCCTATGGCCACTGCTGAGTTTTCCAAATTTGCATGCCTATTGAGTGCAGCACTTTCACAGCATCATCTTTTAGGATTTGAAGTAACTCAAGTGGAATTCCATCATCTCCACTAGCTTTGTTCATAGCGTTGCTTCTAAGGCCCACTTGACTTCACACTCTAAGATGTCTGGCTCTAGGTGACTGATCACACCATCATGATTATCTGGGTCATAAAGATCTTTTTTGTACAATTCTTCTGTGTATTCTTCCACCTCTCCTTAATATCTTCTGCTTCTGTTAGGTCCATACCATTTCTGTCCTTTATTGTGCCCATCTTTGCATGAAATGTTCCCTTGGTATCTCTAATCATCTTGAAGAGCTCTCTGCTGCTGCTGCTAAGTTACTTCAGTCGTGTCCAACTCTGTGCAGCCCCATAGACGGCAGCCCACCAGGCTCCCCCGTCCCTGGGATTCTCCAGGCAAGAACACTGGGGTGGGTTGCCATTTCCTTCTCCAGTGCATGAAAGTGAAAAGTGAAAGTGAAGTCGCTCAGTCGTGTCCAACCCTCGGCAACCCCATGGACTGCAGCCTTCAAGGCTCCTCCATCCATGGGATTTTCCTGGCGAGAGTACTGGAGTGGGGTGCCATTGCCTTCTCCGGAAGAAATCTCTAGTCTTTCCCATTCTATTATTTTCCTCTATTTCTTTGCACAGATCACTGAAGAAGGCTTTCTTATCTCTCCTTGCTATTCTTTGGAACTCTGCATTCAATGGGTATATCTTTCCTTTTCTCCTTTGCTTTTCCCTTCTCTTCTTTTCACAGCTATTTGTAAGCCCTCCTCAGACAGCCATTTTGCTTTTTTGCATTTCTTTTTCTTGGGGATGGTCTTGATCACTGTCTCCTGTACAATGTCATGAACCTCTGTCCATAGTTAATCAGGCGCTCTGTCTATCAGATCTAGTCCCTTAAATCTATTTCTCACTTCCATTGTATAATCATAAGGGATTTGATTTAGGTCATACCTGAATGGTCTAGTGGTTTTCCCTACTTTCATCAATTTAAGTCTGAATTTGGCAATAAGGAATTCATGATCTGAGCCACAGTCAGCTCCCGGTCTTGTTTTTGTTGACTGTATAGAGCTTCTCCATCTTCGGGTGCAAAGAATATAATAAGTCTGATTTCGGTGTTGGCCATCTGGTGATGTCCATGTGTAGAGTCTTCTCTTATGTTGTTGGAAGAAGGTGTTTGCTATGACCAGTGTGTTCTTTTGGCAAAACTTTATTAGCCTTTGCCCTGCTTCATTCTGTACTCCAAAGCCAAATGTGCCTGTTACTCCAGGTGTTTCTTGACTTCCTACTTTTACATTCCAGTCCCCTTTAATGAAAAGAACATCTTTTGGGGGTGTTAGTTCTAAAAGGTCTTGTAGGTCTTCATAGAACCCAACTTCAGCTTCCTCAGAGTTCCTGGTTGGGGCATAGACTTGGATTACCATGATATTGAATTTGCCTTGGAAACAAACAGAGATCATTCTGTCATTTTTGACATTGCATCAAAGTACTGCATTTCAGATTCTTTTGTTGACTATGATGGCTACTCCATTTCTTCCAAGGGATTCCTGCCCACAGTAGTAGATATAATGGCCATCTGAGTTAAGTTCACCCATTCCAGTCCATTTTAGTTCCCTGATTCCTAGAATGTTGACATTCATTCTTGCCATCTCTGGTTTGACCACTTCCAATTTGCCTTGATTCATGGACCTATCATTCCAGGTTCCTACGCAATATTGCTCTTTACAGCATCAGACCTTTCTTCTATCACCAGTCCCATCCACAACTGGTTGTTGTTTTTGCTTTGGCTCCATCCCTTCATTCTTTCTGGAGTTATTTCTCCACTGATCTCCAGTAGCATATTGGGCACCTATCAACCTGAGGAGTTCATCTTTCAGTGTCCTATCATTTTGCCTTTTCATATTGTTCATGGGGTTCTCAAGGCAAGAATACTGAAGTGGTTTGCCATTCCCTTTTCCAGAGATCCCCCACATCCAAGGTAAGGAGCAGTGGCTGCGCTTTGCTGGAGCAGCTGTGAAGAGATATCCCATGTCCAAGGTAAGAGAAACCCCACTAAAATGGTAGGTGCTGAGAGACAGCATCAGAGGGTAGACAGACTGAAACCACAATCACAGAAAACTAGCCAATATAATCACATGGACCACAGCTTCATCTAACTCAATGAAACCAAGCCACGCCCCATATAGGGCCACCCAAGATGTTCAGGTCAAAGTGGAGTGTTCCGACAAAAAATGGTCCACTGGAGAAGGGAATGGATACGCCTATACACCTATTAAAGTAGCTAAGATTCGAAAAACAATACCAAATGTTGGCAAGAATAGAGAGCATTAGGAATACAATTAATTGCAGGTAGAAATACAAACACTAAAGCCACTCTGGATGGAAGTTTGACAGTTTCTTTTAAACATAGTTTATCCTACAATTCAGCTTTTGTTCTCCGAGTTGCTTATTCAGATGGGCTGAATATATGTCAACACAAAATCCTGCATATGAAAGTTTCTAGTGGTTTTATCCTTTCACCAAAAACTGAAAACAAGATATTCTTCAATAGGTGACTATAGAAATATACTATAGTATATCACACAATGAAATACTATTCATTGATATAAAGAAACAACCCTTCAGGCTACAAGGACATAATGGAATCTTAAATGCATATTGCTAAGTAAAGGAAGCCCCTTCAGAAGGTTACAAACAATAGCATTCCATTTATATGACATTCTGGAAAAGGAAAAACCATAAAGTAAAAAGAGAGGAAAAGAAGAATGAATAGCTGAAGAATGGGGTATTTTACCATGGTGGCGCAATAGAGTTGGACGTGACTTACGGACTAAACAATAACAACTAATGGCAGTACATGACACTATACATTTATCAAAATCCATGTGTGTGATGTGTGTGTTCAGTTCAGTTCAGTTCAGTCACTCAGTCGTGTCCGACTCTTTGCGACCCCATGAATCACAGCACGCCAGGCCTCCCTGTCCATCACCAACTCCTGGAGTTCACTCAGACTCATGTCCATCGAGTCCATGATGCCATCCAGCCATCTCATTCTCTGCTGTCCCCTTCTCCTCCTGCCCCCAATCCCTCCCAGCATCCAAGTCTTTTCCAATGAGTCAACTCTTCCTATGAGGTGGCCAAAGTACTGGAGTTTCAGCTTTAGCATCATTCCTTCCAAAGAAATCCCAGGGCTGATCTCCTTCAGAATGGACTGGTTGGATCTCCTTGCAGTCCAAGGGACTCTCAAGAGTCTTCTCCAACACCACAGTTCAAAAGCATCAATTCTTTGGTGCTCAGCTTTCTTCACAGTCCAACTCTCACATCCATACATGACAACTGGAAAAAACATAGCCTTGACTGGATGGACCTTAATCAGCAAAGTAATGTTTCTGCTTTTCAATATGCTATCTGGGTTGGTCATAACTTTTATTCCAAAGAGTAAGCGTCTTTTAATTTCATGGCTGCAGTCACCATCTGCAGTGATTTTGGAGCCCAAAAAAATGAAGTCTGACACTGTTTCCACTGTTTCCCCATCTATTTCCCATGAAGTGATGGGACCAGATGCTATGATCTTCATTTTCTGAATCTTGAGCTTCAAGCCAACTTTTTCACTCTCCACTTTCACTTTCATCAAGAGGCTTTTTAGTTCCTCTTCACTTTCTGCCATAAGGGTGGTGTCATCTGCATATCTGAGGTTATTGATATTTCTCCTGGCAATCTTGATTCCAGCGTGTGCTTCTTCCAGCTCAGCGTTTCTCATGATGTACTCTGCATAGAAGTTAAATAAATCATGTCCAATTCTTTGCAATCCCATGGACTATAGCACCGCCACTACCCACCCCAGGCTCCTCTCTCCATGGAATTTTCCAGGAAATACTGAAGGGGGTTGCAATTTCCTACTTCAGGGGATCTTTCTGGCTCAGGGATCAAACCTTAATCTCCTGTATTAGCAAATGAATTCTTTACCACTAGCACCACATGAGAATTTACAACACAAAGAATGCACCTTAATAAATGCAAACTTTAAAAAATCATTTAAGAGTTTAGAGGATCCCAATAAACAATGCAGACCATGAGAAGAGAATCTAATTGTATTTAAAATATATGAAACAACTTCAGTGAAGAGGATGCATGCATGCTCAGTCATGTCCAACTCTTTGTGACCCCATGGACTATAGCCCACCATGCTCCTTTGTCCATGGGATTTTTCAGGACAAAATACTGGAGTGAGATGACATTTCCTTCCCCAGGGGATCTTCCTAACCTAGGGATTGAACTTACATCTCCTGCATTGGCAGGCAGATTCTCTACCACTTGGCTACCTAGCAAAGAGGGTAGGGAAAGTGTATTGACCTAAGGGACTTTGAAAATTAATGGAATCTTTAAGAGAAAGTGCAAAAGGAACTGAATATAGTCAGTGTAGAGTAAGTTGATAAAACTGTTTCCCATAAGATAAGTGGAGAAGGCAATGGCACCCCACTGCAGTACTCTTGCCTGGAAAATCCTATGGATGGAGGAGCCTGGTGGGCTGCAGTCCATGGGGTTGCTAAGAGTTGGACACGACTGAGCGACTTCACTTTTACTTTTCGCTTTCATGCATTGGAGAAGGAAATGGCAACCCACTCCAGTGTTCTAGCCTGGAGAATCCCAGGGAAGGGGGAGCCTGGTGGGCTGCTGTCTGTGGGGTCGCACAGAGTCGGACATGACTGAAGCTACTTAGCAGCAGCAGCATAAGACAGGGATTAATAATTCTAATACTGCTGTACATATCCACTGAAAATGAAGAATTGAGTAAATAGATGGTGGGTGATGAAAGCCAAGTTTCTTACTTTTGGAAGGTTACAGATTAGTAAGGGTAACTAGCTAGAATAATCTGTGTGGTAATGGATTAGAATTGGAAACCTCAGTAAGAACTCATGTCTAACTTAACATAGTTATAGTTTTTTGGATAAATAAATATTTACAGATATAAAGATATACACAGATATATTTTTGCTCTGTCAGCTGAGAAAGCCTAGAAGAAATAATACTACAGTAGAAATGAGCACACTTACCACCCAAATATTGGTTTCTAAAATCATTTTCCAATAAGGAACCAGGGATTATTAGAGAGATGGCTGGTCCTAGGACTAGGGCAAGGAATATACAAAATGAGTCTGGAGCATTTTATAGCCCAGAAAGTAAGAAAGTGCTCAAAGAAAATATACACACACACTGACGGCAGTACATTAAAGGGGCGCAACAGCCAAAGCTGAAACAATTCAAGCAAGAATGAAATCAAAATTTGTTTCTCTGAATTTCTTCCCTAAAAGCCTTAACCTGAAGCTAACCATTAGAAACACACCAGAAAAAAATTAATAGAAGGGCATCCTTCATTATTCCTGCCCAGTACCCCTCAAAACTATTGGGGTCTTTCATAACAAGGACTAACTAACTGCCGCAGTCCCAGAAGACCCTAAAGAGACATGACAACTAAATCTATGGTATCCCAGACAGTATCCTGGAACAGAGAATGGGCACTAGGTAAAAACCAAGGAACTCCAAATTATCTATAGACTTCAGCTAATAACAGTGAATCAATTTTTCATTAATTATAACAAATGTATTATACAAATATGTTATTAAAAATAGGATTAACTGTGAGAGAAGTGCTTATGGGAACCTTCAGTACTATTTCTAAAATATTTTAAAAAATATATTTATTGATAACAAAAGTTAAAAACATGGGACTGTCCTGAGCCTGAATATGAATGAGGAACCAAGTCCAGTCAGATCTATAGCAGGAGGTGAAGCTTCCATATAGATCTACTGATTCACAAAGCTGGAAGAAGTATTCTGGAAATTCCCTGAATTCTTAAAATTGAGGACATGCAACCTGAACTTTGGTAAATATTGTCAAGATGCTGCTTAAAATGCTCTACTCTTTAAACCTCTACCAAATACATGAGTTTTCGTTTACTCTCACTTTTGTTACACTTGACAATACAAATACTTCAATTTTTTGCTAATTTATCCAGTGAAATACTTCACTTCTCTGAATTTGAGTGTCGCTGTTTCCTCTTCCTAGTAAAAATGGGCTTCTTTTATCAAGAAATACTCCAGGAGACATCTCAACAGATAAGAACTTTTAAAAATGTGACTCCAATAACATCATCATGAGATTAGCAATAATTCCTTATAATATTTTAATACTGACTTCAAGTTCTATGTTTCTGAATATTTTAAAATGTTTTTAAAATTTATTTGAGTAACAATCCAAACAAACAAGTTTCATACATTGCATTTAATTTTTAAGACTTCTTTGATGTGGACCACTTTTTAAGTCTTTATTGAATTTGTTATAATATTACTTCTGCTTTATGTTTTGGTTTTTTAGTCACAAGGCATACAGGATCTTAGCTTCCCAACCAGGGACTGAGCTTGCACTACCTGCATCGGAAGGTAAAGTTTTAACCAATGGACCACCAGGAAAGTCTTCATATATTAAATTTACATTATGTGAGTACAAGTCCCTTTTTCTTTTCTTTTCTTTTTTTTTTTTTTTTTCATTTCATTTTTTTTTTTTTTTTTTGGTTATTTACTATTTGAAAAAAATAAATCATTTATCTTACAGAATACTGGATTTTACTGATTAAATTATCTTAATATCATTTAACATGACCTCCATATCCTATATTTTTTAGTAAACTGGGAGTTAGATCTAGAGGTCTGATCAGTTATGGGTTATTTCTTTTGTCAACAGTTTATTGTAACATTTCTGTACACTTTCTATTGCCTTGCATCAGAAGAAAAGTATGTCCTATTTTTCCCTCCTTTAGTGATGGAAAGACTAATTAGTGAATTCAGGTCATGTCAGCCTGATCCATCTATTATTAAGTTTCACATCTCATGTTTCTTATCTAATGGTTTTACCAAATATTGATGACCATCAACTAGATCCATTAAGACTGTAAATGTGGTTTTCTGTTTCTATCATTTCTTCTCATTTTTAAGCTATGAATTAAAAAAAAATAATAACTTTCCTTCACTAATTGTTTTCCTGCTCTGAAATACAGTTCATGCAAGAAAGACATCAAGTGAGTTACTACCTTACTTGCAATACAAACTGTCTGAATCTGGGGGATATTGTAACCACTGTTTCCGCCAGTGGATGAGCGGAGCAGATTCAAGTGCAGCTTAGGGATTTCTTCAACATGCAATTCCTTTTCCAATACAATTAGCTGAGCACCAAATGCTTCATGTCAGCCCTCTCAATATTCACCCTCTGAGTCATCCTAATGAGGGCCTTTGCCAGGGCTTCATCTGGAGAAGACCTAGACATTATCTCTGCCAAAGAGGTTGGGTATGAACCTGAGTAGTAAGAAGATGACAGTTACATTGTTTTCTCCTTGGTATTATTGACTAGCTTTGATTTTCTTCTAGGCAACTCTACATTGTGAGCGACTGGAAACAACAGGTGGTAACCCATCTGGCATATTTTCTTTTGTCTTGATTTTTTTCTTGTACCTCTTGGAACATATGTTAGAACTAATAGGTTAGAAATGCAATAATCTTTACAAATAAAGTCAAAAATTTTATCAGTACTTTCTCTCCCTCTGGGCTTCCCTGGTAGCTCAGACAGTAAAGAATCCTCCTGCAATTCAGGAGATCCATATTCGATCCCTGAATCAGAAAAATTCCCTGTAGAAGGGAATGGCAACCCACTGCAGTATTCTTGCCTGGGGAATTCCACAGACAGAGGAGCCTGGCTGCTACAGTCCATGGGGTCCCAAAGAATCAGAAACAACTGACCAACCAGCACTTTCACTTTCATTTACTTTCCCTTAAGTTATTTGCTTCTGTACAAAACCAAGAATCATACCACTGAAGAAATCTTCTTGAGTCTGGAAAAGTAAAATTTTCCTATATCATCATTAACAGGTGATATTATTTGTCAGTTTCTTGTTACAGACTACTACTATCCCAAGTATTTTAAAATATATAATTTAATTCTGATATCACAAAAATCCAAAAAGGTTGTTTTATAAATAACTAAACGTCCATGATCATTCACAGCATTAAGTAGTGGAATTGATACTATAACCTAGGTCAGTATTGTCCCAAAGTTTGTATTCTTCCTTTATTTTTCTCCACCAGAAACATTTACTGAACACTTTCCCCTTATCCAAGGCACTGCCCAAAGTGTTGGAAAAAGAGAGTAATATGCTGGTCTCTGTTCTCACCATCCTTGCTATTTTGACTCAAAGTGTGGTCTTAGGTCCAAGCAGCAAGGACATCACCTGGGAGCTTGACATCTATGAAGAACTGTCTTCTGGGCAACTTTATATTGTAAGGTATCAAAAGCAAAATGTCATAACCCACCTGGCACATTTTCACTTGAACTCATTTTTTTCTCTTTTTACCTCTTGGAATCTATGAAGAATCCAGGATTTCACCCCAAACCTACTGAATAAGAATATGCATTTTAATACGATATCCAGGTACCAGGTACACATAAGAAATATTGTATTTGAGATTAATTTAAAATTTTACCTAGTTGTGAAAATAATATACAGTTACTTAAAAAGAAAACTAACTACATAGAATAACTAGAGATGAGTAGAGAGTGAGCACTGCAAGAAGCCATCACCGTGGGGATACACTGGAACTAGAAAATGTGTAGCTCAGATCCGGGGAAGACTGTTGGAGGAAGGAGAGCTCAAACTGTATCATCCTTTGACTGGCAACTGGAGAGGGGAATGACAAGCCACTCCAGTATTATTGCCTGGAAAATTCCATGGACAGAGGAGCCTGGCAGGCTAAAGTCCATGTGGTCACAAAGAGTCAGACATGACTGAGTGACTATCACCTTCACCTTGACTGGTAACATGGGGAAGACGGTTCTGAGTAAAAAGACTGTGACAATTCCAGGCATAAAAGTAGACAGATGTTTATGGAATGCATGAGAAGCAGGACTGACTCTGGCCAAAATGACCCCTCATGAGTCTCTCTAGGAAAAATTAGAGGCTGTGGTTTCATCTCTCTTCTGCTAGGAACTTACCCAGAATCTATCATTTTGTTGGTATTCAATAAATATTTGTTGAATGAAAGGCACTTCTTAAAAGTTATGTCTCCTTACTGAATTATGTGTGTACACATGCTAAGTCATTTCGATCATGCTCAACTCTTTGTGACCCTATGGACCATAATCCACCAGGCTCCTCTGTCCATGGCATTCTCCAGGCAAGAATACTGGAGTGGGTACCATGCCTTCCTCCAGGGGATCTTCCTGACTCAGGAATCAAACACGCATATTTTATATCTTCTGCATTGACAGGTGGCTTTCTACCACTAGCACAACCTGGGAAGACCTATAGTGTATGTACTTAATCTAATCAGTTTGTTTCAGTCGCTCAATCATGTCTAACTCTTTGCAACCCCATGGGCTGCAGCATGCCAGGCATCCCTGTCCATCCCAACTCCCAGAGCCTACTCAAACTCATGTCCATTGAGTCAGTGATGCCATCCAGTCATCTCATCCTCTGTCATCCCCTTCTCCTCCTGCCTCCAATCCCTCCCAGTATCAGGGTCTTTTCCAGTGAGTCAATTCTTCCCATGAGGTGGCCAAAGTATTGGAGTTTCAGCATCAGCATCAGTCCTTCCAATGAATATTCAGGACTGATCTCCTTTAGGATGGACTGGTTGATCTCCTTGCAGTCCAAGGAACTCTCAAGAGTCTTCTCCACCACAGTTCAAAAGCATCAATTCTTTGGTGCTCGGCTTTCTTTATAGTCCAACTCTCACATCCATACATGACCACTGGAAAAACCATAGCTGTGACTAGATGGTTCTTTGTTGGCAAAGTAATGTCATACGCTGTCTAAGTTGGTCATAAGTTTTCTCCCAAGGACCTTTTTGCTTTGCTTCCAAGCATCTTTTAATTTCATGGCTGCAGTCCCCATCTGCAGTGATTTTGGAGCCCCCAAAAATAAAGTCTGTCATGGTTTCCATCGTTTCCCCTTCTATTTGCCATGACTGGCCGGTCTAGATGCCATGATCTTAGCTTTCTGAATGTTGAATTTTAAACCAACTTTTTCAGTCTCCTCTCAATTTCATCAAGAGGCTCTTTAGCTCTTTTTCATTTTCTGCCATAAGTGTGGTGTCATCTGCATATCTGAGGTTAATGACATTTCTCCTGGCAGTCTTGATTCCAGTGTTATTAATATTTTCTAAGTTAAGATGTTGGGGATGGTTTCAACTTGAGGAAAGTTTCAACCATTGCTGAAAACTTTGGTTTATGCCTAGATAGCACAGTGATGAAATCAAAGGACTTTTGCATTTATAAGTACTGTGCAGAGAGATCAGAGTATTATATAAGCATCTTATTTCATGAAGGGAATTATTATGGTCAGTATTTAGGAATATTTCCTTAGAATAGACTCATAAAATAGAATTACCTGATGAAAGATATATGAACATTTTAAAGCATTGAATCACCTTGCTAAACTGATTTTTGAAAATGGTGTTTCCTTTGGCAATACCATAATCTGAAAAACTGCTTTGGAAGAAGGTACAGAGGAGTGGGCTAAATGTTTGATGAATAACAAACAATGGCTTCCATTTGGAGTTACTATAATTTTTCAAGAAATGTAATAGTCAATTTACATATTATAGCCTTAATGCTTATCATGGTTTTAAAAATATATATTATTATTGCCATTTTACAGATAAGGAAACTAAGGTTGAGAAGGGTTTGATGTTGTTGTTGCTTAGTTACTAAGTCATATCTGACTCTTCTGTGACCCCACGGACTGTGGCCCACCAGGTTACTCTGTCCATGGGATTTTCCAGGCAAAAATACTGGACTGGGGTGCCATTTCCTTCCTCAGGGAATCCTCCTGACCTAGAGATCAAACCCACATCTCTTGCATTGGCAGGCAGATTCTTTACCCCTGAGTCACCTGGGAAGCCCTTGAAGGGCTTAATAACTATCTCCAAAAATCACACAGCTATTAAATGTTAGAGCCAGAATTTGAAACCAGGTCTCTTAACCATCCCTATGCCAAAATTTCTGTTCTGGCTAGCTTTTACTGCATAAAGAATTACCTCCAAATCCAGTGACTTTAATCAGGCACTGTTTTATTATATCTCACAATTTTGTGGATCAGGACTTTGCCCATGGCTTGGCTGGGCAGTGCTTTTCCTCTGCATGGAATTAGCTGGGGCAGTTCATGTGGACGTGAAGTATCCACTTCAGTGATGGCTCATTCAAATAATTGCATGTAAGTGCTGGCTGTTGACTGAAAAGTCAGGGAATACCATCAGTTGAGGGTCTTAGTTCTTTCATACATGGACTTCTACACTGGAGAAATTGAATTTTTTCACTGCATCGATACTGGATTCCAAACATAAGTATTCTAGAAGACAGGATGTAGAAGTTGACAGTTCCTTAAGACCTAGGCATTAAAAGTGGTACAGAACCATTTCTACAAGATTCAGTTGTTCAGAGCTTCAAAGTAAAAACATACAGACGTAGACCCCTACATAGGTGTCAAACAATTAGCAGCATCTTTATCACATTTCCTAAAATAAAATACTAAAAAATACATATATTCAAGTTACCCACCATATATATTCCAGAATGATTCATGGACACTAAGACTTTGAAGAAGGTTGTCTTCACCATTATAAGAAATATTATATTTCATTCTACTTTCTGAAACCTGTGTATGAATTATTTTGAGAAAAAATGAAGACATTTTCTTAAGATTTTACTATAAAGTCTTTATTTCAGAAATATGAAGTGGTCATAGAAAACACTGAATCACTGAAAGGGTACAGTGTGCATTTTTAGCTTTCTCTTTTTGCCCTCTGACCTGGCATGTAAGTCACCAGCAGGAAGCTGCAATTTGAGAAGTGGTAACTCTCTGAATTCAAGACATGGTTTCCAGATGACAGCAGTTAGTTAAATATTGCTTTTTCATCAGTAAAGCACTGCAAAAGCATGTGTTTCAGTAGGTAACTATGCAAGAGAGCCCCAGTTCTCCCAACTACAGGATAAACTGGCCTGGGTCCATCGATGCCTTTAATCTAGTTAGAATTCAAATGAGGTTTCCATTTTATAAATCCATGCAGACCTCATTCTAAGCCAACACAGGTGAATCTGGCTTCCTGGCAACTAGAAACATTGCTGACACATTTCCACTCCATTAAAAACCTCCCTTCCTTCTACACCTGTGTTGAGACCCTGCATTCATGGTTGGCCGAGTGTACTCTTTTCAGGAGTTCATTCGCTAAAGCACCACATCTATTTTCCAGATTAAGCAAATGTGAAAAGCCAACATAATTCCTATATATCCACCTACTCTCATATCTAAAGAAATCTCCCTTGGAGACTCTCCAGAGAATCCATGCTCTTCCTTCTGCCCTGTGCCCATCTAAGTTTCAGGGTTCTGAAAGTGAGACCAACTCAGAAAAACATTCACAGGGTAACAGATGAAAAAATAAAAAATTGGACTTCATTAACAGTGTAGTCAGAATCCCCTGTATGAATTTACCTCCATTTGCATGGCAGACACAGGATGAGTGTTCAAGGATATGCGTGACCAAGAACATCACACTATAGATTCAGATCTGTAATTTAAGGGTTATCTGCTGTTCCCAACATTCTCACAGTAAATGAAATGCTTTGAATAACATGTACACATTTGAAAATATATTCACAGAGGGACTGTTAGCCCCTCCTAGATCAGAAACTACAAATGTGGGTTAGGATTATGACTGCTAGTACTGAGAACACCATGGAGAGATGACAAGTCAGAGATAGGCTTCAGTTGCCCAGGTTTTGACACTTTTTATTTATCTCAGACTCTAACCATTTCTCCCCTTGCCTACATCACGTCACCCTGGAACACAAAATAAGATTAAAATATCCTTGAATTCCTTCTCCCCTCTGCACAATAGGCTAAACCTTGGGCAAAAGGCTAATCAAGTTTTCTTTGCATCATGAAGTTATGAAAGTTTATGCTACCAACTATCTTTCCAAAATTAAAAAAAAATGTAATCTAGGGTGTCCTAATGATGCTCTCTTCAGCAACTTCATATTTTCTGAAAGATGGCTTCTGTGGAGAGCAGTAACAGTTTTATAGTGTAATTCAGAGAAGAATAAAGAACTAATTCAGGCTTTGTTTTATTTAGCTACAAAATTAAAGCACTAGAACTCATCACTTAAAGGATTTCATTGCACCTGAACATACACTCAGAGAGGTTCTTTACCTCTATCAAATGCTCAAAAAGGAAAATCTTGCTTTATAATATAATATATACATATATATGTATATACATGTACATATCAACATAGCTCTTCTTATGATGTTAGTATGAACAGTTAATGAAAACAAAAATAGACCTATATTTGCAACTATATATCTGATTAAAAGGTAAGGTGGTGTAATTTTTTTTTTTTTTTTTTTAGTGTAATTGTACTTTCCTGGGCTCCAAAATCACTATGGATGGTGACTGCAGCCATGAAATTAAAAGACACTTGCTCCTTGGAAGAAAAGCTATGACAAACCTAGACAGTGTATTAAAAAGCAGAGATATCACTTTGCTGACAAAGATCCACACGATCAAAGCTATGGTTTTTCTAGTAGTGGTATACAGATGTGCGAGCTAGACCACAAGCAAGGCTGAGTACCAAAGAATTGATGCTTTCAAACCATGGTCCTGGAGAAGACTCTTGAGAGTCCCGTGGACTAAAGGAGATCAAACCAGTCCATCCCAAAGGAAATCAGTCCTGAATATTCATTGCAAGGACTGTTGCTGAAGCTAAATCTCCAATACTTTGGCCATCTGATGCAAAGAGTTGACTCATTGGAAAAGACCCTGATGCTGGGAAAGATTGAGGGCAGGAGGAGAAAGGGGCAACATTGGATGAGGTGGATTGATGTTATCACTGACTCAATGGATATGAGTTTGAACAAACTTGAGGAGACAGTGAGAGACAGGGAAGCCTGGCATGTTGTAGTCCACGGGGTTACAAAGAGTTGGACACAATTGGGCAACTGAACAACGACAACTTTTTTTAAGCCCAAATTTTCTAGAAAACAAATCCTGAGGCAAAATAGACATTTAATGTTTCATTAGGCATACAATCCCAAGAAAGTTAGATTAGAGAAAAAAGAAAATGAGGTGAAGAAGGAGGGAAAGCAAATATAAAAAGGTGAATTATGAATCTGGCCACTGCACAGTCTTAGCAGACAGCACACTGGTAGCTCGGTCACAGCACATCTCTTAAGAGGGCACAATTAAACACTACATCTGGCAACAGCCCATCAGATAGACGGAAGGAAAATAATTTTTCCACAAGCTTCCCAATATCTTCTGTTCGTCATTGATCAAGGCTTCCCTCTGGGGCCTATGAGAATATAGTTAACACCAGGCTAACTGGAAAGTCGCTCAGCAGCATCTAACAAAAAACCATGGCCAAGCAAATCTTATGAGGTTTGTGAATCTGAATCAACACAAGTATGTGGAAATACTTGCAGGGGGCCTTAAAGGACACTACTGTAGCATTGTTTTTACAAAGAAAATTGAAAAAAGGGCTGAATATATATTTTAATAATTAATAATATTAGTAATAATATCCATTATTAGGGTAATAGTAAATATATAATGGTATATGTAAAGTCACTTCAGTTTTGTACAACTCTTTGTGACCCATGGACTATAGCCCTCCAATCTCCTCTGTTCATAGGATTCTCCAGGCAAGAATACTGAAGTGGGTTGCATGCTCTCCCCCAGGGGACCTTCCAGACTCAGGGATCAAACCCCCATCTCCTGTGGCTCCTGCATTGCCGGCAGATTCTTTACTGCTGAGCCACCAGAGAAGCCCTAAATACATTATGGTACACTTATATAATGGATAAATTCAAAAGAATGAATAGATCTACAGCTACTTACCCCAAAACACATCCAGGGCTTATTAAATTTTTAAAAAGTCAGAGAATTATACATATATCACAGTCCACTTTACTGTAAAATGAAAAACTACGTGAATTTACATCCACATCTACATGTTCTTTGTTGTTGTTTTAGTTGCTAAGTCATGTCTGACTCTTTTGCGACTCCATGGGCTGTAGCCTGCCAGGTTCTTCTGTCCATGGGATTTCCCAGGCAAGAATACTGGAGTGGGTTGCCATTTCCTTCTCTAGGGGGTCCTGACCCCAGGATTGAACCCATGTCTCCTGCATTGGCAGGCTAATTATCACTGAGCCACCTGGGAAGCCCTTCCATATCTATATATCTAAATCCATATCTATATCTATATATATTTAATCTACATCTAATATGTATATACATATAAGATAAATAGAAAAATGTTTACTAAGACACTCATCAAAAATGTTAATGGCTAAAACTAAAGAGAGGAGTGGGCATGTGGGTTACCCTTTGTAGAGGAACTTCACATTTATTCTAATAATTTTTATATAATTGAAACATTATTGAGTTAATAAATAATTTAAAGGAAGAAGCAGGATAGGGTGGAGAGAGTGATGGAGGAGGATGGAATACAGGATTGGGATCCAGATTTTACTACATCTGAATTCTAATAGGGTCACCAATCCCATCCAAGCCATGTTAAGCACTTCCTCTTGAGGCTTGCCTTCTGAATTCCAATCCTAATACTACCAGAGATGATTCTTAAATTTTTTGTTTTTGAAAAGTTTGGATGATATGTCTTAATATTATGATATAATGATATGCATGAGAGATCCACTATGGAGATGAAATAGAGCTTGAATGACTTTTGATGAAAGTTACAGATCAAAAGAATGCCCCCAACAAGTCATGAAAAGAAGATCCTGGAGAGCCTATGAGGGAAACACAAAGAGTATTCCAGACAAATCTCAGTTGTCTAACACCAGACAAATCAAGCCATCTCAGTTGCACATGGTCTCAACTAATGAGGGTAGAAAAGGACAAGGTAAGCAAAAGAGCGGAATGAGCTAATGACTGCTCAGAGGGTTGAAAATTTTGTTGAAGCAATCTAGGTAAAATATGCTTTACAATGCATCCTAAGTGACAGCAATGAGAAAACCTACAACCATCCTCATCTAACAGAGTCGAGAGAGATAAGAGCTCCCTTGAAGAGTGAGGTACTGGCCTCATTTTTTCCAAAAAATTGTAACTACACAAATAAAGAAAACACATTTCTGCTACTAGTAAATAAAAGTTCTCATTCTGAAGTAGTTCCAACTACAATAAATGTGATAATTTAACTCAATGCAGTTAGTGATGCCAACATATTCCAAGCTGTCTCATGTGTCTTCTGAGTCACCAATTTTTTCAAAGGTCATTGAATTTTAAAGCATAGATGGACCTTAAAGACTATCTTATAAACTTTTTATTTTTAAAGTGAAAAACAAAATACAGACACAGAGAGTGGTGGAATGTAGTCTCACTCAAATGGAGGGGTCAAAAGACTGGGATGTGGTCCCAGCTCTCCCCTGATGACTTACACTACCTTTGTGTGCTTAGCCGCTCAGTTGTATCTGACTCTGTGAGCCCATGGATTGCAGTCCGCCAGATTCCTCTGCCCATGGGATTTTTCAGGCAAGAACACTGGAGTTGTTAGCATTTGCTTCTCCAGGTGATCTTTCCACCCCAGCAATCTAACTCAGGTCTCCTGCATTGCAGGTAGATTCTTTACCTGCTGAGCTATTGGGGAAGCCCTCATTACATTTAGGAAGGGGCTTCCCAAATGTCTCCGTGGTAAAGAATCCACCTGCCAATGCAGGAGATATGGGTTCAACCCCTGAGTTGGGAAGATCCCCTCAAAAAGGGGATGGCTACCGACTCCAGCCTAGTGGGCTACAGTCCATGGGGTCACAAAGAGTCAGATACAACTGAGCACAACATAAACACACACACCTTTAGGAAGTCAGTCACATTTTCTAGTACTCTGCCACCTCCTCTGGAAAGTGAGTGCTTCCAAATATGTTCTACCTCTGAATTCCCTGGCATATTGACACTGTTGCAAATTATTTCTCTTAGGAAAACATTTTTTAGCTATAGATAAGTTATCATACCCTTCCATTTTACTTGTGGATTACCTGTGGCCTAGAAACACTGGTTGTGCTCTTGCATCAAAACACTTGCATAAAGGAATTTGAGAAATTTCATACTTTCGAAACTAGTTTCTTAATCCTTATTTTTAAAATGTTATACATGCTTATTTTTAAAACTAAAATGTAGAAAAAAATATTTAAGCAAATCACCTGAAATTTTATCATCTAGAAATAAAATAGTAGAAATTTGGGGGGAAATGCATCTCTAAATACCTCCCTTTCTGTTTCTAACAATTCTCTCACCCCTTGAAGGGTACAAGTATCAAGAAAATATTTCATTGCTGCTAAGTCGCTTCAGTCGTGTCCGACTCTGTGTGACCCCATAGACGGCAGCCCACCAGACTCCCCCGTCCCTGGGATTCTCCAGGCAAGAACACTGGAGTGGGTTGCCATTTCCTTCTCCAATGCATGAAAGGGAAAAGTGAAAGTGAAGTCGCTCAGTTGTGTCCAACCCTCAGCGACCCCATGGACTGCAGCCTTCCAGGCTCCTCCGTCCATGGGATTTTCCAGGCAAGAGTACTGGAGTGGGGCACCATTGCCTTCTCCGAAATATTTCATTAAAAATTTTTATTTATCAAACATACTAATGGTACCAAGAATCTGAATATGGCTGAGATAAGTGAAGAAATGCTATGAATGGAGCTTTTTGGAGAGTAAGTTTCAAAATTCAAATTTTCACCAAGAATGAAAAATATGGAAACAGGGGGGGCAGTCCCAAGAAGGCAGAGGAATAGGACAGGGAGACCACTTTCTCCCCACATATTCATCAAACGTTCATTTGAATGCTGAGCAACTTCCACAAAACAATTCTGTACACTGGAGGAGGACACCAGGCACCCAGGAAGGCAGGCCATTCTCTTCGAAAGGATGTAGGACAAAATATAAAAGACAAAAAAAGAGACCAAACAGTTAGGGATAAAGACCTGTCCCGGGGAGAGAGTCATGAAAGAGGAGAAGTTTCTAAACGTAGGAAACCCTCTCACAGACGCGTCCATGGGGAGGTTTGGAATCTCAGAGGGCAACATAACTGGGAGGAAGCAAACAAACAAAAACAAACACAGAATACGTGCCTAACTGCAACTATCAGCGAAGAAGTAGCCCAGAGGTTCACGTCAGCCACCAGCAAGCAGGGGCTGGACACGGAGGCGCAGCCTGCACAATCAATGCTTAGGGTAAGAACCAGGCCTGAGTGCCCTGAGGACAATCGGAGGGAGCTAACATAAGATAGCAACCAAACTGTGGGATCGCCAGAAGAAAAAAAAAATAAGAGAGAACTTTCCCATGAAAGGTTCTAAGGAACAGCTTAGCCTGCTCCTAGAACAAAGGATCGGGTGAATACCAAAGGAGAGCTACATACAGGCCCTTCCCCGCTGCCAGAGGCAGAGAGACAGCCAGAGCCAGAAGAAAAGGGGCTGCTGCAATCTCAGGCCCAGAGCTTGGCATCCTCCTCTAAACTGTGAGCAGGCTCCCAGTTGCTAACCACATCTTCCTGGGATCCTGGACGGCTGACATCTGCCAGGAGGGTCACAGCCTGAGATCAGCTCCCCAGAGGAGACACACGGCACACCTGAGACAGTGCTCTTGTGACACACCTAGGAAACCCAGCAGCCGGCACCAGGGAGGTGATTAAGATGCACGGCCCACCTGGGACGGCACACTCGCCAAGCACCTGAGCTGCTCTGACCTGGGAAGGACACAAAATGCACACCCAACCGAGAGTGTGCCCTTGCAGAGTACCCGACAACCAGAGCAGCTTAGACCTGGGAAGTGTATGAAACACCGGCCTGCTTTGGACAGTGCCCCTGCCGGGCACCCTGGAGCCTGAGCAGTATAGACCCAGGAAGCACATGCCGCCTTGAGCTGGGGCAAACCCAGTGTAGTCCATACGCTGCGAGCACTCCCACACATGCCAGTGATACTTGTTTGCAGTGTCCCTCCCTCCTCACAACACAACTGAACAAGCGCGCCTAAATAAGTGACCACCTTCACCTCCTTGTGTCAGGGCAGAAATTAGACACGGAAGAGACTTCAAACAGAAGCCAAAATAAACAAAGAAGTGGGAACTGCTCTGGAAGTGACAGGTGCAACAGATTAAAACCCCGTAGTTAATATTAACTAAGTTTTGGAGGGGGCCTATAGACCCTGCGAACAAGTACAAGCTGGAACAAGGAACTATCTGAAGCAACTGACCCCACACTGCCCACAACAGCTCCAGAGAAATTCCTAGATACATTTTTACTATTATGACTTTTTATTTTTTGAAATTTAAGTCCTTTATTACTCCTTCAATGTTCATTTTTATAATCTACTATTACCTTGCCAAAAAGACCCTATTTTTAAGGCAAATTCCATATATATATATATAATAAATTTTGTGATTGATTTTGTTTTGTATTTTTAATATTGTTTTTTTGAGAGTCTAACCTCTTCTCTAGATTTTTAATCTTTGCTTTTTGGTATTTGTTATCAATTTTGTCCTTTAAGAATCTAATACTGAAGAAGAATCTTTGGTATCCATTTTCACATAGGAGTGTGATTGCTCTCTACCCTTTTGACTCTCCCTCTTCTCCTCCTGGTCACCCCTAACTTCCTTCCCCTTTCTCTTCTCTATGCAACTTTGTGAACCTCTCTGGGTGTTCCAGACTGTGGAGAGCACTTAGAGAATTGATTACTGGCTAGATTGCTCTCTCCCCTTTTGACTTCCCCTCTTTTCCTCCTCGTCACCTCTATCTCCCTCCTCCCTCTTCTCTTCTCCATGTAACTCTGTGAACCTCTCTGGGTGTCCCTCTCTGTGGAGAATTGTTTCACCATTAACCTAGATGTTTTATCATCTGTGCTGTATGGCTGGAGAAGACTTGAGGCTGCTGTAAGAATAAGACTGAAAGCCAGAGGCAGGAGGCTTAACTTCAAAACTTGAGAACATCAGAGAACTCCTGATTCCAGGGAACATTAATAGACAAGAGCTCACCCCAAAGCCTCCATACCTACACTGAAACCAAGCTCCATCCAAGAACCAACAAATCCCAGAGCAAGACATACCACACTAATTCTCCAGCAAAGCAGGAAACACAGCCCTGAGCATTAAAAGACAGGCTGCCCAAAGCCATGCCAAGCCCATAGACACCCCAAAGCTCACTACTGGACACTTCATTGTACTCCAGAGAAAAGAGATCCACCTCCACCCACCAGAACACAGATGCAAGCTCCCCTAACCAGGAAACCTTGACAAGCCACTCGTCCAACCCCACCCACAGGAAGCAAGCTCCACAATAAGAGGAACCATGAACTTCCAGCCTACAGAAAGGGCGCCCCAAACACAGTAATCTAAACAAAATGTAAAGGCAGAGAAATATTCAGCAGATAAAGGAACATGATAAATCCCCACCAAACCAAACAAAAGAGGAGGAGATAGGGAGTCTACCTGAAAAAGAATTCAGAATAATGATAGTAAAGATGATCAAAAATCTTGAAAACAAAATGGAGTTACAGATAAATAGACTAGAGGCAAGGCTTGAGAAGATGCAAGAAATGTTTAACAAGGACGTAGAAGAAATAAAGAAGAGTCAATCAATAGTGAACAATACAATAGCTGAGATCAAAAGCACTCTGGAGGGAACCAAGAGTAGAATAACTCAGGCAGAAGATAGGATAAGTGAGGTGGAAGATAGAATGGTAGAAATAAATGAAGCAGAGAGGAAAACAGAAAAAAGAGTTAAAGGAAATGAGGACAACCTCAGAAACCTCTGGGACAATGTTAAATGTCCCAACATTCAAATCATAGGAGTCCCAGAAGAAGACAAAAAGAAGGAGAGGATATGGGGTGGGAGGTGGGGGGGGATTCAGGATTGGGAGCTCGTATACACCCGTGGTGGATTCATGTCAATGTATGGCAAAACCAATACGGTATTGTAAAGTAAAATAAAGTAAAAATAAAATTAAAAAAAATAATAATAAATAAAATATTCTCTCTCATCGAAAAAAAAAAAAGAAGGGCAGGAGAAAATGCTTGAAGAGATAATAGTTGAAAACTTCCCTAAAATGGGAAAGGAAATAGCCATCCAAGTTCAAGAAACCCAGAGAGTCCCAAACAGGATAAACCGAAGGTGAAACACCCTAAGACACATATTAATCAAACTAATGAAGATCAAACATGAAGAGCAAATATTAAAAGCAGCAAGAGAAAAGCTACAAATAACACACAAGGGGATTCCCCATAAGGATAACAGCTGATCTTTCAATAGAAGCTCTTCAGGCCAGAAGGGAATGGCAGGACATACTTAGAGTGATGAAAGAGAAAAACTTACAACCCAGATTACTGTAGCCAGCAAGGATCTCATTCAAAAATGAAATGAGAAATCAAAAGCTTTACAGATAAGCAAAAGCTGAGAGAATTCAGCACCACAAAACCAGCTCTTCAACAAATGCTAAAGGATCTTCTCTAGACAGGAAACACAGAAAAGGTTTATAAACTAGAATCCAAAGCAACAAAATAAATGGCAACAGGATCATACTAATCAATAATTACCTTAAATGTAAATGAATGCCCCAACCAAAAGACAAAGACTAGCTGAATAGATACAAAAACAAGACACCTATATATGCTGTCTACAAGAGACCCACCTCAAACCTAGGGACACATTCAGAATGAAAGTGAAGGGCTGGAAAAAGACATTTCATGCAAATGGAGACCAAAAGAAAGCAGGAATAGCAACACCCATATCAGATAAAACAGACTTTGAAATAAAGACTGTGAAAAGAGACAAAGAAGGACACTACATAATGATCAAAGGATCAATCCAAGAAGAAAATATAACAATCATAAATATATATGTACACAACACAGGAGCACCTCAATACATAAGGCAAATGCTAACAAGTGTGAAAGGGGAAATGGACAGCAACCCAATAAGAATGGGAGACTTTAATACCCCACTTACACCTATGGATAGATCAACCAAACAGAAAATTAGCAAGGAAACACAAACTTTAAATGATACTATGGACCAGTTAGACCTAATTGATATCTATAGGACATTTTACCCCAAAACAATTAATTTCACCTTTTCCTCAAGTGCACATGGAACATTCTCCAGGATAAATCACATCCTGGGCCATAAATCTAGCTTTGGTAAATTCAAAAAATTGAAATAATTTCAAGCATCTTTTCTGATCACAATGCAGTAAAATTAGAAGTCAACTATGGGGAAAAAAACTATTAAAAATACACACATATGGAAGCTAAACAACACACTTCGGAATAACTAACAAATCATGGAAAAAATCAAAATATGCATAGAAACAAATGAAAATGAAAATACAACAACCCAAAACCTATTTGATTCAGTAAAAGCAGTGCTGAGGGGAAGGTTCATAGCAATACAAGCTTACCTCAAGAAACAAGAAAAAAATCAAATAAATAACCTAACTTTACACCTAAAGCAACTAGAAAAAGAAGAAATGAAGAACCCCAGGGTTAGTAGAAGGCAAGAAATCATAAAAATTAGAGCAGAAATAAATGAAAACAAAGGAGACTATAGCAAAAGTCAACAAAACTAAAAGCTGGTTCTTTGAGAAGATAAATGAAACAGATCATTAAGCAGACTCATCAAGAAAAAAAGGGAGAAGAATCAAATCAACAAAATTAGACATGAAAATGGAGAAATCACAACAGACAATACAGAAATATAAAGGATCATAAGAGACTACTATCAGCAATTATATGCCAATAAAATGGACAACTTGGAAGAAATGGACGAATTCTTAGAAAAGCATAGCCATCCAAAACTGAACCAGGAAGAAATAGAAAATCTTAACAGACCCATCACAAGCATGGAAATAGAAACTATAATCAAAAATCCTCCAACATACAAAAACCCAGGATCAAATAGCCTCAAAGGTGAATTCTAACAAAAATTTAGAGAAGAGCTAACACCTATCCTACTCAAATTCTTCCATAAAATTACAGAGAAAGGTTAACTCCCAAACTCATTCTATGAGGCTACCATCACCCTAATACCAAACCAGACAAAAATACCACAAAAAAAGAAAATTACAGGCCAATATCACTGATGAACAAAGATGCAAAAATCCTCAACAAAATTCTAGCAAACAGAATCCAACAATATATTAAAAAGATCATACATAACAATCAAATGGGCTTTATCCCAGGGATGCAAGGATTCTTCAGTATTCACAAATCAATCAATGTGATACACCACATTAACAAATTGAAAGATAAAAATGATATGATTATCTCAATAGATGCAGAGAAAGCCTTCGACAAAATTCAACATCCATTTATGATAAAAACTCTCCAGAAAGCAGGCAGAGAAAGAACATACCTCAACATAATAAAAGTCATATATGATAAACCCACAGCAAACATTATCTTGAATGGCAAAAAATTGAAAGCATTTTCCTTAAAGTCAGGAACAAGACAAAAGTGCCCACTTTCATCACTACTATTTAATATACTTTTTTTTTTTTAAGTTTTAGCCACAGCAATCAGAGAAGAAAAATAAATAAAAGAAATCCAGATTGGAAAAGAAGAAGTAAAACTCTCACTGTTTGCAGATGACATGACCCTCCAAATAGAGAACCTTCAAGACAACACCAGAAAATGACTAGAGCTAATCAATAAATATAGTAAAGTTGCAGGATATAAAATTAATACACAGAAATCCCTTGCATTCTTATATGCTAACAATGAGAAAACAAAAAGAGAAATTAAGGAAACAATCTCATTCACCACTGTGATGAAAAGAAAATACTTATGAATAAATCTACCCAAAGAAACAAAAGACCTATATATAGAAAACTATAAAACACTGATGAAAGAAATCACAGATGACACAAATAGGTAGAGAATTTACCATGTTCATGGATCAGAAGAATCAATATACTGAAAACGAGTATACTACACAAAGGAATCTATGGATACAATGCAATCCCTATCAAACTACCAATGGTATTTTTTCACAGAACTAAAACAAATAGTTTCACAATTTGTATGGAAATACAAAAAAACTAGAAAAGCCAAAGCAATCTTGAGAAAGAAAAATGGAACTGGAGGAATCAACCTGCCTGACTTCAGACTATATTACAAAGGTACAGTCATCAAGACAGTATGGTACTGGCACAAAGACAGAAATATAGATCAATGGAACAAACTAGAAAGCCCAGAGATAAATCTGCGCACCTATGGACACCTTATCTTTGACAAAGGAAGCAAAAATATACAATGGAGAAAAGACAATGTCTTTAACAAATGGTGCAGGAAAACCAGTCAACCACTTGTAAAAGAATGAAACTAGAACACTTTATAACACCATACAAAAAAATCAACTCAAAATGGATTAAATATCTAAATGTAAGACCAGAAACAATAAACTCCTGGAGGAAAACATAGGCAAAACACTCTCTGACATAAATCACAGCAAGATCCTCTATGACTCAGCTCCCAAAGTAATGGAAATAAAAGCAAAACTGAACAAATGGGACTCAGTTAAACTTAAAGCTTTTGTACAACGAAGGAAACTATAAGCAAAGTGAAAAGACACCTTCAGAATGGGAGAAAATAATAGCAAACCAAGCAACTGACAAAAAATTAATCTCAAAAATATACAAGCAGCTCATGTGTGATCACTAATCTAGAGCCAGACATCCTGGAATGTGAAGTAAAGTGGGCCTTAGAAAGCATCACTACAAACAAAGCTAATGGAGGTGATGGAATTCCAATTGAACTATTTCAAGTCCTAAAGGATGATGCTGTGAAAGAAGTGCACTCAATATGCCAGCAAATTTGGAAAACTCAACAGTGTCCACAGGACTGGAAAAGGTCAGTTTTCATTCCAATACCAAAGAAAGGCTGTGCCAAGGAATGCTCAAACTACCACACAACTGCATTCATCTCACACGCTAGTAAAGTATGTTCAAAATTCTCCAAGTCAGGCTTCAACAGTATGTGAACCATGAACTTCCAGATGTTTAAGCTGGTTTTAGAAAAAGCAGAGGAACTAGAGATCAAATTGCCAACATCCGCTGGATCATCAAAAAAGCAAGAGAGTTCCAGAAAAAGGTCTACTTCTGCTTTGTTGACTATGCCAAAGCCTTTGACTATGTGGATCACAACAAACTGGAAAACTCTTAAAGAGGGAATACCACACCACCTGACCTGCCTCTTGAGAAATCTGTATGCAGGTCAGGAAGCAACACTTAGAACTGGGCATGGAACTACAGACTGGGTTCAAATAGGAAAAGGAGTACGTCAAGGCTGTATATTGTCACCCTGCTTATTTAACTTGTATGCAGAGTACATCATGAAAAACACTGGGATGGATGAAGCACAAGCTGGAATCAAGATTGCTGGGAGAAATAGCAATAACCTCAGATANTTCCAAATAGGAAAAGGAGTATGTCAAGGCTGTATATTGTCACCCTGCTTATTTAACTTGTATGCAGAGTACATCATGAAAAACACTGGGATGGATGAAGCACAAGCTGGAATCAAGATTGCTGGGAGAAATAGCAATAACCTCAGATATGCAAATGACACTACCCTTATGGCAGAAGGTGAAGAAGAACTAAAGAGCTTCTTGATGAAAGTGAAAGAGGACAATGACAATGTTGGCTTAAAGCTCAACATTCAGAAAATGAAGATCATAGCATCTGGTCCCATCACTTCATGGGAAATAGATGGGGAAACAGTGCCAGACATTATTTTGGGGGGCTCCAAAATCACTGAAGATAGTGACTGTAGCCATGAAATCAAAAGATGCTTACTTCTTGGAAGGAAAGTTATGACCAACCGAGGCAGTGTATTACAAAGCAGAGACATTACTTTGCCAACAAAGATCCATCTAGTCAAGGCTATGGTTTTTCCAGTAGTCATGTATGGATGTGAGAGTTGGACTACAAAGAGCGCTGAGTGTCAAAGAATTGATGCTTTTGAACTGTGGTGTTGGAGAAGACTCTTGAGAGTCCCTTGGCCTGCAAGGAGATCAAACCAGTCCATCCTAATGGAAATCAGTCCTGAATATTCACTGGAAAGACTGATGCTAAAACTGAAACTCCAATACTTTGGCCACCTGCTGAGAAGAGCTGACTCATTTGAAAAGACCCTGATGCTGGGAAAAAGATTGAGGCCAGGAGGAGAAAGGGACAACAGAGGATGAGATGGTTGGATGGTATCACCTACTGGATGGACATAAATTTGAGTAAACTCCAGGAGTTGGTGATGGAGAGGAAGGCCTGTCGTGTTGCAGTCCATGGGGTCACAAAGAGCCGGACATGACTGAGTGACTGAACTAAACTGAACATGTAGCTCAAAACCAGAAAAACTAAATGACCCAATCAAAAAATGGGCCAAAGACCTAAAAACACATTTCTCCAAAGAAGACATACAGATGGCTAACAAACACATGAAAAGATGCTCAACATCACTAATTATCAGAGAAATGCAAATCAAAACCACAATGAGGTACCATCTCATGCTGGTCAGAATGGCTGCTATCCAAAAGTCTACAAACAATAAATGCTGGAAAAGGTGTGGAGAAAAGGGAAACTGCTTACATTGCTGGTGGGAATGCAGACTTACAGCCACTGTGGAGAACGGTGTGGAGATTCCTTAAAAAACTGGAAATAGAACTGCCATACAGTCCAGCAATCCCACTGCCTGGCATATACACTGAGGAAACCAGAATTGAAAGAGACATGCATACACCAATGTTCATAACAGCACTGTTTACAATAGCTAGGACATGGAAGCAACCTAGATGTCCATCGGCAAACAAATGGATAGAAAGTAGTGGTACATATACACAATGAATATTGCTCAGCTATTAAAAAGCATGCATTTGAATCAGTTCTAATGATGTGGATGACACTGGAGCCTATTATACAGAGTGAAGTAAGTCAAAAAGGAAAACACCAATACAGTATGTTAATGCATACGTATGGAATTTAGAAAGACGGCAATGATGACCCTAATGACAGCAAAAGAGACACAGATATAAAGACTTTTGGACTCTGTGGGAGAAGGCAAGGGTGGGAGGATTTGAGAGAATAGCATTGAAACATGTGTATTATCATATGTGAAATAGATGACCAGTCCAAATTCAATGCATGAAACATTACACTCAAAGCCAGAACACTGGAACAACCCAGAGGGATGGGATGGGGAGGGAGGTGGGAGGGGGTGTTCGGGATGGGGGACACATGTGTACCCATGACTGATTCTTGTCAAGGTATGGCAAAAACTACCACAATATTTTAAATTAATTAGCCTCCAATTAAAATAAATAATTTTTTAAGATAAGAGAAAAAAGAAAAATATGGAAACTTATTGGTTTGATCCAGTAAGACCAATAAGACCACTCTAAAGAAATCCTTATAGGGATACAAAAAACAAGCCCTTAGTTGAAATGCCCAGGGCCTAGGGAAACAGAGCTTGTGATTGGTGGACACTGAAATCTACCAAGCCTGGCTTGCTCCTGAGTGGCTGAGAAAGTCCAGGTTGAGGTGGTGTTCAGAGGTGACACAGGGGAAACATTCTTCCCTGATCCATCAGCAGAACATGTTGGCTTTCTGGAAGGATTCTGCTGTGGGGCCAGCAGCAGTGACCAGAAATAGAGGTTCTGATTTGATGGGAATTACGATGGGAATTACGATGTGCTCCAGCTATGGATATGATAACGTTGCCACTTAGGAGGGAAAAAAAAAAAAAAAAAAATGTTGCAACCTCAGGTCTTTGATTTGGCAACAGATGATCCTGACAAGGAACCAGTTTTTAGTGGTATTTATCTGATGTGTGCTCAGCTTCAAGGAAACACAGCTGAGATCTGACTCTTGCTGTAAGCCAAAATTAATCTGAACTAATCCTGTGAGTGTGACAAAGAACCTTGGTAATTTGCTGAGACCATTATGGTAGAGGGAACCCTAGGAAGAGAAGAGAATATTTCAGTTCAGAGGCAAACTGGGGACTTGGGCATTCAAAAGGCTTTCTTTATTATTATTATAATTTCTTTCTTTTTCTTCCTTTCTTTCTTTTTGGCTCTGCTGGGTTTTCGTTGCTGGGCAGGCTTTTCTCTAGCTGCAGTGCACGGGTTTCTTATTGCAGTGGTTTCTCTTCGTGTGGAGCATTGGCCCTAGTAGTTGCTGTTCCCAGGCTCCAGAGCACAGGCTCAGTAGTTGTAGTGCACAGGCGTAGTTGCCCCTCAGCATGTGGGACCTTCCTGAACCAGGGGTTGAACCTGTGTCTCCTGCATTGGCAGGCAGATTCTTTACCACTGAGCCACCAGGGAAGCCCAGACTTGAGCTTTCTAGTATGTGAATTTAAAAGGAGCTATAACATCTTATTTTTGAACCACAAGCTCATAAAAGGAGTTATATCAATCGCATATATGTTACATGCATATTTTAAATAAATGGTAACATATTGTACATGCCATTGGAGAGACAACTTTTTCATTCAATTTTATGTTGTGACTGTCATGCTATGTTAATTAATGTAGACTGGCACCCTTCGGCTGTGAGAGCCAGGCCGGCGCACTACGCGCGGCCGGGAGGAGCTGGCCCACGTCCGAGGTCGGGGACAGCAGCCTAGAGTGCCAGGCTGCGACGGCGCA
>SJYT01014435.1:0-104290 GCA_006410635.1 Cephalophus harveyi
AGATTCTGTTTCAGAAAACAGTGATCCAATATGTGGTTAAATCTAAGAAGTTAAAGTCATTTGTACAGAATAATCCCAATTATTTTAACTACTACTACTACTGTTATATATTTTAATTTGTATCAGTTCAGTTCAGTTCAGTCTCTCAGTCATGTCTGACTCTGTGACCCCATGAACTGCAGCGCACCAGGCCTCCACGTCCATCACCAACTCCTGAAGCTCGTTCAAACTCACGTCCATAGAATTGGTGATGCCATCCAACCATCTCATCCTCTCGTCCTTCTCCTCCTGCCTTCAATCTTTCCCAGCATCAGGGTTTTTTCCAAGGAGTCAGTTCATATCAGGTGGCCAAAGTATTGGAGTTTCAGCTTCAGCATCAGTCCTTCCAATGCATTTTCAGGATTTATTTCCTTTAGGATGGACCCATCTAGAGGGATGGTCCTTTGGATGGGTCTCTGGTTAATTTGTATAGGTATGTAATTTTGGTTAATATTTTGTCCGTATTTTTCAGTATATATATATGTGCTTTTTAAAAAATTTACAATTTTTGTATTTTTCCTCACTGCTATAATAAACCTGTTCATTGTATAAAACTTGGAATATACAGACATTTACAAAGTAGAAATCTAAAACCACCTATAATTGTACTATCCAGATACAGTGTCAATGACACACATATCTATACAACTTCATTTTATATTATCTGATGACAGATGATAAGAGACTGTTTATCTTGAAAAACAGTTTCTGCTGAGCATAAAGGCTTAAATATTCTATTAATATTATCACTCATCAACTCTATTTTGATGAGGTAGTAAAAGAGTTTTTGTACCTTCTTGACTTTTTTTATTTTTTCCCTGCTATCAGCTTCTCTGTATCAGGCAGATGTGAGAACTGTCTTTTACTCTTCATTCCTGTCTTTATAGGTGGAACTTGAAATCCAAAAGCTCCAGTAACCGTTCCAGTTATATATTTGGCCTCTGTTGTTTAGCTGACACTATATCCCTCTCATCCACAACTGGAGCAGGATTTTCCTCTAATTCTTCCTTAACTCAGTGGCAAAGCCTGAATTCCTTTCGTTTATTACCTGGCAGAGCGTCAGGTCGCCTTCCATCGCGGATCCCTCCGCCACCGAGTGCCGCGCACGCGCGCCCCGCCGCGGGGACGAGGCGGCCAGGCGCGCGCCCCACGCCCTCTCCGGCGCGCGCGCTGGGATCCCGGCCGCGGGAGTCCCGGCCGCCCGCTCTCCGAGGGGGCCCCTGGTTTTTGACCTGGACACAGAAACCTTTAAGTGGCGCTACAAAGTATGACAGCTGAGATCCTAAAAAGCCCTATAGCTGAATTCTGTGCAACAAAACAAGTGACCTATTGTTTTCTATTCAGCTGAGGATTGGGACTGAAAGTGCTACTGAAACTGAGGACAGTTATAACAACTTCTTGCTTAGTTTAGACCTGTTATACCATGATATTTAAGACAATATGGAAACAAATTGAAGATAGGATAAGGAAAGAAGAATGATACTCCCTGCCCCCACAAAAGGAATGGAAGGCAATGGATTATTTTTAGTTTTAATTTCAGTTAAATAAGAATCTAGGGGAAAATTCTAGCAAATAATAGAATTGAGCCACAGACTTTTAACAGCGAAGAGCCAGAGAAGATATTCCCTTTAGGATGAGAACAATGAACATTTATGCACTGAAAACATGTCCTTGACAACAGTCACCATTTGGGTTTGAGGTAAGTACACCAATGTAATCCTCGGAAAGAATATTTCTGACATAAAAAGGCATCAGTAGTGTGTGGAAAGGGATTCTCTACTGTCTCCCACCTCATGCTCCAAGTCTGTGTCCTCAATGAAACCATGGAGAAAACAGAAATGATCACTGGGCCATATGTAAAAAATTCCCAATGAAAACCTTGATTAACACCTTTAAAACAGGCATTTTAAAGTTCTGGCCATTATCACAGTCCTTGGTGAATACTGACTTGCTGGCTTCTTTTCTTGTGAATCATCAGAAATCTCGAAAGTTCCAACAGGTGTTCTTCCAAGAGGTTCTAAGTATTTTACTTACTGAAGAATGGATTTCTCCAGTAACCTTATTATCTGTTTCATACCCTGCTGACTACACTATCAATATAAATTTAGTCTTCATAGATTAAAAAAAATATTTTTTTTTTTAGTCTTCATAGATTAAAAAAAATATTTTTCTGTAGCAGCAAGTCTGTACCTTGAATGCTTTCAAGGGAGTGTGATGTTCCATCATGAATTAAATTATTTTCTTCTGAAGTAACTTCATTTGCAAAACGTCAGCAAAGTTCATAGCCCTCTATTAAAATTCGAGCCATTCTGTCATGTAAATACAGTTAGATGGTGAAATCTCACCACCTTCATGGCAGTCGTCAAAAACCTTTAGAAAAGAAAAAAGGTTACATTAAAACTCAAGTTTTATTTAAAGCAATATTAAAAACAAAACTTTCAAAGTGAAAGGTTAAGTCCTGGAAGAGGACCTGTTCTGATCATGGAGTGAGACGGATACTGTTTGCCACAGCACTAAGCTGACTAGTCTACCTGACAAGCTGAATAGTCTACCTGTCCACTGGGCAGAAGACAGACAACGGTCCAGGATTGGAGATCTGTACACACGAATGACTTAATCTTGACTAATCAAGTGTTTCATATTTAGTCACCTTCCTTTTTGTGAAAGTGCTAAATAGAATTCCCAACAGAGTAGCCTTTTGTCTGGGAGTTGAAACCAGGGCATGAGCTGTAGACAACAGAAAGCAGACAGGCAATCCGAGAATATACACACCACAAGAGCAGGGACAGAGCCTGCAGCACGAGTGGGAACGAACAAATGACGAGCGTGGGCGTGCTACACGTCACCTCCGGGTGTGAGGCCTGGTTGTCAAGTCCCAGCTCAATGCTCTCAGTCTTCCTTGCCCTAAGTCCCCTCACACTAACTAATACCAGTAGCTCCAAGGGTGCAGGAGGATTATGAGACCACAGGCATTTTCAAAAACATGTCTGGCCCACAGCAGGTTCTCCCCAAACCCCATTACCCTCCCTACTTAGGTGAAATGGTTAGCCCTCAGCAAAAACTGCATTTTGCAGGGAACTCTCAATGTATGTGGCAGCCTGGATGGGAGGGGAGTCTGGGGGAGAATAGATACATGTATAAGTATGGCTGAATCGTGCTGCTGTGCATCTAAAACTATCACATGGTTAATCGGCTATACCCCAGTAAAAAATAAAAGGTTAAGAAAAGAATTGTGCATTTTGGGATCAAGAGCAGAAAACCAATTTCCTTAAGGTGGTTATTACAGAGAAGAATGTAAGGTGATGACATGCTCACTAAAGGTCTGTCATCAAGGTTACATGGTGGTTTCAGCAGCTCTTGCTGGTACGTTAAGTTAGGTGGCATCTGTAGTCGCAGGCAGTAAAGTAGAAAGAGAAGCCGTTTTAACTCACTGGACAGAGCCCGCAGGGCGCCCGGACCAAGCCTGTGGGCGGGATGATGGGACTGACTGCCCGGTAGAGTTTCATGTGTCCATCCACACTGCCAACGGTGCCCTCTTTGGCAGCAATGATCGTCATCTCTACTTTCCCATCATAAATTAGTGTATTCAAGATGGTCTCTATGTCCTCCATGGACAGCTCCACCTACAAAAGCAGTATGTTAGAAAGGACTCAAAACAAGGAGTCATCCTTCTGGAGGGTGTTGATAACAGTAAAAGGTCACAATTCTTGATGAAGTGGGAAAGGATTATGCTACAGTAACTGAAAGCACAAAGAAGTTGAACAATGGCCAGAGGGAGAGTAGACCACTCAGATCCCAGGGATAGAGCTCTGAGCTCACTGCTGAGCTTGACACCTGCTGATGTCTTCGCCCTCCTAAGGAGGATCTAGACTTGTCACATTTCTTTAGCAAGAATCTGATGGAGATTTATAAATGCTTAAGCAGAAAGGTACTTTAGACCACAAGTAGTCCAAATTCCTGTGTTGTTTTTTTTAAATAGAACTGGAGAGCAGAAATGAAAATGACTTGTCCAAGCAGCCCCTTCAGCATCTTCTCTGATGGTGAGGGGTAATTAAGCACAGTGTCCATATGTGCAGATCTTTGAAAGAATGTGCTGACAGTGCCACTTACATCTCCTAAGTAGGAAACTACCAATAAATGACAATCGATACTAATGACGGATGTTTGGCACATATGTTGAAATGTCCCCAGGAGAGTCAAGAACTTGTCAGAACAGACTTCTGCATCTGGTAGTGAAATGCATGGCCAGGCTTCCACCCTGGAGCCCAAGCTCAAGGACATACAGTTCAGAAAGTGCCTGACGGCAAGGACTGCCTTTGCCTGCCTGGCTTAGGACAGTGGGTTCTACATTTTGTGGGTTCTGTAGAACGTACACAGGTATCACCTGAGAAGAGGGTCTGGGCCAGATGTGTTTAGAATACAGTGTAAACCATATCCCTACGATGAAGCAAAAGTTTTTAAAAATAAGATGAAAATTAGAGACTGGGCTCTGACCTTACTGATTCCTAATTCGCAGATATACTTCCACACTTCATGTGATGAAGCAAATGAACTATTTCTTTGTATCATTGGATTCTGTTTGCTTTCTCGTGCGGTTTCTGCCTATAAGGGTAGAAATATAAATTTCATGAAGAATACCTTCTGAACACAATTTCTATAGAGGATAATCAACAACGGGACCTATTTTGTTTAGGAAAAAGGACCAACTTCAGTATTTTCAATTCCTATAAGATACAATATGTATGATTAAACATTCCTTATGAAAAAACTTAAAAAAAAAAAAGAAAAGAAAAACCACTTGGAGGGATGTTTCCTCAGTTATGGCTCACCTTGGTTTGTAGGAATTTAAAACACTGTTGGTTAAGCACCTCCACAAATTCAGATTCAAAATCCTGGTCACTGTACCAGGCCCCACCTGTCACAGAGCGGTCTGGCTGCAGGTTATAGAGCATATACACCTTCTTTTTTGAGGCCTAGGGAAAAAAACCCACACACATAGCAGATGGTTAAAAGGTAACAAAGCAGTCTTCCAAAACTAAGACTTAAAAACCCCAAAGCTTTATATTTCACACCAGTGTGGGATTTACAGAATTACTGTGGACTGCAGGACAGCATACCAAGTCGCCTTGTGCTTGGCTTCGCCTATTAACACCTGACATTATCAGAGTACATCTGTTACGGCTAATGGACTAAAGCAGCATCTCCAAATGGTCCAATATGAGCTACAATTTTAAAAATGTCTTTTTGATCAGTCGTTTTAAATCATGACATAGCCGAAAGAATGATAAACACCTGAAATATCCTTGGAGCAATATATGTACAGTGAACATTCAAGAGAAGAAAAGAGACTGTTACTCACTGCCACAGACTTAACGGCTTTGATAAGCTTTTTACTTTCCAAATTCTTTAGAATTTTGTTAATTTCTGTTAATGGCAAGTTGCTTTTGTATCGGATATCTCTGCTCCATATTCCTGTAAGAAAGTAAAGTAAGTTTAACACCATAGGATTTGTGTTTCTTTTCCCATTGCTTATACCTCATTGTAAATCTAGCAAAATACGTATATAATCCTGGAGCATTGCTATAAGAAAAATGACGTACAGGTAAGAATCTCAGATAAAGTAACAAAAATATGCAAAAAAGTTGTATGTTCCATTTTCTAACTGGAAATTTCTTGGAATGCTAGCATGGCATCTTTTAAAAATCATATGATAAGGGACATTTTTCTAAAGGAAGAAAAATCTTGATGTCATTGAATTAACATACATTGGCCTTTCTGTGCCCTCCTACATTCTAGCCTCTTTTTTCTATAAATTTCACTTTAGATCGTATACTGTGAAAAACAAACTTAAGTCTGGGTCAGGGTCAGTTGCCATCCTCAATGGAGAGCAATTTTAAACCCTTTATGAGAGCATCTGTGTGTATGTATGTCCACTATACTTGGAAAACAGAAAGATTATAGTTCTTACAGTCACTAAGAACCTGTGCAGAAAGCTATGATTTTTCTTTCAAAGAAGGAAATAAGTATTATATGTATAAAGGGAATTTATGTAAAAATATTTTGCTATATTTTCTTCCCAACAAAAAGGCATAAGATAGGAAGATTTTGTTTTAAATAGAGAATGCTGTCTTCATATTTATTTTTTAAATGTAATTTAACTTCCTAACACATATAAAAATTGTACAATTTTAGGTTACATCACAATTGCTGAAGCTAATATCAATGACTCAAGCAGGTCTTAAATTGTAATAACAGCAATTTAGATCCCGTTCTTTGAGGGCGACAGGAGAGGAACTAAACAGCTGTGGAGGGAGCCACATCAGACTGCCATGGGGCACTAGGTGTCCCATGGTTTCCCACAAAATCCAAAGAGGTGTCACGATCCACAAGTTACAGATAAGAGGAAGAAACGAAGGCTTCCAAAATTTAGAAACTGAGGATAAAAAAACCTTCAGTTTTAATTTATTTGCTTCAGATAATACATGTACATGGTTCAGAATTCAGAAGTTTCTTTCCATCTCTGCCCATGGCCATCCAGTTCCTGCCTCCCTTGAGGCAACAATAGCCTCACTCTTGGGTGTCCTTCAAACATATGTACATTATAAATATGTATATATATGTGTGTGTGAGTATGTGTGTTATATTTTCTTCTCCTTTGAACACAAAGGGCAGCAGACTGAACTGACTGCTCTACACCCTGGGAAGCCAGGATCTCCGTCCCTAATATCTGGTCCGAGAGACAATGTTTTTTTTTTTTTCCCATTTTATTTTTATTTTTTTGACAATGTTTTTTCTGCTTGTTCCTCTAAAACTTACCTTTATTTCCTGCATCCTCTATGATCTGATACACTAGTTTTTCTTGGTTATCTGATCCTTTCATTTTACTGCAGGGGAATAAAGCAGAATTAAAAAGGCAAAGAGGTACAGGCTAATCTAATCATCTACACGATCACTTAAAGGAATGAGTAGACAAGTCATCACATTGACTTATTTACCAAAAGAAGGGCTTACCTTAAAAAGAATGAGACAGGGCTGTATGTACCAGAATGAAAAGATGTCCAAGATACAGTAAGTGAAAAAAAACAAGTTGCAAAACAGTATGGATAGCATGATCCAAATTTGTTAAAAAAAGAAAAAAAAAGAAAAGAGATTATATATAAATATATGGTATATAAATATATAATCATCTATATATATTTATATATACCTATAAGGAAAGATATATACCAAATTATTTAGAGTCACTATCTCTGGGAAATGGAACTCCTGTGGGAGGTGAGAAGATTTGTAGGACCAGGTTTACATGATGCAATTCTGTACTGGCCTTTCCCACCCAAACATATATTACTTTTACAATATTAAAAATAAAAAATCAGGTGCTTACCCAGCATTCTGAGAATCCTTTATTCTATACAGAAGTCCTGTATTGCTCCTTAAGAGATCCAATTGACCCTAAAGTTTTGTTTTTTTTTAAAGAAAGACAATAGCAGTGAACTATTTTGGAGACATATCAAATCCAATGGCAAGCATTAATGCACTCTTCAATATTTTACACAGACTAAAATATCCTACCTTGTATAATTGTCAGTTCCTCTCTTGAGTACTTAAGATTTTCCCTACATATCACGTGTGATATGTATATTTTTTAAACTTAGCTCTTTATATCACCATTTCCTCAAATATTAATATGTAACAATTTCCTACATGTTAGATCCTAGCCTGGTTATAAGGTCAATGCATAAGAATTTTGAACAAGCAGCTTTAGAATAATAAAAATTCATATTCAAATAAATGAGTAAATATAAACATAATAAAATACAACATCTTTTAAAAGTTCAGATAAAGGCTATTCATGCAAAAATATTTTGACACAATGATTCCATGCTCTTGCATTTCCTTGAGTCTGAACTTGTGAGAATGCCAATGGCTGTACCAGTGGGCTCCTGGCAGTTCAGGGAAGCATCACTGAGAGAGATTCCCATGAGTCAAGGCTGGGCAGACCCGTAACTTGGAATCAGGTTGGTATATGGGTGAACAGCAGTCCTTTCCCTCCCTCCCCCAGCCCCCTAAGTGGAAAAAATTGAACCACAAAGCCCAATTTGGAAGTTTCATTTAGTTGTTTAATTTAGTTTGTGAACGTTTAATGAACACGTGTCCTGGGAACATGTTTGGGGTGGGGAGGACAGACATGAATTCCGACAGAGAACTCCACAGCTGATTTCAATACCATTGGGGTGGTGTGAGGACAGAGCCAAGTGAAGGGGGGGATGGGCTCCCAGGAAAGCCGCTTTGGCCCAGCCTGTGGGTTCAGGGGTGCTGCCTGGAGTTGAGTCTTAGGATGAGGAGTCAGTGTGTGAGGAAAGGAGGAAGGGCCTTCTAAGCAGGGAAGACAGCATGAGCAAACGCCTGAGACACAAAACAGCGTGACGTGCCAGGGAACTGAGAAACAAGCTGTTCCCTGTGAAAACTAACTTGTGAGGCAGGTGGTGCAGGGAGATGAGGTCGGTGGGGAAGGCAGGGGCTCAGAGTAGTAAGCCCAGGAGTCTGGACTTGAATCTCCAGAGCTGAGAGAAGGGTTTCTGGTGGGAGAGTAACTTGGTCAGAACTGCCTTTAAGACAGAGCAGGTTGCTCGGAGGCGCACGCAGCAAGGAAGGCCGTTAAGATGCACCTAACAGTTCAGGTAGAAGCCAAAAGCCTGAACACATGCAGGGGTAGGAGGAGTGAAAACAGGGGAACGAATGTGAGGATAGTTTAAGGCAACCCATTCCAGTATTCTTGTCTGGAGAATCCCATGGACGGAGGAGCCTGGTGGGCTACAGTCCACGGGGTCGCAAAGAATCGGACACGACTGAGTGACTTCACTTTCACAGCTAAAATCAGCAACACTAGTGATTTATTAACAATTACTCCCTTGCTTAAAATTCTTGAGTAGCTTCACCACTGCCCACTGCAGGACTGGCAACAGGTGACTGCTGAGGATAATTTTCAGACAGAAAAAGGCTGAAAGTGGAGTCTGAGGACAAAAACATTTATCACCACACTTGCTCTATGCTTCCAGAAGCTGAAGACCTTCACCACGGTGAAGTGACTAGAAATCACCACACTCTTTCTCTTTTGGTTAGAACAGGGTTCAGCAATCTGGTGCACTGCTTTTTTTTTTTAATTGAAGTAATGTTATATTAGTTTCAGGTGTACAACATAGTGATCTCAAGTTTTTATAGACTGTACTCCACTTAAAGTTATTATAACATGTTGGCTATATTCCCTGTGTTGCACAACACATCCTGTTTCACCTCTTACGCCCCTCCCCACTTCCCTCTCCCAACTGATAACCACTAATTTGTTCTCTGTATCTGTGAGGCTGTTTTGTTATTAACATATTTGTTTGTTTTTAAGATTCCACACATAAATGATAACATATAGTATTTGTCTTTCTGACTTATTTCACTAATACCCTCCTCCAGGTCCATCAATGCTATTGCAAATGGCAAATTTCATTCTTTTTTTTACAGTTGAGTAGTATTTCATTGTATGTATATGTGTATCTCTTATCTATATATATATGCCACCTCTTCTTTATCCACTCATCTGTTGATGGGACAGTTAGGTTGCTTCCACATTTGGTTATTGTAAATAATGTTTCTATGAACATTTGAGAAGTGAAGTTGCTCAGTCGTGTGCAACTCTTTGGAATCCCATGGACTGTAGCCTACCAGGCTCCTCCGTCCATGAAATTTTCCAGCCAAGAGTACTGGAGTGGGTTGCCATTTCCTTCTCCAGGGCAACTTCCCAACCCAGGGATCCAACCGGGGTCTCTCACATGGCAGATAGACGCTTTACCCACTGTGCCACCAGGGAACATTTGGGTGCATACTCTGAAGGAGATCAACCCTGGGGTTTCTTTGGAAGGAATGATGCTAAAGCTGAAACTCCAGTACTTTGGCCACCTCATGCGAAGAGTTGACTCATTGGAAAAGACTCTGATGCTGGGAGGGATTGGGGGCAGGAGGAGAAGGGGACGACCGAGGATGAGATGGCTGGATGGCATCACTGACTCGATGGATGTGAGTCTGAGTGATCTCCGAGAGATGGTGATGAACAGGGAGGCCTGGCGTGCTGCAATTCATGGGGTCGCAAAGAGTCGGACACGACTGAGCGACTGAACTGAACTGATACCTTTCTGAATTAGTCTTTTTGTTTTCTTTGATATATATACCCAGGAGTAGAACTGCTGGGTTGTATGGTAGTTCTATTTTTAGTATTTTTGAGGAACCTCCATACTGCTTTCCATAGTGGTGGTACTAATTTACATCCCACCACCTACAGTGTACAAGGATTCCCTTTACTCCATATTACCACCAACATTTGTTGTCTGTGGTCTTTTTCATGATAGCCACTCTCACAGGTGTCAGATGATACCTTATTGTTTTGATTTGCATTTCTCTAAAAATATGGCTACAGTTTCTGTCAGAGCATGTTCTGCCTATGTTTTCTTCTAGTTTTACGGTTTCTGATCTCACTGTTAGGCCTTTAATCCATCTTGGAGTTTTATATGGTGTGAGAAAATGTCCTAGTTTCATTTTTTTACATGTGGTTATCCATTTTGCCCAGCACTACTTGTTGAAGAGACCCTTTTCCCCATTAGGCATTGTTTCCTCCTTTGTCTTAGATTAATTGACCATAAGTGGATGGGTTTATATCTGGGCTTTCTATTCTGGTCCACTGATCTATATGTCTGTTTTTATGCCAGAACCATACTGTATTATGGTCTGAAGTCAGGGAGCATGATACCTCTAGCTTTGTTCTTTTTCTCAAGATTGTTGTGGCTATCTGGACTCTTTTCTGTTTCACATGCATTTTTGTATTATTTGTTCTAGTTCAGTAAAAAGTGTCCTGGGCATTTTTATAGGGATTGCATTAAATCTGTAGATTGCTTTGGGTCATATGGACATTTTAACAATATTAAATCCTCCAGTTCATGACCATTGGATATCTTTCTGTTACTTTGTAGTATTCAATTTCCTTCATCAGTGTTTTATAATTTTCAAAGTTAGGTCTTTCATCAGTTTGTCCCTAGCTGTTTTACTCCTTTTATGTTACTTTTAGAAGAGACTGTTTTCTAGCTTCCTCTTTTTGATAGTTCATTATTAGTGTATAGGAAAGCAACAGATTTCTGTATATTAATCTTGATCCTGCAACTTTACTGCATTCACTTATTAGTTCTAATAGCTTTTTGATTGAGACTTTAGCATTTTCTTTATATAGAATCAGCCATCTGCAAGTAAGGACAGTTTCACTTCTTCCCATTTGTATGCTTTCTTTTTCATATCTGACTGCAGTGGCTAGGACTTCCAATACTATGCTAAATAGAAGTGGTGAGAGTGGGCCTCCCTGTCTTCTTGATTTCAATTTTTTCTTTCTCTTTGGCCGTACCTCACAGCTTGTGGGCTCTTAGTTCTCCAACCAGGGACTGAACCTGGCTCCTGGCAGTGAAAGTGCCAAGTCCTGACTACTGAACTACCAGGGAATTCCTGTCTTCCAGATTTTAGAGGAAAGGTTTTCATCTTTTTGCCACTGAAGATGATTTTCTCGGTGGGTTTGCCAGAAACAGTCTTTATTATGTTGAATTATGCTCTCTCTATACCAACTCTGATGAGTTTTTATCATGAATGGATGTTGCATTTTGTCAAATGTCTTTTTGCATCTGTTGAGATGATCATGTGACTTTTAAGCTTCCTTTTAATGTGGTGTATTATACTGACTGATTTGTGCATACTGAACCATTTTTGCATTCTTATAATAAATTCCATTTGATCATGGTGTATGATTCTTTTTGTATATCGTTGAATGTGGTTCGCTAATATTTTGTTGAAGATTTCTACATGTATATTCATCAGAGACACTGGCTTCTGATTTTCTTTTTTTACTAATATCTTTGTCTGATTCTGGTATCAGAGTAATGATGGCCTTGTAGAATGAATTTGGGAATGTTTCTTCCTTTTCAAATTTTTGGAATGGTTTCAAAGGATAGGTATTTGCTCTTCTTTATATGTTTGGTAGAACTACCCTGTGAAGCTATCCAGTCTTGGACTTTTCTTTGCTCGGAGGCTTTGATTAATAATTCAATTTTACTAAATTTGTCTGTTTCTTCCCGATCATCACATGTTTATCCCTTAGCTGTTTATTGTAGTTATAGTTGATTTTTCCATTTTTGACTTTTAATCTTCATACTAGTTTATGTATTTGATCCAAAGCCTTTACTATATATTTGCCTTTACTAGCAGCAAGAAGCAAACAGAAGGTGGGAACAGATTATGCCTACATGTACATGTGTGCCAGTATGTACCTTAGTGACAAATTACTAAATATGACAGTTAAAATACAATTATTTGTCTTGTAAAAATGCATATTACTTCTTTCCATAGTTTAGGCAGTCTGAGCTGTTTCCTCGTTTGAAGTCTTATCAGACACAACCTACCACACTTTTGAGAATGGTTTCATTCTACATAACAGAAAGCAATGACAATCATAACATATAAATAATTACATGAACGAGTTGGATTCACCTTACCATGGACAACAGTCTATTGATGGCCACTGCCCGCTGCTGGGCTTCTATATGCGGCATTTCATTCTGAATTACTTGGTCTGTGATTCCATGAGGGAACTGGTGACATAATTCTATAATCCTAGGAACAAAAGAATTAATGATATTCATGTTTTTACCTAGTTCAAGAGGCAGTAGGGGAAAAATACAGGCAGAACAGTCTAGAAGTGTGCCTTTTTTCACATTTGACAGATAATCTGGGTTTCTACAATGGTTCTGAATGAAAGCACGTTAAAAATGAGGAAGATGCTTTTGAAGTACACGTTTGCATTTTTATTGTATTTAAGATTATTCATATGAACTTTATTTATTTATTTATTTATTTTCATATGAACTTTAAATTAGGACAAAAGTCAGATGAAGACAGAAAAACACATTAAAGCTGAGGCTTCAATTTTCTCAGCTGCAACAAGTATGACAAAGTGAAGAGACAGTGCCTTGGGTAGCCATAAGTCTGTAAGCATGAGGCAGATCAAACACTTCTGGAGGGAAGTCAAAGTTTTTTTTAGGACAATTCACCACAACTGGGACCTGGTTTTGGAATTATCCCTAACAAACAAAAATAAACCTCAAGTTTCACCTTGTCACAGGATCATCATATGTGTTACTAAGAACAGTTTAAGAAAGCTGGGGTCTTTATAAATTCTGTGGTAACCTAAACACTGCAGTACACGGTAAAGTAAAGTAAATGTCGCTCAGTCGTGTCCGACTCTTTGCGACCCCATGGACTGTAGCCTACCAGGTTCCTCCGTCCATGGGATTTTCCAGGCAAGAATACTGGAGTGGGTTGCCATTTCCTTCTCCAGATCTTCCCAACCCAGGGATCGAACCCAGGTCTCCCGTGTTGTAGGCAGACGCTTTAGATGCTTCAGTTCAGTTCAGTTCAGCCGCTCAGTTGTGTCCGAGTCTTTGCGACCCCATGGACTGTTGTAGCACGCCAGAGCTCCCTGTCCATCACAAACTCCCGGAGTTTACTCAAACTCACGTTCATTAAGTCGATGACGCCATCCAACCATCTCATCCTCGTCGTCCCCTTCTCCTCTCGCCCTCAGTCTTTCCCAGCTTCAGGGTCTTTTCAAAAGAGTTAGTTCTTCGCATCAGGTCGCCAAAGTATTGGAGATGCTTTGGGTAAGCGTAAGATGCGTTGGGTGCCCTAAAACCTTCACTTAAATATCGCGCTCAAACCATTTGGTGTCTGTTGCTTCATAATCGAAAACTGCACCCTAAGTCTGGTTAAACCTTCCGTCACGGGAGTTCCTTGGTAACAAGGGCGATCCTGGATCAGAACGTGTTTGCACCAATACCCCATGGAGTCGCAAAGAGTCTGACACGACCAAGCGACTAACACTTTCCGGGGGGAAATGGCGAGTCTTCACTCTGGGCGTGGACCACTTTAAGGAAAAGTGCGCCTGAGTAGACAGCTTCCCTGACAGACCCAGGGAAAGGCCGGCCACACAATCTCGTCAACTGTCCGACTCGCTCTGAACTTCTTAAGAGTGCAGTCTTCCGGAGACGGGAGAAGGGTCCGGGAGAAAGGGGGCCTCCAGAGGCGGGGAACGAGCCTCACTCCCCGATTTACCTGTTTTCGATTTCCACCGGATCCGCGTCAGGCGGCTGCACCTTCACCTTCACCTCGGCCATGAGGGCGCAGGTGCCGGGTTCTTGGGGGAAGAGACCCCTCCGGGCGGCCGGACTGAGAGCCGAGGAAAGCCGGACACGGGTGAAGACAGCGCCCGGCCGGCGCAAGGGGCTTTCTTCCTCAGGTCGCAGGCGGTCTTTCCTTGCCGGTCGCCTAGAGGTGGCCAAGTCACGCCTGCGCCGCTTCGAGCTCGCGCGCGCCGTTCTGACATTTTCATTCTGGTATTTCGTTCTGGTATTTCCAGAAAATCATCGACTGTAGCACGAACGAGCCTGGTTCTCATTTTGAGTTGGGACGCCACCTTGTAGCGCTTTCCCACCTCTGTGAAGGCAAGTTCTCGGACGCCTACACTTAGGCCTGAAGAAAGGAGCGCTCTGCGGCCTCCTGTCTCCGGGCCAACCGCAGGGGCGGAGCTAGTTGCTAGGAAGCGGGTTCCTGCCAATCACCTGCCCAGCTCCGGGTGGGCGGGGCACGGCTCGCAGCGTCTTGGTAACCCGTACCGCCGCAGTGAAGGAGAGGACCAAGGGCGGTGAGCGGTGGGCTGCCTCGGTGGGGGCTGCGGAGGTACCCAAGGGGTCCAGATCGGGTCCTGGTGGTTGGGGGAGGGGGCGGAAGAGAAGGGCATCCTTCGTTCAGCCGAGTAGTGGCGGTGTCCTTGGCTGCACCTGAAGGACGGAGACGGGGACCAGACGGGGTTCCGGAACCGGGCGGTGAGGGGCAGTCTGGATGGAGGGATGGCGGGGTGGGGGATGCTGTTGACGCAGTCGGGCCTAGCGGATCGGTCTGCGGATGGATCCCCTTCGCTCGGGGCCCACTGGCCTACGCACTGTCAGCCTTTCAAGGACATCGCCTAGTCGCCGCAGGAATTATTCCCACCACCCCCCCCCCCAACCCGCAACTCCCAGACGTTTTTATTTTGAACTAATTTTTAACCATTTTTTAATTTTAACTGCCTCTCACGTAAATGAAAATGTGAGGATGAGCATGCTCCAGAGCCCTTCTGCAGGGGCTGTCGCGCTATCCGTATATGTATCTGCAATTTAAATTCTTAGCCTCCGACCTGGAACTATCCAACCAGGCATTAGATTCACCCCTTAAATTTAGCCATCCCACCTTTGGGTTATAGTCTGTGACAAACCTCAATCCACAGAGACATTCGGGGCAGTTTTATTTATTTATTTATTAAAAAAAATTTTTGGCGTCATGTCATGCATGGCTTGCGGTAACTTGATACCCCCACCAGAGATTGAACTAGAGCCCCTGCAGTGAAAGCATCAAATCCTAACCACCGCACCGTCAGGGAATTTCCAAGGCAGCATTGTTTAGAATAAAACCCAAAACTGAAAAGAAAATAATAAATGCCCAATCACAAACTGATAAATAAGATTATGTAAGTATTTGGAAAATTGTAAATAATAGGGGAGGGTACAAGAAATACTCTGTAAAAATTGAGTTTCAATGTAGATTTTAACTGAGTAAAACCTATGCATCCATTATCATTGAAATTTGAACAGACCATCCAAGGTGTAAATGGGTTTTAAGGTGTGGGATTTCCCCTCTAAATCCTTTATGTATTAATAATTATGAACACTCCCACACCCAAGGAAAAAATCACGAAGACCTCCATACTTGTACTTAATTATTTATAAATACAGTAGATGGAATGGGAGACTGTTTTAAGGTGTGGGTTCCCCCCCCCCGAATCCTTGGTGTATTAATAATTATGAACCCTCCCATCCCCACGAAAGAGATCACTAAGACCTCCGTGCTGCTGCTGCTGCTGCTGCTGCTAAGTCGCTTCAGTCGTGTCCGACTCTGTGCGACCCCAGAGACCTCCATACTTGGACTTAATTACTTATAAATACAGTAGATGGAATGGGAGACTGTTTTAAGGTGTGGGTTCCCCCCCCCACTGAATCCTTGGTGTATTAATAATTATGAACCCTCCCATCCCCAAGAAAAAGATCACTAAGACCTCCATACTTGTACTTAATTACTTATAAATACAGTAGATGGAGTGAGAGACTTTTGCGTTCGTTCCTCACTGTTTATATACATGCCATCTTTCCACTGGCTGAGGCGTGACCCTTTGTCATTTTCTAAAGTTTCTTTTGCAGCTTTCACAGGCACGAACCAATTGATGACAACTGCACGACTTTGAACATGGAGCTTTCCCAAGGAAGCTGGCTCTAAATGAACATTTCATGCTACATACAAAGTTACCTCTGTTCCTCTTGTGTTCTGTCTTGCCTGAAGCCAAGAGAGGTGGTGTACTAAACAGAGGCAGGACAGACTGGTAATGATCCAGGGGTTGCTTAGGTCTGGTCATCAGTGATGATCTCTGCTCTGACATGTGCATTTAATGTGCTCACTTTAAATTTTATTCCCCCATCCCATACACTCCTGCTTTCCCCCCACAAAGTGAGGTAAATACTCAGATAATCAAAAGCCCACACAAGATCTCAACAGCAAAAATACAGCAGAGACAATAATTATTTCCATTAAAAATGGTATTTGGGGACTTCCCTGGTGGTCCATTGGTTAAGACTTTGCCTTCCAGTGAAGCGGGTGCCGGCTCACTCCCTGGTTGGGGAGCTAAGATCGCACATGCCTTACAGCCAAAAAACATAAAATAGAAGCAATGTTGTTACAAATTCAATAAAGACTTTTAAAAATGGTCCACATCAAAAAAATTTTTTTAATTATATTTATATTACACATGACGGTGTAAATCAACTATACTTCAGTTTAAAAAAAGGCAAAAGAACTGAAATGAGTCTCCCAAAAAAGAAAAAAGAAAAATGATATTTGTAGATGGTAGAGGAACAACATTCTCTTTAGTATTTACTAGTCTTACTGTATTTGAATGAGATACTTCTCTTCAGTGTCTGTTCACATATAGGTATCTCTTGGAATTTATTTTCATCCACTTTTTTTTTTAATGTAAGGAGGGAAAATGACAGCTGGTTCAGTGTGTGTCCCTCAAATCATACCCCTGCGGGTGCCTCAGCCTGGAAAAGCCAACCATGAAATTGATAACAATACGCTTTTGGAAATGAAATCAGGTAAGAACCGAATGTACTGAAATTGTTTAAAATAACCCTGCCATGTTCTCTATATTCATCTGGTTGTTGATTTACCCTCTTTGCATCCTTTCTATAATCAGGATCTTGGGATGACTGTAAAACTTTGAAAATTTGAAACAATGTTGGTTTCTAGAGTGGTATTTATATAGGTTACAACAGCTAGCTCTTGCCAACCTTCCATTTGTTTTGGAAAGATTTGCAGCAATGCCATGACTTACTTTAGCCAGGTTAGGCTGTCACATTGCTTCCCCAGACTTTCCCAGGATTCCCAGTGTTTTTCTGGAATATCAGTTTGACCTGCTAACACAGGCTTCCCAGTCAGACAGGTTGGAGAGTGAAGAATCCTGGCTTTGAAAACATCTAGTGATCTTCAGTGCATTTCTCAGCCTTTCTTAGTCCCAGCCTCTAGACTGTAAGAGAGTGATAATATTATCTATAGTTTAGAGTCATCATGAGGATTAATGAATTGATATGTGATATGAGGCACACAGGTTCTGGCACATGGTGGTGCCAAAAGACATTATAGCTATTTCTGCTGAAATAAAGCAGTGAATGTGTTTGTTTTTCATGCCAGAAACACACACACACACTCATTTACATATGTAATAAACATAAAGAGAAGGAAAAATTTTACAGATAGAACGTATGAACAATTACTTGTTTAAAACAGACTCTTGATTTGCAGCCACATGGATTGACCTAAGAGATGATCATATTAAGTGAAGTAAGTCAGAAAAAGACAAATATCATATGATACCACATTTATTTTGAATCTATAAAAAATGGTACAAATGATCTTACTTACAAAACAGAAATAGACCCACAGACATAGAAAACAAACATGGTTACCAAAGAGGGTAGGAGGAGATAAATTGAGAGTTTGGGATAAAGTACACAGTACTATATATAAAATAGATAAACAACAAGAACCTATTATATAACACAGGGAACTATATTCAATATGCTGTAATAGCCTATAATGGAAAAGAATCTGAAAAAGAAAAAACTATATACATATGTATATCTGAATCACTTAGCTGTACACTTGAAAGTAGTACGACATTATAGAAAAATAGATTTCAGTTTTTTTAAATAGAAAAATTAGACTTCAATTAAAAAATAGGCTCTGAGACTCCAGTTACATATTTGAATAATTAATGTGCATACAAACTATATGTACCAATGATGTGACACCTGGGCTTCCTAGACTGAGAGGTCCAACTAAGTGTATATATATTATACTGTGTCTTCCTTTATCTTAAAAGCTAATATTATTTTAAAAATTCCTCAAACCAAAATTCAAGTCTTAATATATGTGCTCGTAACCCTCAGGAGAAGTTGGGTGATGAGTGACAAATGGTGACAGGGTATCCAATTTCTCTAATATCTGAAATGTCTAATAAACGAAAGATTCTGCAATTCAGTGCTAAAAGTAATAATATCCCAATGGAAAAATGGGCAAAGGATGTGAAAAGACATTTTATAGGAAAGGAAATATGTGTGTTTTAAACATGAGAATATGCTCCTATTCACCCTTCACTTGCTTGCTGGGCAGAGCTTATCCTCTGCTTTATTTACTCCCTTGCACTTAATCACCACTTAACAAATTCTATGTAGTCATTTCCTGTTTGTGTGTTTTTTTTTTAATGGAAGCTCTTTGAGAGGAGGGACTTTGGTCACTGATGTATTCCCAGTGTCTGAAAGAGTAATAGGCATTTGGTAAATACTTATTGAATGAGTGAATCTTACTCAAAATACAAGAAACGTGAGTTAAAGCTGATACTTTTTTTTAAACCTGGGAAATAGAAATGAAATATCAGCAAAACAAAAGAAAAAATGATCACACACGATATGGTTGAGATGGTGGGTTAACATACACTTCCATTCCCTGCTCGTAGCAGGGTGAATTGTTTCAGTGTCCTTGGAGGGAAGTTTGGCAACATTAACCAAAATTACAAACTCGCATAGCTTTTGACTCAACAACAGTACTAGTTCTACATATTTTGCAGATATAAAAAGAACTGTTTGCAGGGTTATTCATTGCAGTGTTTGCAATAGCAAAAGTAAAAAAGAAAATGAAAAGAAGACAGTTTATATGTTCATCTGTAGGGATTGGCTGTTGGCCAGTGATTCATCCCTTGGAATAGAATGCAGTGCAGCCATAAAGAAGAATGGGGTGCTTTTTAAAGGGGCAATACAAGATACAATGTTAAATGAAGAGAAAAAGGGTGTGAAACAGGGCATGAAGCATGTACAGAGAGGAGGAGATTAAAAAATATGTACGTATATGCTTGTATGGCTGTAGACTACATACATTGGAAGGACAGTTGATATTATTGGTTGCCTTTGGGCACCTGATGAGGGCAGGGAGCTTGGAGGAAAAGTTTTCATTGTATATCCTTGTTTGACCTTTTGAATCTTGGATCATCTGAATTTATTATCTTTACCTTTATTACCTTATTACCTTTATTAATTTTCCCAAGAAGTGCACGAATCATTTACCAAGTCCAAATAAAATATAACAGAACCATTTTTTAAGCATTGCTCAAAAATGAAAAATTAGCTTCTGCTTTCTAAGTAGACACTCTGGTTTTAAAATTCACCCCTGCTTGGTTTGTATCAGTGCTCTGTCAGAGAGGCAAAATGCCATAGTGGTTCAAGAGCATGGCCTGTGAGCAACTAAGACCCACCACAGTCAAATGAATAAATTTAAAAAAAATTTTTGTTTTAATCCCTCCTGTTTTAAAAAGAAATGAGCCTGGTCAACAGATCCAACTTCCCAGAAGTCAGATCAAAATTCTGCTGTCATTTACCAGATTCCTTAACCTCTCTGGGACTCAGTTCCCTCATCTATAATGTGGGTATAAAATAGGACCTATCTCATAAGGTTGACTGATAAAATTAGTTAATTCACAGTGCCTGGTACAAAAAAAAAACCTCTCTTCTTGTTGTTATTCACTTCTACAGTATATATATTTTTAAAATTTCATTAAATAACTGATCCCTAGGCATTCTTCAGGGAGTTGCTACTTCCGTGTTAATTCTAGATATCCTGTTTTGGGTTTTTCAGACACCCCGGAAGTCAACATATATTATACCCTGGATGGCAGCAAACCTGAATTCCAAAAGAAAATTGGTTATGGTGAAAACACTACCTTTAAGTATACGAAGCCTATTACCCTGCCTGATGGAAAAATACAAGTTAAAGCTATCGCAGTCACTAAGTAAGTCAAGAGCATAATGACTGGGATGATTTATATTTATTATATTTTAACTTTACTCATTTCAATGAGAATTGGTGCTGGATTATAAAGACACTAAAGAAAAAGTTATCTTAATTTCACTATATGTCTGTAACCTTTGTGTTTGTCTTTTACTTAGTTATACTGTAAAATACACATATTTACATACTGATTAACATGAGGAAACGTTTTATGGGTAGAACATATAAACAATTATTTGTTTAAAACAGATTCTTGATTTGCAGCCACATGGATGGACCTAGAGATGATCATATGGGTAAAAGGGTTCAGTGAAGTGCTGTGTATATTAATACTGTTTTTAGTCTGAAATCCACACTGGGATTTTGGGAAAGTGAAAGAAAGTGAAATCGCTTAGTCATGTCCGACTCTGTTTGCTGCCCCATGGACTGTAGCCTGCCAGGCTCCTCCATCTATGAGATTTTCCAGGCAAGAGTACTGGAGTGGGTTGCCATTTCCTTCTCCAAAGGAAGAGCCTTTTCAAGGTTTGGGACCTCCGAAGAGATTCGTCTTGAGGAAAATGCTGCTTTTAGTGGATGGTTCTTTTATTCCCCAGGACGTGGCCTATGACCACTATGGTTCTCCATCTGATTTTGTACTGACTTTATTGCCCTTCAAAGCTACCATCATTTTGATTTGTTAGGCGTTGGCTAATTCATTCTTTTCTTTGTCCTTTCTTTCCTAGTCAACAATTTTTTTCCGTTTCAAGTATAGAATTACCACTTCATTTGGTAAACTTCACCATGGGTTGTAGAGAAAAAAGATCCTCAATTGCTTTGCAGATTAGTCTGTGATAGAGGAATTATTTTGTGCCGCAAAACAGGTTTGGCCACATTTCTGGAAGACTAACACTGGGGCTGGCCCAGGTAATTTAAATCAGACTCCAGGCTCCCCCTGCTGGCTAAACTACTGCATGGCCTTTTAAGCTACAAATTCTACAGTGATTGCTTGGCATTAAAAAACAATTTTTTAAAATAATAAAATGAAAACAGAACAACCCCCTGATACATGATTATTCTTTATTAAAAATTTGTATCTGTGGATTTCCCCACTTGCCAACCCATTTCTACTGAAACAAGTCATCTCAGTTATTGAACACTAATAAGCTGATTACTCTGGTGCGTCATGGTGCAAGGTGACAGTAAAATGAAGTCGCGATCAATGACTTTGTAGTTCAAAGGAGCTAATAGAGCTTCCATCAGAGTCTGAAGAATAAGAACACTGTTTATGCATCTCACCATCTTGTTCTGTGCCCACTCTGCTCTGAAATGCTGTTAGTATTTCAGATGTGCTCAGCTTAGGAAAAGTACCTATACAAAAAAAATTTGAAAGTTAGTGCTTGTATCTAATTGTGATAAAATAGTTCTTTATGGAAACCATGCAGCTTTGTTCAAGTCTCTGTCTCTAGGTTTTTCAGGCCACTAGTTTCTTAATAAGGAGAAAAAGGCCTTTAGATAAGACTGTTAACAATGAAAGGTCTTTAACATATTAAGAGGAAAACCTGTGGTCCTGAAGTTTTGAATGATATAGGAAAATATTTGTGATATAGTCAGTGAAAAAAATTAGGATGTAAGATGACACACTAGTATGTGACACTTGGAAAAATACACAGAGGACTTCCCTGGTGATCCAGGGGTTAAGAATCTTCCTGCCAATGCAGGGGACACAGGTTTGATCCCTGGTCCAAGAAGAACCTTCAGAGATGCTGCAGAGTAACTAAGCCTGTGCTCCACAATAACAGAAGCCACTGCAATAAGCCCATGCACCACAATGAAGAGTATCTCCCGCTTGCTGCAACTAGAGACACCCTGCTGCTGCTGCTGCTGCTGCTGCTAAGTCGCTTCAGTCGTGTCCGACTTTGTGAGACCCCATAGACGGCAGCCCACCAGGCTCCCCTGTCCTGGGATTCTCCAGGCAAGAACACTGGAGTGAGTTGCCATTTCCTTCTCCAGTGCATGAAAGTGAAAAGTGAAAGTGAAGTCGCTCAGTCATGTCCGACCCTCAGCGACCCCATGGACTGCAGCCTACCAGGCTCCTCCATCCATGGGATTTTCCAGGCAAGAGTACTGGAGTGGGGTGCCATCGCCTTCTCCGAGAGAAACCCTGCACGCAGCAACAAGGACCCTGCATAGCCAAAATGAATAAGTAAATAATTTTGCAAAATACACAGAGATAGAAAAGAGCAGTGATCCACAAGTGACTGGGAACCAGCCTTCTGCTCAGAGCCAGCCAGGCTGTAAACCTGACCATTCCTCAGGATTCAAATGGTCCCTGGGTGGAGATGTTTGTGATGTGAGGAAGCTATCTTATTAGGAGGACACTGTATCTTGGATAACAGGCCATGAGCCAATGATGATAAGCATCCAGATGAGATGGATGCTGAGGTGAATGAGTTAAGCAGTTCATCTAAAAGACTTTCTATATCTGCATCCAGATACCTGTATCTGTAAATTTGGTTTGTTAAGAACAACAAAACACATGCTTCTCCAAAGGTTAGCCGCCCATAAGTCTCTCCAGCCAGTGAACATGCAAGTACCCACTGATCATGTTATTTCTTAAATACTGTCACTTACTGATAGGTGGTGGCTGTTTAGACTAGTTGTATATTTCTGAGAATTGTTTTCTCCTTCTAAACATGTGGCTTAAGTCTTTGACATGGCTTAATAGTAAACATGTCTTAGGGCTTCCCTGGTGGCTCAGACAGGAAAGAATCTGCCTGCAATGCAGCAGACCTGGGTTCGATCTCTGGGTTGGGAAGATACCCTGGAGGAAGGCATGGTGACCCACTCCAGTATTCTTGCCTAGAGAATCCCATGGACAGAGGAGCCTGGTGGGCTACAGTCCATGGGGTCCCAAAGAGTCAGACATGACTAAGCAACTGAGCACAGCACAGCAAACATTTCTCAGTTGTTTTGGAACTGATGTCTGTTCAATTCTGAATGTTTACTTAACCAAAGAATTTTAAGTGTTTGGGGACGCTTAAAGTTTCAAGAATTTTAAGAAATGTAAAAAATCAACATGTAAGAATTCTGAGAAATTGCAGAAGAAATAATGAAACAGATAAAAACACATCAAAGGCCAATAGGAAAATCAACGAGCAAAGCAGATAAAGGACACTGAAGGCAGACACCAACTTGAGATATAAGAGTATTAAGTTCCTGGGCAGATCAAGCAGAATCCCTTGTGTTCTAGCTGTGAGCTTTCAGTGCAAATTAGTGAGAGTGAGAGTTAAACATACCAGACGAATACACCAAAGTGTGGTCACAAGGATGTGGCAGAGGCTGCAGGCTGCTCCCAAAATCTGTGTTGCCTTCTTCAAGAACCACAGAAGCTTCCCTGGTGGCTCAGTGGTAAAGAATCCACCTACCAGTGCAGGGGACACGGGTTCGATCCCTGGTCCAGGAAGATTCCACATGCTGGGGAGCAACTAACCCCATGTGCCACAAGTATTGAGCCTGTGATCTAGAGCCCGGGAACCACAGCTACTGAAGCCTGCACGCAACAAGAGAAGCCACCAAAATGAGAAGCCTGCTCACTGCAGCTAGAGAGTAGCCCCTGCTCACCACAACCAGAGGCAGCCTGGGAAGCAGCGAAGACCCAGCACAATGAAAGCAAAACAAAATTATTTTAAAAATAAGTAAAGTTTATTTTTTTAAAAAATAGAGCCTGGGATTTTTAGCAGGACACACATGTGTTTTCAGTCCTCCTTGAAGCTAGCAAGAGCCCCGTGAATGCACGGGGTGTGGCCAGTGAATGCACGTGGAAGTGACGTGCCAGTTTCTAGATTGTGCCCTGTAGGAGGAGGCAGGCCGTGGTTCCTGCCAGCTGGAATGTGGCTGTGGTGGTAAGCCACGTTGGGTCACAAGGACGTGTCATGTCTTAGATATGATGGGGCAACAGGGTGGAAAGTCAACCCTAGGCCCAGGGCACCATCTCTCTCCTGCACAGCTCTGGGTGGGTTATAGCCCATTGCTATGGTTTTTCCAGTGGTCATGTATGGATGTGAGAGTTGGACTGTGAAGAAAGCTGAGCACCAAAGAATTGATGCTTTTGAACTGTGATGTTGGAAGAGACTCTTGAGAGTACCTTGGACTGCAAGGAGATCCAACCAGTTTATTCTAAAAGAGATCAGTCCTGGGTGTTCTTTGGAAGGACTGATGCTAAAGCTGAAACTCCAATACTTTGGCCACCTCATGCGAAGAGTTGACTCATTGGAAAAGACTCTGATGCTGGGAGGGATTGGGGGTAGGAGGAGAAGGGGATGACAGAGGATGAGATGGCTGGATGGCATTATGGACTCAATGGACATGAGTTTGAGTGAACTCTGGGAGTTGGTGATGGACATGGAGGCCTGGCGTGCTGCAATTCATGGGGTCGCAAAGAGTCGGACACGACTGAGCGACTGAACTGAAATGACTCTGTTTAAGCCACTGTTGTTTTGATTCTGCATTACAACAATCAAGCCTGTATCCCAATACACCAGGGACACATCTCAAGCAAATACCTACAGAGAACATATTCAAGGGTACAAGTGATCAAAACAGGCCAACAATGTCAAGTGTCAGCGAGTGTGTGGAGAAACTGGAACCCTCAAATGATGCCAGTGGGGATGTAAATGGAACAACCACAGGTTGCAGTTTCTAAAAAGTTAAACTCACTGACCATCTGACCCAGTGGTTCTGCTCCAGTGTATCTGTCCACGTATATGGCTGGACCCGCTTTGTTGTTCTTATTATGATTTCAAGAGGCCCTCAGCAGTAATCATCAAGGAACTTGGAAAGAGAAGCAGTTTATTACCTACAAGTCCTGGGGATTATGTGGCACCCAGTGAGGTCACAAGTACAAAGAGATGGGGGCAGGGGGAGAGAAGAAGGGACAAATCACAGGCCAAGGGTCTGCTTTTATTAGGGCAGAGGGCGGGGGGGTGAGGAGTTCCATGGGCTCAGTCTTCATTGGTGAATTTTAAATGTATGAGCAAGAATTTACAGTGGGAAGAGAAAAAATGGCCCAATTGGTCAATCATGGAAACCAACCAAGATCTCTAAAATAAAGGGGCTTCCATGTGGGGGTAGTGGCTGGGTCTTCATCTGGTCCTGTGGCTGGTGAAGTGTTCACTCAAGAGCACCATCTTTGAAGTGGATGCCTCAGCAAAGCCTAAGTCAGGCGCCTCGTTACAAACAAGAGAAAACCCAGCCTCAGGGGCTCATACTATAAAGACTCATACGTGAATAACAGTATTAAGTATTGTAACCTCCAAACTGGCAAAATCCAAATGACTGTCCACTGGGGGATGGATAAACAAACTGCGGTACATCTGTAAAATGGAGTGCTACTCAAGAATAAAGATGAATGAATTGCTGACACATGCAACTACATGGGTGAACCTCAAAGAAAAAAAAAAGGACAAGTAAAGGCAGCCAGACGTGAGACTGTATTTGTAGGATTACATTTATCAGCATGGCAACCCACTCCAGTGTTCTTGCCTGGAGAATCCCATGGATAGAGGAGCCTGGAGGGCTACAGTCCATGGGGTCACAAAGAGTCGGACACGACTGAGCAACTAAGCACAGCACAGCACAGAAAAGGCAAAACTGTGAAGACAGGAAGCAGATCAGTGGTTGCCTGGGGTAGGAGGTGGAAGTGAGGAGTAACTAGAAACAGGTTGTTGCAACATTGGACTGTGGTGGTGCTTGCACGGTTGTGTAAATGTATGGAGTATCATCAAATTATATACTTAGAGCAAGTGCATTTTATGTCATGTACATTATACCTCAGTAAAACTGTTTAGAAAAATAAAGAGTATAGATGAGCTGCTGGTGCTGAGGGGAAATCACCTCCAGAGTTTACTTCCGGCCACCTCTCGGTTGGTTTCTCATGGGACTTCTATTGCATCATGGAGGAACAAGATTAATTGTGAAATATTATGAATAAATTGAAAACTGGCTAGTATTTGAGGAATAACAGTTAAAATCTCCCAGGGCAGTGTATATTATGCTACCCACAGTTGGGATAAGGAAAATTCCCATAACTTAGGTGGAATGAATGATATACAGGTAACCTCATTCTTTGCTTCAGAACAGTTTCAGGATTAAGGTATGACATCTTTATGGTGAATGTGGTAGATAGTCCTCCAAATGGTCCCCCAGTGAGCCATGCCTCCCACAGTATCCCCTCCTTCTGAATCTGGGCTGGCCCTACAACTTACTTTTGACCAAGAGAATGCTCCAGACATGACGCTAAGGCCAGACCACAAGAAGCCTTTGCAGTATCTGCTCTGGTCTCTTGGAACATAAACGCTGGGAGAAGCCAGCCACCTTGTAGGAAGTCTCTGACCTACCTGAGATCTACTACTATGAGGAACCCCAAGTTCACCACCTGGAAAGGGAAATAGAAAGGAAAGGAGAGAGATGACTGGCAAGTCCCCAGCTGTCCCAGGCCAGACTTAGAACCTGAGGGGAGAAACCATTTTGGACATCTGACTGAGTTGTACTTTCACTTGACTCCAGCCCAAGCTGACACCTGACTGCAGCCACACAAGAGCTGGCACACCCACACCTTTGTGTTCTTAGACATAATGCTTTGCAGTGACTTGTTACATAGCAAGAGATAACTGAATAAGAGTAAGGTTAAGACCATAGAGATAGTAATATTTTGGTCTCTCCAATTTAAAATAGTAATATAATAAATTCATTCTAGAGTCATCTTAAGTGCTGGACACCTTGTCTTTGAACCTTTGTGTGACACCCAGACTTTTCCTGTTTGGAATAATTTTCAGAGACTGCAGAGAGAGTGCCATTGTCACAAAGGTGTTTCAGGTGGACTCTGTTCCACCAGATCCAGTCTCTCCAGAAGACAGTGTGGAAAATGCTCTCAAGGACCCTCCGAAGCAGGCAAGTACTGACACTGTGATGCATTTGGGTCGTCACCACATCCCTGGTCCCTTTCCTCAGTGGTCACATCTTCCCCTTCATTTACCTCCAGAGTCAGTCTGTCACCCATTTTCAGGTCCTTACCACTGGGGTCACTCTCAACCACTGCACAGTATCTTCGCTGGTTTCCCACATTTTGGCCAGTCCTCCACCCTGCCGGTTGGAGACTCCTCACTGGCATCTCTATCTAGGCTCCTGTGTCTTCTCCTCTTACCCTATGGAAGAAAGCAGAAACCCTCAGCCTGGCCTCTCAGAGCCAGTTTCTGTCCTCAGTCATCCTTTCCTGCTTTGTGACTCCCCTGTTTACGTTCCAGCTCAAACTTTGTGCAAGATGTGTTCTGTCTCTGCTCCCCCAGCTCCCAGGCCTTCTTTCAGCAAGTGCTTTGATCACGTGATTACTCTGCTCCTTGTCTGTCTCCCGCATGTACTGTAAGCTCCCAGACAGCAGAGAGCAATTCTGCCATACTCCATGTCCTGCATGGGGACAGGTAGGAGAGGGTGGAGGCATTTGCTGAAAAGAAGTATCCGGCTAGTAGGAGCCCCCAGTGGGCGTGGCCTTCAGTTATGTTGAAAGCTTCATCTCCAGATACAAAGCCTCACCTCTTTAGAGAATGAACTACACCTGTCTAGAAACTCTAGTTCTTGGGTTCTGGGTATCAGTGGGATGGATCCCAGGGTCTGAGGCAATTAAACAGAAAGTCTCAGACTCTCGTTGGGGTGATGGGAAGTTTTTTGGGGGAGTCCCTTCAGCCTAACAATTAACCAGAGGGCAGCAAAGAGGCTGTGGGACCAGAGCGGTGGATGCAGGCATGGCGTGGGGCCCACTTGTAACCAGGGGTCTACACTGGCTGGAGGGCAGCCAGCAGGGGTTGAGCCCACATATACCAGCAGGTGTTCAGGCTTCAGCCAAGCAGGAGGGACTGACCCTGAGGATAGAAGCATGTCTGTGTTTCGGGGCCGAGTGTGGGAGGACAGTGGACAGCAGATCTGTCTGGCTCTGACCCCACCCTGCCTTTGCCCCCGGAGTCTGGTGGTCCCTCTGTTGTCACTGTGTCTCCCAAGAGTGTGACGTCCTACCTGTGTGAGCTGTCACCTGCCTCCGGTCTTGGCCACTTGACATGGAAGGGGCATCCCAAGCAGGCGTGCTGCCAGCAGGCAGCCCAGAGTCAAAGCTGTGTGTGTCCAGAGACAGCGAGACAACGGTCACTTGGTGAAAATGACTCGGACCCCTTTCTAGTAAAGAAGCGCAGGCTGTGTCGGCGTCTCTACCGTGGAACTTTTAATTTTCATATCTAAACGGGCAGTCAAGTGATTGATACACAGTCTCTTCCCTCCTAGGAACTGAAAAATGGATTTGTTGAATCAAAAGGAAGGAAGAAATATAAGAATCCTGAAAGTAAACTGGGTTGGAATGTTAACCTTGGAAAGTTTCCAGGTATGAAGTGACAGGGTGAAGATACGAGTTAATATTCTAAACCACCAAACAGGTTCAGGGCTTGTGTTCTTGTCTTCCAAGGGGTTGACTAAGAAACACCAGGACAGTACAGTAAGATCTCATTTGACTTTTAATGCCATCCTGGCTACAGGAGGGAGAGTCAAGCTGTCCGGCAGAGTCAGATTTATCTATTCATTGCAACACAGGAGACCACGTGGTAAAGGAACCGTGGCGATCTCATCAACTAAAGTACAGACAGCAGTTGCTGGGGGAAGGTGGGGTTTGGATGAAATTTAAATGAAAGAAGAATTCTGATAGGTAGGCGAAGCAGAGCTCAGTGGGAAATGGTTGCCATGAGATACGGACCCGAGAAGGGGACCAGGGTTCTGTTTCCTTGGAAACAACAAAGATGCATGTGGAAGGTAGTGCCCAGAGACCTTTCTCTGAAGCTCTGCACCGGGGTTGGACATTGAGGCTGCCTCTCTGTGGTTGGATAGCATCACCAACTCAATAGACACGAGTCTGAGCAAACTCTGGGAGACAGTGTAGGACAGGGGAGCCTGGTGTGCTGCTGTCCATGGGGTCACAAAGAGTCAGGCATGACTGAGCGAGTGAACAACAACCTTATGTTACAGTGACCTGGATCTTCCAGGCAAGAGTTGGATGTTTCATTCTTACTGATGTGATTTCGAACAGCAAAGTTTTCTGATAATCTGATTTTAGAGAGCAGGGTTTCTTTGGTCAGTAAGAAGCAGTGGTCACTCAGAGTGGGAACTGTTAGGATGTGTGACAGCTGCAGTGTGTCCTTGGGACACATAATATTTCCTGCTGACCTTGCAACTGGATTTATCCATTCTCCCAGCCTGGTGCAGAGTGCTGGGGAATGTGGCAGGGCAGATTTTCATTTTCTCAGTCTGGGCCCACTTTTTTCTTTATTGCTATGAATTCAACTGAGTGGGAGCTTCTCTGTATAGTTACTACCATTAGAGAAAGAATGTGACAACAGCGGCCCCTTATTAAAAGGTTTCTAACTATGAAGACACATTTGCATGAAAGCACATATGATTTCAGATATTCATAGAATGATGCTTTTGATGTAATTGTAGACATGGGTGAAAGAAGTGACCCTAAAACATTGAAAGACCTTCGCTTCTCAGAGAGTCCGCGGGAAGCCCCAACTTTCCGTGATGAATTGGGCTCTAGACCAGCCCCCCAGCAGCCCCAGGTAACTGCTAAGGAAACTCTTTTGGGTGCTAAAGATCTACTGTGTTCTTAATGCTTCCTGCAACATACTTTAAGAAAATGTCCCTGCCTTTTCACCCCAGGTCAGGCACTGTCCCAGAGCTGAGATACCTAGTTGAGCCAAAAGGCCCCTGTACTCATGGTGCTCACATTTTGTTGGGGATGGGGGCAGGCAGATATAAATGTGTGAATAATGGAAAAAATAATTGAGACTAGTGATTTGTCATGAAAAAGATAGACCTGGGTAATGGGATAGAGCCATGATTTTCCAAGTGTGGTCCCCAGACCAGTAGCATCAGCGTCACCTGGGAGCTCATCAGAAATGCAGACACCCACCCACCCACACTGCACCCCCTCAGACCTGCGGCCTCAGGGTCTTTAGGGTGGGCCCCATCATCTGTTCTAATTGGCCTTTCTTCTGATAAACACCCAAACTTGAGAACCCCTGGGATAGAGAATGACCAGGTAGGAAGAACAGTGTCCTAACTCAGGGGGATAAGAGAAGGCCCCCTCAAAAAGGTGACATTTTAATTGAACCTTCAAGATGAACAGAAACCAGCCCTGCAAAGATCTTGGTCGAGTAACTTCAAGTTCAGCTAAGTGAGGATCACCAGGAGGCTGGTGTGGCTGGAGCATGGTGGGAAAAACGATGGCTGCTGCCTATGGTGGGACAAAGCACTGAGATGAACTCTATGTAATTTACCTTACCAGAGCTTTTACCATGACTTTATATATGTTCTTCATTTTAGTTCCCTGGGTTTGCACATATAACTGGTTAGAATTTTGCCATGATTTTATATATGTTCTTCTTTTCAGTTCCTGGGTTTGCACACATAACTGGCCAGAATTTCACTGTGATTTTATATATGTTATTCATTTCAGTTCCCTGGGTTTGCACACATAACTGGCCAGAAGAGCTTGACAAGCACAGAGATCATGAGGATTCACAGGGAGACAGACTTTCTCAAGTATGTATTTCTTTCTCTCTACTGTCTTAAGTACTGCTAAGACACAACATGGTCAAAAATAATTTGAAGATGGGGTATAGCAATGATATTTTCCCCAACTGTTTTGTTTTTTTTTTTTAATTAAATTTTTACAAAATTTAAAGGCACAAATGACATACAATAAATGGCACTTAAAGAGTACAATTGATATATACATATAATCTCAAGACTATCACCCCAATCAAGAAAATGAAAAAATCCACCACCTCCAAGAGTTTCCTGCTTTGCACCCTTTTAAAATCCTCCCCTGTGACCTGCCCCATTCCCAGGCACCTGTTGGTCTGCTTGTTGTCACTGTAGCTTAGCTTGCATTTGATCCCATATATATATATATGGAACAATTCAGTATTTGCTCCTTGGCCAGGCTTCTTTCACTCCACTTGATGACTTGGAGGCTCACCCACGTTGTATGCATGCATTGACGTTTCTTTTTAACGCTGAGTAGTGTTCCATCGTATGGATACATCACAGTTTGTTTATCCTGTTTCCTATTGGATGTACATCCAGATTGTTTTTAGGTGTTGGCTGTCACAGAAAAAGCCTCTATGAACATGTGTATACATGTCATCCTGTGCATATATACTTTAATTCCCCTTAGCTAACTAACTAGGAGTGGGGTGGCCGGCTCGTATGGTCGGCATATGTTTAACTTTTTAAGAAAACTGTCCATATGGTTTCCTAAGAGGCTGTACCACTTTGCACTCCCACCAGTAGTACAGGATGGATGGGAGTTCCAGTTTCCCTACATCTTCACCAACATTGTTATTTTTATTTTTGGCCATTCTGGTAAGGTGGGGGTAGTGGTTTTAATTTGCATTTCCCTTGGGGTTGGTAGAGTGGGTGGCCTAGATAAAGGTGGTCAAAAGATACAAACTTTCACTCGTAAAATGAATAAGTCCTGGGGATATAAGTGGTGAAGATAGTTAATGACACTATACTGCATACTGAAAGTTGCTAAGAGAGTAAATGTAAGAAGTTCTCAACATAAGGAAAAAAATTCTGTAACTGTGTGGGGACCGGTGCTAACATTGTGGTGATCATTGCAGTATCCACAATTATTGATTGTTACGTTGTACACTTGAAACGAATACAGTGCTGTAGTGTCTCCTCTGTCTTTACTGGTTTTGTCTGTGGTTTTATCAGTTATTGAGGAAATTATACTGAAATCTATAATTATGAGTTTGTCTACTTGTCCTTGTATTGCTTTCAGTTCTTTGCTTCGTGTACTTTGAAGCTCTGTTGTTCAATATATAAGCCTTTTGGATTCCTATGTTCTATTGCTGAATTGACCCCTTTATCCTTACAAAATAAGCTTTTTTTAAAAAAAATAATTTTTATTGGAGTATGGTTGATTTACAGCATTGTGTTACTTTCAGGTGTACAGCAAGGTGAATCAGCTATACACATATGTTTTAAAGCTATACACGCTTTTTCAGATTCTGTTCCCATATAGGTCATTACAGAGTATTGAGTAGAGTTCCCTGTGCTGTCCAATAGGTTCTTATTAGTTATCTATTTTTAAATATAGTAGTGCATATACATCAATCTCAATCTCCCAGTTTATCCCTCCTCCTGTGAAATAACCTTTTATTAACCCTGGTAATACTCTTTGCTTAGAAATCATATTTGTCTGGTATTAATATCAGTATTACTGCTTTCTTTTGATTAGTATTTGCATGGTGCATCTTTTTTTCATCCTTTTCTTTTTAACCTATTTGTGTTTCTCTAGTTCAAGAAGTTTTCTTTTAAACAGCATGTAGTTAGGTCTTACGTTTAGAAAATAGAACAATCTCTGCATGTGGTGCTGAGCATATTTATATTTATTCTGATTATTGATATGTTTGAATTTCAGTCAGCTGTCATGCTATTTGTTTTCTGTTGTCTTACCTATTCTTTGTTGCCCCCCCCCTTTTTGGCTTGCTTTTGGATTAATTGGGTATGTTTTATGATTTCATTTTATTTTGTATCCTTTGTTGGCTTATTAGCTATAAGTTTTCTTTTAGTGGTTGCCTTAGGGTTTATACTACATATTTTTAACTTATCACAGTCTGTCTTCAAGTGATGTTAGACCACTTCGTATATAGTCTAAGAACTTGCAGTAACTGGATAACTGCAGCCTTTGTGTTAGCGTGATCATTTATTTTACTCCTACAAGTATTATGAACCTCATAATACATTATTACTTTTATTCAATACCAATTTTTTATAGTCCTTTATACTTCTACTGTGGTAAAAATACAGTAACATTTACCATTTTAACAATTTCTAAGTGTACAATTCAATGGCGTTAAGGACATTCACAGTGTTGGGCCACCGTCAGCACCATCCCATTTCCAGAACTTATTCATCATCCCAAATGGAACCCGGTTTGCCCAGCACCATTGCTGAAAAGACCATCCTTTCCCCAAGTGAACACAGCTACCAAGGCTGGTGACTGTTGAGAGGCCCCGGTAGAGACTGGTGCAGGCAACCAGACAGCCCAGGGCACAGTACGCAGATATTGCAGATGCTGCGCGGTTCAGCGAGGTCACAGGGTCAGGGCCCGACCTGCCTGGAAAGGCTTGGCAGCAACAGGGTGCTGACAAGGGAGCCAGGTCCAGAATCCTTTCACAGCCAGGTAGGCGGGTGAGGGCTGAAGGACGACACAGCCACCTAGGAGTGGCTGGGCGGTGTTGGGGCAGAACCTCGGACTCCACGCAGGTGAGTGAAGGTGCAGGCAGGGCTTACCTGCCAGGGACCCTCCAGAGCCAGGTCAGAGTCAGAAACGTGCACCGTGCACCTGGAATCCGCAGGGCTCACCCTCACACACGTCAAAGCCCCGGTGCCAGGAGGAGCCAGGGCCCCACTCGGAAGTGGGGTCGAGGCTGCTGATCAAACTGCTGCTGTGCCTGGAAGCAAGAGGCGCCTGGCCTCCAGGTGAAGGGCACCATGGTCCCAGCCGTGTGGGACTTTGTGATAAAAACGCTTAGAGAGAAGCACCTGCCGTCTTAAAGTTGTTCTACTGCCTTTGAGAGCCTTCCTGTTTTGTTTTTTAAGAATGTTCAAATGCTTGTCGATGTCGTGCGCTGCTCAGCACAGGGCCGCTCAGGGGCCTCTTGTGTCGTAGGTGTGCCCGCTGCCTGGTGGCCCGCCCGTCGGACCCCTTTGCTCGCTACTGTCTGGAATGTGGCTCCTCTGTGCCGCCCATCTTCGGCTGCCGTCTGCCGCCCCCAGAAGGAGCTCAGGTGAGTAGCAGAATCCCTGAAACTTCTTCCACTGGTCCATCTGGTCTGTATTTGCAGCAGGAGCATAGCACCTGGCACACGGGAACCAGATAGTTGTTGAAAAAATTACTGGCAAATGAATCTTGTTCTGTCCAGACTCCTATTTAGGAATCAGAACACGTTTGCAGTGCCATTCCTTTTGTGTGGCCTTGAAGAAGCATAGGCTCAGAAAAAGACTGACATCTTTTGATTTCAGTGGTTCACTTATGGATAAATACATGTTTCCTACTCTCATAATATTTCTGTTCATAACCTGGGGACAATATGGAAATATATTGTACAAATAAATGACCACAAGTACTAATTACAAGTCTGTATATCTGTAAAATACACCATTCTGTCCAAAGAAGCTGTTTATATCAGCTATAGATCGATCAGTATGTCTACACTGAAAAGGTGTAGCTGACCATAGATAATAACTGATATTATCCTACCACTAAGTGTGTAGTAAGTTAGGGAATTCCCTGGAAGTCCAGTGGTTGGGACCGGGTGCTTTTACTTCCATGGCCCAGATTTGATGCCTGGTTGGGAAACTAAGATCCTGCAAGCTACACAGCTCAGCCAAGAAAAAAAAAAAAAAAAAGGTTTGTAGTTAGTTAGAAAACATACTTGACTTACTAAAAATCAAAACCTTCACCTAAATGTGTTCATCTCTTATGCACTTGATACTTTGGGGTTCTTTTGGATTCAGGTTTACAAAATGATGCAGAAGGATCTGGGAAGTTTACTGAAAAATGACCATTTAAAAAGGATAGTCACAGGGTGGGAGGTGGGAAGGAGGTTCAAGATGGAGAGGGCATAAGTATACCTGTGACCAATTCATGTTGATGTATGGCAGAAACCAATACAATATTGTAAAGCCGTTATCCTACAGTTAAAAATAAATTTAAGCATTTGGTAGTATTCACCAAAAATAAAAAGATAGTCACTAGGAAAAAGTCATTATTCAATGAATTCAAAGTCCAGAGTTTTAGAATTGAGTTACACCTTCAAGCAAGAGGCTAGGTACTAAAGGGAGATGCTGTAGAAGTTAATTTAATTTACTTTACTCCCATGATATATTTTGAACTCCTTAAAGAAGGTGGTATGGCAAATAAAACATGAACAGGTCTCATTGGTTTGAATTTTCCCTGCTTATATATTTGTTGGTGCTGTGTCAAAGTTGTTTTTTTACTGGTCTGAAAACAAATTTTTCAAAACTTTCTTTGTTGTTACAGGGAGAAAAGGTTATCAGGGATTATAAATATTCAAAATGATGAGCTTCAGAACATCTATACTGCCTGTAAATGACATTTATTAACATGCCCTAATGTATAAACAGCTTCATAATCTGAACTATTGAGTTCTTACTGTGTCCTGCTCTCAGCTGGGTTTCAGGGACTTAAAGGGGTGGATCCTGCTCCTAGGGTCCCAGGACTAAGACACTCAGGGACTCGTTATAGACGTGCAGAGGGGTTCCTCTCAGCTCCAGAGCCCCTCTGCATCGTCCTGCTGAAAGCATACACAGAATTGAGTTGTATTTGTTGGTGAGTTACAGCATCAACTGAATTCACCTTATCAACACATTTCTTTGTGAAAGTTGAGGGTTGCAGTGGGACAGAAAGGATCCTGAGACTTGGAATGGAGGTGCTGGCTTGGACCCAGATTGAAATGCATGACCTTGATTCCCTGAATTTCTCTGAGCGTCATGCTGATGGACAAGTTGGCCCTCCTGTCTGAGGAGGCTGGCCCTCCTTTCCTTGAAGTATATAATACCTCACCTGGGGCAGTGGCCTTGAAGGGAGACTCTTCTCAGGATTCACCACCACCTTTTTAATTCCTATGTTTCCTGTGTTGAATTTTTTTTTTTTTTTGCTATTTTTAAAAGTTGAGTTTTTTAAGTTATTTTCTAATAGAGCCTGGTGGGCTGCAGTCCGTGGGGTCACTAAGAGTCAGGCACGACTGAGCGACTAACACTTAACTTACTAAATAGAGCTCTAGGGAATACAGCAGACTCCTTAACTTCTCACAGTCTGTTTCAGAGTAGTTTAACTTAAATCTAGCAATACACAGAAATTTCCCTCCTTCTAGAAATCCCTGTTAAGTCCCTGATTACCTGCTGGTTCATCAGTCACTCAGAACAGGATCACGATCTCAGGTTGGTGCAGCCACAGTCCTCCCTGTTGGCTGGCCACTGAGCGCGTCATCTTGACCGAGCTCCAGATCCTGTGAGCCCTGGCCGCCAGCAGCCACAAAGCTGCTGGTGTTGACGGCCCACCCTGCTCTGACGGAGCTGGAGGAGGACAGGGAACAGCCCAAGCAAGACCCAGCAGACGTGTGGGGTCCTCACCCAAGGTTCATTGCTTTTCAGTTCATCCTCTGTCTTTGGTTGGCTTTCAGAATCTGAAATGGTTATTTTTTTTAACAGTTTTATCCAACTTTATAATTGCCTTTTAATGTATTATAGAAAAGATTTGTCAATTTCCTTACTCCACTGTAAGCTATTTATTTATTTTTCTTTTCTTTACACCTCTCTTTTCTACAATAGATATCTTTTTACCTTAATAAGAAATGAGTAAAAGTGGCAATTATTTAAAAGAAATTTTTTACAAAAGTAAATTAAACCTTACATTCTAAGATCAATTTGTGCCTTCACGTTTTGCATCTGAAGACCAACCTGGCCTCCTTCTTCATGCAGATGGGCTTGTGCACAGAGTGTGAGAACGTGGTGCCCCTGAACACACCCATCTGTGTGGTCTGTGAGGCTCCCCTGGCACCACAGCTGCAGCCACAGGCCAGCTTCCGCCTGAAGGTAATTAAACGTGAATCTGTGACAGTGTGAGTGAAATCCATAGAAATCAATGTTTGAGCAGTTAAACGTCTTTCTTCAGCTGATGACATTGGCTAACAGTTGATGAGCTAATACCCGTGAACAAAACCCACTCTTGTTTTTGGAAGGGCATCTGCCCAAGAGTTGAACTTGCCAACAGGATCTAAACATCAGGAAAGATCCATAGAAATGTGTTTCCCCAGACATGGGTTTGGAGGACAAATTGCACTGAGCTCACACAGGTTTTTACTCCGTATATTTTTAAATTGAACATTGTCATTCATGTTGACTTGTAATCTTGTCCTTAAAGTCACTTGGTGTTTGTGTTTGCTTTGTTTGATTATGGGTCTCTATCACCTAGAAAAGGAGGATTACAACCTGTCACAAGGGTGAAAAAGTGAATTATCATGTCGAACTTCAAAAACATCTTGTTAGACAAGTGGCATCATGCCAGGAACATTTTGGGGGAAGAATCACTGAACCTACAACCATATCTTTTCTCCATGTTTGAATTTACCGTCCCACTCACCTCCTTTGTACTTGACCTCAAGTAAAGTTCACTACAGGATGAAATAGGTTTAATATAGATAACTTTGGGGATAAAAGAACAAAAAATTTCAGCAATAAGGGAAGTGCCCTCGATAAGTGCCCTTAATGTACAGTGAGAACTGTAACACCTCAGGGACTTCCCTGGTGGTCCAGCTGATAAGACTCTGAGCTTCCACTGCAGAGGGCACAGGTTCAATCCCTGATCGGGGAACTAAGACACCACTTGCCGTGGGGCATGGCCGCACTACCTAGGTTATGTTAACCATCTTTTCTGTTTTCGTGTGTGTGTGTATTACAACTTATCTCCAGCTTCCTGACTCAGAAGATTGAACTTACCACTCATTTTCTAAGACAGTCTTTTCACTTTTCCAATTCTAAGTGAGAAACTACAGAGCAAATCCAAATTCATATAGAACTAGATTACTTGTAAACATACAATCTTTTGCTTGTCTTGGGTCTTCCTGTGTATTGTTGAAGCCAGAGATGGAGAGCCTACCCAGGAGTACAGTTTCAACACTGAAAACAAAACAGAACAACTCACACAGAAGCAATGTGAAAAAGTCAGTTTGCCTTCCTAAGGCCAGATGAATACTCTTTTTCAGGTTTTTTTGTTTTTCATTTCGGGGTTTGCTTCTTTTAAAACCATGTTCATTTGCCAGGCACTATTTCTGTTGTAATAATTTCTAAACCAATCCAGTTTCAGGGTCTGGTGTTAGTATAGGGTCTCCAGGCTGATGGACTGGAAAGACTGCTTGGTGATTTCTTTGCACAGCTGTTTTCTCATAGCAACACTTATTTCTTTTCTTTTCTTGTGGTGGGAAGAAGTACTTTGATTTATTGGACTTAAAGTACTGAATAAAGTAGATATGAAACTTCTCAATCTTGGCTTTCAAAGTGTCATGCCTTGAAATATAACCTAAAACTTGAACCAACCTACAGATGCCACTTTAACACAGCATATGGCTTCCTTTTTTGCATGATGTGTGTGTGTGTATTCAAACTTGTGTTCCATGTAAGTTAATTCAAAAGATAAGTTTTAGATGTTGAAATCATCAGGATATCTGACTGCTTCACGGTGGTGGATGCCATGGTAGATAACGTTATTCCATGTTATTAACACCCTTTTTGTCCTGGCATTACTACACTACTCAGATGAACGGGAGGAAAAATGAACGTGTTTCTCTGAAGAGATTAGAGAAGCACTGTGGAAACACACAGGTCTCTTTCCCTGTTTTCAAGGAGAGAGTGATCTGCCGCGACTGCGGCACCGGGAACCCGGCTCAGCTGAGATACTGCGTCTCCTGCGAGGGGACCCTGCCGTCCTCGCCACAAGAGGTGGGTTGACCGCACACACCCGTCCTGTATCTCAGTGGTCGATAAACGTTCATTGTTGATGATGAGAAATATAGTCTGCAGAGATGGGGGAGGAAGTTTGTTGGGAAGGAGAGGGGAGAGACCACAAGTGACTCATGGTACACTGAAAGCAGCGTTTCTGTGTGTGGAGAGGACACTGCACGCTCACCAACACACACTGTCTTCACAGTCTTCAGGAGGATTCCATCACGTCGGCAGTTTCTTAGGATTTCATACAGTGGCTTTGTGTGGAAGCTGGCGCAGCCGGTGGGGCCCCAGTGGCCAGGAGTCGTTCATGTGTCACTCACAGGCAGGCATGTCTGTTTTGGTTTTTTTTAATTAATTTCTTTAAGAAAAAATTTAAGCTTTATTTCAGTAAAGCTCTTCAGATTCTCTTAGATTATAGCCTATCAGTAAGCAAAACGTATATGTCCTGGTTTTGTACTACATTGCCAAGTTCCAAATTCCTTGTCCTAGGAAAGCAAGCTGAAAAGCACAAGTGCTGGCAATGACTGTGTTATTTTAAGCAAAAATAAGTGCATTTTCAGCACTTCAGTGAAATGAGGCTTTAATCCAAAAAAGACTCAGTTCCACTGTGTGCCTGCTCTTTTTGGAAGTTTAGCAAGTGGTGGGCACCATTGCTTGGGTTTCCCGCCAGCTTATCTTGAGTGTTTAAAATGAAGGAATTGAAGTACAATTCAAGTCCAGTGATTAGGTACTGTGTAGATGATCTATTTCATGTATATGAAATGCTGACTTCCAGGTGACTTGCCCTGGCCTAATAATCTCACAAAGAAGTCAGCATTTTCCAGCCAATTTAGAAGAAAATTCCTGCTTCCTTGAGGCCGTTGCAAAATACAGCTCTCTGACTATTTCGGGAGGTTGTTCTGTCTCATTGACTTTCCATGAAGGAATGTGTGTGTGCTCTTTGTTCTAATTTATTCATTGGTGAGGCTATCGTAGTTTTACTTGAGCAGAAATACCTTATTTCCAGGGTTTGCAGTGGTTCAGGGCTCTCTTCCCTTCTGGATTTGGAAGGACACTGTGTAGACCTGCCTGTGTGGGTCCATGTCCACCTGTCCACGAGTGAGCAGAGGACGCTTGCCTGGGGATTGGTGTGGAGCCATCGTGCGGGTGTTTAAAACAGCTTCTTTGTGCCTCAGAGCCACCAGGCCAGGTGCCTCCTCCTCCATACCCAGGCAGAAACCGCTCCTTAGGGCTTGGGTCTCAGCCCCTGCTTAGTTGGGCTTCCCTGGTGGCTCAGTGGTAAAGAATCTGCCTGTCAAGCAGGAGATGTGGGTTTGATCCCTGGGTCAGGAAGATCCCCCAGAGAAGGAAATGACGACCCACTCCAGCATTCTTGCCTGGGAAGTCCCATGGACAGAGAAGCCTGGGAGTCTACAGTCTATAGGGTCACAAAAGAGTCAGCACAACTTAGCAACTCAACAACAACAACCTGCTTACTTAAGAATCTGGAGACAGAGACCATTAGTTCTCTCAAACTGAGACGGTCTCTCATTGCTATTTTCATTTGCATTTCTTTGAGGTTAAACCTTTTCACTCATGTATTGACCCTTGGTGTTTTTCTATGAATTATCTGCTTACCTTTTTAATAAAAACTCAGAATTATTTGTGGGAGTGTCTCGTGTAAATAGTGTAGGAGGTTTCGTGTGAAGGGCTAGTCTCCTCATTCTAGGCCCTCGGCTCCTACCCGAGAAGTCCCCACTGGCACTCAGCTTCTGGGGTCTGCTTTCAGCCATCAGAGGCATGACTCACTAACTATAGTTTAATATGAACACTGACCCGGTGCTTTGCACCTGGCAATTTATCCTGTTAGTAACCTTCTCATTTTCTCCATGACTTCATAACATTACACTGTCCCTGTGTACTGTGGTAGGTTCAGGCCATCCCCTGGTGCTGGACATTTAAGCTGTTTCCAGTTACTTCCTCTGAATCCACAATCCTGCAGGGAGTGGTCTTGAATATACTTCTTAATGTATTTGTTCATCTGCAGGATAAATTCTAGAAGGCAGAACTGCAGAGCCAAGAGAGGATCAGCCTTTCTTCTTTCGATGGCTGCCGTTGTTTGGGATGGGCGTAAGCTGTATGGGAAGACTGTGTCTCTAATATTCATGAAAATTTGAAAGTATTTTCTGTCCTCTAGCCTAGCATTCCGACTTGCTCCTCAGTTTGCTTTAAGTGTGGGGCCAGCAATCACCCCTCTGCTCGCTTCTGTGGCTCCTGTGGCCTCTGTGTGAGGTCCTTGGCACGACCCTACGTGGAGAGCAGCCTGGCCCCAACCGCTGGAGAACTTGGCCTGTTTGCTGAGGTGAGGCCTCCACGCTAGTAAGACCTGGTCCCGGGACGGGGTTTTAACTCTGAATCTGTGTGCCCGACCCCGTGAGCCAGCCCAGGGGACGAGAGCCAAAACACTTAGACGCTTCTCGTGGACTTTAGGTGTGCAAATAAGTTCAACCAGTTTATGTTTTCAACACATTGATTGCTTTGGGATTCAAAGATATGCATTTATAGATATTCATATCTATATGAATAGATGTGATATTCATAGATATCCTAGTCAGAGATATTCATATCAGGCAGATATTCATAGATATGCATTTGTCTACACTAAGTTGAGGCCTAACCACATATGCAAGGCAATAGATGTCATTGCACGCATGCTCAGTTGCTTCATTCATGTCCAGCTCTTGGCGACCCTGTGGACTGTAGCCCTCCAGGCTCCTCTCTCCATGGGATTCTCCAGGAAAGAATAATGAAATTGGGTTGCCAAGCCCTCCTCCAGGGGATCTTCCTGACCCATGGATTGAACCCACATCCCTCATGTCTCCTGCATTAGCAGGCAGGTTCTTTACCACTAGCACCACTTGGGAAGCCCTAATAGATGTCATTAGGGAGATTTACGATACATGGGATAAAATGTATTTTTTTCTCTTGAATTTCTTATGTAGCACACCAAGAAATTTGCCCCTGCTCTTTTATATTCTAGAAAACTTACACTGGGGTACATAAAATTGTTTTTGCCACTTATAACAACTGGGCATATTTGAGGAAAATCTCCCAAGACTATTTTCAGAAGGACTTAATCTCTAACCAGCTTCATGTTAGCCATTTATGGATTTGTCTAAGCTACAGAAAGATTTTTCAGGTCTGTTCTCTTTAGATTCTTCCTTTCATCAGAAGAATTTGTGAAGATCGATCATTTGTAGAGAGAATACACATGCACTCAGCAACTTTGCCTCCATTTTTAGGGAGTTCATGGCCTTTTTAAGTCTGAGTCCTAAGTGTTAGTCATTTCAGTCATGTCCAACTCTTTGCGACCCCATTGTAGCCCACCAGGCTTCTCTGTCCATGGACTTTGCCAAGCAAGAATACTGGAGTGGGTGGTCATGCCCTTCTCCAGGAGATCTTCCTGATCCAGGGATTGAACCCGAGTTCTCTTATGTCTCCTGCATTGCAGGCAGATTCTTTTACTGTCTGAGCCACCATGCCTTCTTAACCCAGATTAAAACACAGATCCCACGACTGCCAATAACCCAGGTGGCATGTTTATGCAAATGAGACACATTGTTTTTTCCGTAAGACACTTGACTGCCATCTGTTGGAAATTGATTGTAATTTACTAGTTTTGTTGGACATTTTCTTCCATCTACCAGAAAAATTGTCCTATTATGCAAACATACAGCATCCACCACGTGAATATCACCCCTTTAGATGCAGTGCTCTTGTGCAGTGTGCAACATATACAACATTACATGAGGGTCCTCTCAGTCCCCCAGGCCCCGAGAACGGAGAGTATCTCAGAGAAAATGCTGGTGCCCAGTAGCTGAGTGTCGATGGTCCACTGGATTTAGAGTTGAGAGGATGGATTTCTTCCAGGCCTCAGGCAGTAGGACAGTCAGTGGCCAGGGGGTGGGGCTGGCTTCACAGATCAGGCTAGGCATTGCTGGGAAAAACAAGCAGGGAAGATGAGGCAAGACCTAGAAACTTTTTTTTTTAGTTCAAAGTAGTGTCTTGGAGTTACTGTTGCTTCTGATTAGGACTGTTTTCTGTGAGTAAAATGGAAAAAGGATTAATTTATGTTATAATTTTTTTAATGTTTTCCTGTCTTGCTCACGTAGCCTCGACCTGTCTGGCAGCCCCTAAACGTTCCTCTGCCCAGGCCTGACGCTGGACCTAAGAGGGATGTGGGCACACAGACCACTGGCCTGTTCTACCCATCGGGGACCCTCCTGGCGAAAAAGGAGCTGGAGGTGGCTTCCCAGAAGCAGAGACAGGAGAAGACGAGTGACCACAAGCCTCTCCTCACTGCCGTCAGCCCGGGGAGAGGTGAGACAAACACTTCTCTGCAGGGCACCCACACTCTCAGCGGAAGAGAATTTCCTTTTCTTCCTTTCGGTTTACTTTTTATACACAGGAAGTGCCTTTCTTTTTCTGTTTCTAAGTAATTTTGGTCTGAATGAAGGATAACACTTCCGTAAACATTTAGCGTGTTTTGACCCCTAACCCCATTATCTAGTTTGTAAATGAAATAGCGCATAAGGCTTTGTAAACTAAGATACAAATGCTGGCAGTCTGCCTCACTGTTGCTGTCTGCCGTCGGCTCTTTTTAGTGTGGTAAAGCACCTGACATGAACGTCACCATCTTCCCCATTTTAGAGGGTACAGTTCGGCAGTATTTAGTACATGAGCAGTATTGTACGACCATCACCGCTCTTCCTCTCCTTTTCCAGAACATTTTCATCTCCTCAAAGGTAAACCCTGTATCCTGTAAGCACCACCCTCTACACGCCACCCCGCCCAAGGGTGTAGTCACCGCTTGTCCGTTTCCATCTTTATGGATTTGCTTGTTCTGGATGTATAAATGGAAGCATATGAAGTCTTTTGTGACCAGCTTCTTTCACTTTGTTGTTTTTCGGTCGCTCAGTGGTGTCCGACTCTTTGCAACCCCATGGACTGCAGCATGCCAGGCTTCCCTGTCCTTCACCATCTCCCCAAGCTTGCTCAAACTCATGTCCATTGAGTCGGCGATGGACATCCAACTGTCTCATCCTCTGTCGCCCCCTTCTCCTACCTTCAGTCTTTCTCGGCATCAGGGTCTTTTCTAAGGAGTTGGCTCTTGGCATCAGGTGGCCACAGTATTAGAGCTTCAGCTTCAGCATCAGTCTTTCACTTCATATAATGTTTCCAAGTTTGTCCATGCAGCATGTTTCAATACTTCATCCTCTTTTTATAGCTGAGTGATATTTTGTTGTGTTTGTTCATCAGTAGTGGACATTTGCGTTGTGTGGCTTTGGCAAGGTCTCTTTCCCTGACTACCGCCAGCCTTTAAGTTCCACATACTGCTGGCCGATTGCTTTATTACTTTCCACAATGCTCTAGGGGTGCAAACTGCTCTACAGATTGATCCAGCTAAATGTGAAGTGTTTTTTTTTAACATGGGTAGTTTTTGAGGTCAGTGTTTGAGATATTTTTCAGACTTCAAGAGAGCTTGTCTTGCTTAGCTGTTTATTTCTATGCTTCTCTTTGGTAAGATGGCCAGCCTGTGGTTTAATTCCTGTCTCTAGGCTCCTCTTACTTGCTTTCTACCACATCATTCACTGTTATCCTTAGGCCTTAACATCCCCTCCTCTGGGGGCTGTGGCCAGCTGGAGGGCCCTGCCCCATCCAGAGCAGCAGCTGCCCCTTGGGCCCAGGCAGCTGAGCCGACGCAGAAGGGCAGGCCTAGTGCTGCCATGTGTCACCCACCTGCGGACGAGAGAACAGACACATGTGAGATCTCTCAAGTCTTAAGTGGTGGCCATGAGTTAGAATTATTGTAAACCCTGTACCGACTGGAAAGAGGCAAAAGGAACCTTTTCAGAAATATTCTGCATATTGATGGGGTGTATATATTTGCCAAGACTCAGACTGTACCTTTAAAATAGGTGTATTTTAAAGGTGTATTTTTAATAATAAGTTGTTTCTCAATATGCTTAATTTTAAAAGAGTAAAAGACTCCCTTGGGATTTCCCTGGTGGTCCAGTGGCTAAGACTCCACACTCTCAATGCAGGGGCCACAGGTTCGATTCCTGGTCGGGAAACTAATGTTCCCCATGCCTCCCGGCACAGCCAAAAAAATAAAATAAAAAGACCTCAGATATGGCAATCAAAATGTTCCACTGGAATTCTGTAGTATTCTATGATTGTTCTTAGTTGCCTGTCATGTCTGACTCTTTGCAACCCATGGACTGTAGGCCTCCAGGCATCTCTGTCCATGGGATTCTCCAAGCAAGAATTCTGGAATAGGTAGCCATTCCCTTCTCCAGGGTATCTTCCTGACCCAGGGATCAAACCTAGTTCTCCTGCATTGCAGGCGAATTCTTTTACCGCCTAAGCCACTAGGGAAGCCCATTCTATGATTAATCATGTGCAAAAAAAAAAAAAATTAACCAGGAACAAAAAAAATGGAACTTACTCTAGTACATAGTCGAAGTTCAGTAAGTAAAAACCATCACAGAGTTCGGCCAAGTGAAGCCAGCTCTCTGAGAACGCATGGCGTGCTGGTCCTTCTCTGCCTTCACCTCGGAGGAATTATCTGTGTGCTTGGTCTTCTCTCCTCCTCAGGATACTGGAGAAAGCAGGTGGACCACATCTCCGCACACCTCCGGTCTTATGCTCAGAACAACCCTGAATTCCGAGCCTTGATTGCAGAACCCAGGATGGGAAAGGTGGGTGGACTCTGAGCGGAACTTCCACACTGACTGTCCCGTGGGATCGGGCTGAGGTTGCCCCCACTGACTGTCCTGAAACTGCACTTGGCTTGCTCCTTTTCCTTCTCCTTCTCTCCTTTCCATGCCTCCTCACTGTCCTCCCCACAGCTCTGCCTCCCTCAATCACTTGCCACCCGAGTCTTGTCCCAGGGTCTGGGCACCTGACTGAAGACAGTACATTGTGAGCATCTCATGCTTCTGGATGCTGCAGGCTGTGGGATTCTGAGTCAGAACCATTATACCTAACTGTAGGGTTGTGTGTGGGACTTCCCTCGTAGCTCAGATGGTAAAGAATCTGCGCACAGTGCAGGAGACCCGGGTTCGATCCCTGGGTCGGGAAGATCCCCTAAAGAAGGGAATGGAGGGTTAGACTGTAATGAAAGAATAGTGTAGTATAGCCACATTGGCACTAAATCCCATCCGTTTTCACTCGCCCTTGTGGCCATAAGAGTTACCAGGTAATTTGCGCTCAGTACCTGCATCAGGTCCTCCACCTCTAGTCCTCTCAACATTCCTACAGTGGGTAGCCTCACCTTGTGGCAGTTTTGAAAACGTGCCCACAGATTCTTTGAGAGTCTGCCCTTCAGAGGATGGAGTCTGCATCCCCTCACCTTGAATCTGGGTGGGCTTGTGATTGTCTGACTAACAGACTATGGTGGAAGTGATGCCTGGGCCTCCCAAGGCGTGGTCATGCAAGCCTTCCCCCGCTTGGCATGCTCACCACCAGCACTCTCTCATGGAGCCTGGCCACCCCACTGTGAGCAGCCCAAGCCACGCCGAGTGGCCGCACACAGGGGCTCCATCTGCAGCCCCAGCGGAAGCAAGTCCTTGCGTACTCCTGCCTCGTGTGGAGCCAGGCAGGTGACTGATGAGACCCTGGTCATCCCAGCCCCTGAGCATGGAGCCACCTCTTGCCACTCGAGTCCTTCCAGCTAAGACCTCAGGCATGGAGTAAGACAGGCTGTCCATGCCGTGTCCTTTGGAATCCATGAACATAATAAAATGGTGGTTATTGAATGCCACTAAATTTGGGGGTTTTTACGCTGCAGTAGATAATCAGAACAAGCCTTATTTGACATCCAGGAAAACTGGCTCAGGGAGCTTGGTAACCTTCCCAGGACTACACTCTGGGTCTCGGGGAATCAGGATTTGAAGCAGGTCTGTCAGATCCCAAGGGTACTGCTATTATAAAGACACATCTATGAGAAGACCTTTTCCTCCGTCATGAGGTCAGAAGAACCTTTAAAAGTTAGTCCAGCCCACTCCTCTGCCACCAGGTTAGGCCAACATTGAAACTGTGTCATTGTCAAGTATTGCTGAATTTCTTTTTATAATCCATTCTGGTGGTTTGTGAATTCTTTGGCCCAGTCTAGGGGTCTGTAGGCTATGACCTGTGGGGTGAATCTGGCCTGTTACCAGTTTTGTAAGTCATGTTTTATTGGATCACAACTGCACTCATTCTTTTACTTATTGTCTGTAGCAGCTTTTGTGCTACAATGGCAAGACCCTATGGCCCACAAAACCTAAAATATTCAGTGTCTGATCCTTAAAGCATTTGCTGAGCCCCATTGATCTCAATTCCTTCTGGCACTTACAGAGACAGCAGCTCACCTGAATATCTGGTCCTTGATTGCCAAGGACCTGCCCCACCCCCACCCCCAGCCCAGGTTACCTTTTCCTAGTTGATGACTTGCAGCCATGTGACTTAAAGTATGTCTCCTGCAGAGAGTATAAATCTGAGTCTTGTTTTCTCAACCAAATCTGGCAGTCTTGACTCTTTGATTGGCGTATTTAGTTCGTTTATGATTACTGGAATTATAGGTAAGTATGCATTTGTGTCTGCCATTTGCTCTTTGTGTTCTGTTTCATCGGGTTTTTTGTTTCTCTATTCCTGCTTTCTTTTGCGTTAATGAAATAATTGATTACATGTACAGTTCGGCATCTCAGAGTTTCTTGGCCTCAGGGCCTTGAGTCCCACACTCCTGATTGTGAATTCTCTTCTCTTACTTTTTTTTACAAGCTCATCTCTGCTACTGTTCATGAGGATGGCTATGAAGTCAGCATCAGGTTGAATTATATTCAAGTCTCCAACAAGGTGAGTAAAACTGTCAACAGTTATTCATTTGAGAACTGACTAACCTAGAAAAGGGTAGCTTATAATTTATTGAAATGCTTCTACATAATCCACAGAAAGGAAGAGTCTCCAATAACTGTAGGCTAGCAATTTCATAGAATTAGGTAAGTAACTGAGCCAAACCTCAGAGAATCCAGCTTTCGGGCACATAAAAATGTCCTGAGAACAGGAATTACCACCCTATTGGTCCTTTAGTTCTCTGGTTACTTACACTCACTGAAGTCTGGGTGAAAGGCTGACACAAGTGTTTGCTATATGTACTTTGACCTCTTTGCCTGTAAAAATAAGCCAAACTTTGTGGCCATATATCCCTTGACCTGCCCTCTTATGTGGTAACTGGAACATTGTCACAGAGTCTGTGTGTGACCAACACTAATTGACGGATTCGGCACTTTAGTTTCATTTGACAAGAAGTCACAGTATACAAAAAGAACAGTGAATGGATTGAGAAGGTGAGTGAAGAAGGCAAGGACAAGAAGGGGGAACTTGCCCATGGCTGTGACCTGGCAGGATAGATGCCTAGGCCATGCCTAAGTCACAGGGAGGCTAGGAGCAGGAACCCATGGGAAAATGCACATGAACATGCTCTGAAACCAAGGAAAGTGCTAAGTGCTGTGATTTCTTTTGTGTGGCTGCAGCAGAACTTAGGCTGGGAGGTGCTTCAGTTGAATGGGACTGAGGGATGCAGGAGGTAGGGTTGGGGGGCTGGGAGTGGTGGAAGGCTGAAGGACAAGGGCTCTAGCCTGATCCACCAGGGGCTCTGGCATGTGAATCACACCACCTTTGTCCCCAGTTGAGGTGGGGGGAGGGGCATAACCACTAGGGCAAGTCAGCATCCACCTACTGAGGGCAGCTGGGGACTGGGGTCAGCCATGAGTTGTTAGTGGGCAGCGTTAGCAGCTGGGATGGTAGCTGACAGGTTTAGCGGAACTGGGCAGCCACCCAGAGCATCTACAGTGTGTTGTGCATCATGTAGAAGTGGGAGAAGTATCCCCAGGTTCACAGTATGTTTCTTCTTAGCCTGTGTGTTCTGTGCTCAGGAAGTAGTGGGTGGCCCCATGGTGGCGTGGGCAGGATGCCACGCTGTGCGAGTGGTCCTGGTGGATCGGAATTCCAGATCTGGCCTTTGTCCCACCCATCCTCATTTTATAGACATCCATGTAACCTCATCTTACCTTCTAGTCATAATATTTCCACTTTACAGATGAGGAAACTGAGGCTCAAGGTTCCTAAGGTAGTAAGTGACAGCACCAGGATTCAAGCTCTGCAGCCTAAGCCTGCCCATCAGGCCCACCTAACTCCAAGACTTGGGAGGACACAGTTACATACACATTGTATTAGAGGGGCGGGGGCAGCTGCGGGAAGGTGGGCTGGCAGGAACCCATTTGGAGGCTGTTGCCATGTTCCTGGTGAGAGAGCAGGGGCCAGACCGAGGTGTCATTTAAGAGGCAGAATGGACAAAGCATCACTGTGAGATCAGGGAGATGTCCAGGATGGCCAGGCTTCAGGTTTGACCATCCATCATTAACAGAGAGAGGGGCAGGTGAGCAGGGAGGCCGTTCTTTCTGCTTGGACGTGGCGTTGTTTACTGTGTGTGAATTTTTTCATTGGCCAGAACTTTTACCTGAACAAGGCGATGAATTTCAGCGACCACTTCCTGAGCAGCATCACTGAGGGTGGGAACGGGCTATTCGGCAGTGGGTCCGGCTTGGGTGAGTTGTCCCCTTTCTGGGAACTTTAAAACATTGACCCATTAAATATGGACATTGTTAAGAGAACAAATCCTATGAGTTCTCATCACGAGGAACTGTATTTTTTCCTGCCTCTTTAGTTTTGTTTCTATACGAGATGACACTGCTCACCAAGCTTCTTGTGATCACTGTTTCGTGGCATAAGTCATCATGCTGCACACCTGAAAGTTAGGCAGTGCTCTGTGTCAATTACATCTCAACAAAACTGGAAGAAAAATAATAATTAAAAAAAGGAAAACCAGGAGACTTCCCTGGTGGGCCCGGTGTTTACAACTTCTTCCAGTGCAGGAGGTACGGGTTCTATCCCTGGTCGAGAAGCTAAGATCCTATGTGCCTCGAAGCCAGAAAACCAAAGCATAGAACAGAGGCCACAGTGTTGTAACAAATTCAACAAAGACTTAAAAAATGGTGCCCATCAAAAAAAAAGTTTTTAATAAAAATAAAAAAGGATGGTGGACCAAAACCAACACAGTGACTCCGCAAGGACCGCAGAGAAGTGCTAACCGTTTGCTGGCCAGCCACACCTGGCCAGCACTTTCACCTTCAGGCCGTGTTACCGCCTCTGGCCTCCCGGAAGTCAAGTGTGAGACCTTTGCAGATAGATTGGGGCAGGGGATACAGTTTGGGGTCTGAAAACTGTAGCTTCTTTTTTTTCCCTCCTTCTCATCCATCCTCTATTTCTGGACTGAGAGGGCCAGCCCCAAGAGTCCTTTCTGCCAGGTTTCATCAAATAGAGATTTCTATAAAAGCCTTTTCCTCCTCCTGACATCCAAGGGGGCAGGCGGGGAGGGAGAGTGGCTCTTACACGAGGCGGGGGGCAGGGGGCATCACTGGGTCCTGGACTCCTGTCATTCCAGTGAGCGACTACAGCCAGGGCGCTCCTGACACCGAGGAGAAAGTCACCAGGACCAAGAATTTCAAGACCAAACCCTTTCAAGAGAAGAAGCAGCAGCTTTCGGTACGTGTGCTCTTGATGCTTGAGCCTGTGCGTCTAGTGTCTCGTTTTCAGATTTTTACAGGTTTATTCATTTTTAATTGGAGGATAGTTGCTTTCCAGCATTGTGGTGGTTTCTGCCATACATCAACATGAATCAGCCATAGGTATACACGTCACCTCCCTACCACCTCCCACCTCCCACCCCGTTTTGAGATTTTTTTAGATGGAAGAATACTTTTTCATTTTCTGTTTGCTTTTTTTTTTTAACACTATGTTTCCACCTTATGGGGGTAAAACCCTATAAAATCTCTCAAGATTATTCACTGAAATTATTTTACAGTTCTCTCCAGTCTCCTGAACCACCTCTCTTTTTTCTCTAGAGTCAATTCCATCTGCTTATCTTTTCTCTTTTTTTCTCTGGCTTGTCTTAAACACATGCTGACCCTTGGTTGTTAGGTCATGTTGACAAACGAAGGGCTGATTTGATCAGCACAGGAGCCCAGCCTGGGTGCCTGGCTAGGTGTGGGCCCGAGGTCCCTGTCGGCAGACGGTTCCTGAAGTGGCTGGCCTGGGAAGGCTTCTCCCCTGGTGGGCAGTGTGGTGGTGTGAGTGCTGTGGTGTTTTCCATTCCTTCCTGGCCCTCCATCCCCTTCCTGTGTCCATCATAGAGGCCTGGGCTCCGCTCTTCACTTTCTTGGGCTCCATATTCCCAGCAGAAGCCTCTGTTAGGCAAATCATGAACCATCTGGAAAACAGCATCGGGTTTAAGCAGCAGCAGAAGCCTCCACCCTACTATACCCTTCTGCTCTGGAGACAGGGGGGGCACTAACCATCCCCGCATTCACACTGAAGCCCTTTAATAATGCACTGTGGATTCAGCCACACTCAGTGCCCGCCCTCCCTCTGGGCTCACTGGGAGAACCCATTTACACAACTGGGGTCCACATTTGCTTTTCTTCTTGGCTTTGATTCCTGATGCATCTGATTCCGTCTATTTTCTCCCTCTGGAATTCCTCAACATTTCTAATCCACGGACAGTACCTTTTCCAGGTTTCCCACAGCTGTTTGAGTACAGTTTTTCACAAATACAGGCCCTGAATAGTTTAAAGGGGAGGTTTGGAGAGAGAAAGAGACATGGGTGCCTTTGCTCACCCACCATCCTGCCCTTTGGCTGGACGTCTCTGGCTGTGGCAAGGGGAACAGATGTGCTTAGCCACGAGCCCAGAGCCAGGGTCCCCGCCTAAGATGCAGGTGGATACGGACAGTGTCGGTTCTTCCTCCATCCTCAGTCACATCAAGCCCCGGACCTCTCCAGCTCACACTGCAGCACCCAGCCTGCAGCAGCGTTCTCCGCAGGCGGGTGCTCGCATTCAGGCTGATTTCAAACACCTTATAAAGCATAAGCTCACATGGTAAAGAATCTTGCCTGCAATGTAGGAGACCCGGGTTCGATCCCTGGGAGATCCCCTGGAGAAGGAAACGGCAACCCACTCCAGTATTCTTACCTGGAAAATCCCACAGACAGAGGAGCCTGGCAGGCCACAGTCCATGGAGTAGCAAAGAGTCAGACCCAGCTGAGCAACGGACACTACATAAACCATGCAGAGTCAACTTCAGGGTTCACCTGGTTGCTTTTCCTAGGAACACTGATAATAAAACTAGTGTGGGGTTTCTGGGGGTTTTTGTGAGGTTTCTCATTGCATCCCTGTCCTTAGTAGCACAAACGAGTGTCTGTGTGGAGTTCTTCCCCCAGGCAAGACATCAGAGACCGGCCAGGCTTACTTTAGATGTGTTTACTTCTGCTGCTGGCCATTGGGGATCATACATACCACACATGCACGCCTCCTACACACCACATACACACCACACACACATGCCTGCATATGCACACACACACATACACACCCCTACACATATGCATCACACATACGTATGCACACACACATATGGTCACACTTACCTGTCTTTGGGGCCCAGAATGTAACCCAAAGAGGAGACATTTGACCTGAGGGTTGAGCTGGGCCACTGGGGCTTGCCAGTAAAAATACTCTGCAGCCGCACAAATGACCAGCTTCTGTGCTCCTGCAGCCTGAAGACAGGCTTCTGCTGAAGGAGGTCGGACCCGCAGGGGAGGGAAGACAATCTGTGATGGAGCAGCTGCTGGATGAGGTGAGGACAGCCAGCCTTCCGCCCCATCTCGGGCACACTCACAGAGCCGATTAATCAGAAACTGTCCAGGCAGCAGGCCCAGCGGCTAGCCAAAACCTGCACAGTAGGGACTTTCCGGGTGGTCCAGTGGTTAAGACTTTGCTTTCCAGTGCAGGGGGTGCAGGTTCCATCCCTGGTTGGGGAGCTAAGATCCCACGTGCCTGTGACCCAAAATCCAAAACGTAAAACAGAAGCAATATTGTAATGAATTCAATAAAGTCTTTAAAAAAGTGATCCACATTTAAAAAAAAAAAAAAAAACCCACACTTCACACTGTTACCTGTTGCTAATTTTTAGAGCAAAAAAAAATAGGCCGAAAAGTGCACAGGAACCCAATAACTTGCAGGCCTGGGGACAGAACCCATGGTCTGTGACCCTGTGTGAGCTTCCTATCTCCTGAAGAAGCAGAGTGGTCCCTCCGGGGGCCTCCTGCTGGGTGGGAGGCGGGGCGGGGACAGGAACTCGAGTCCGTCATCCTTGTGACGCGACAGCTCTGTCTGCAGAGCTGGTCCTGGGCTGCCTGCTTCTCCTCTCTCCTGAGTCAAGCAGTTTACTTCCGCCAGGGACTTGCTACTAGGAGGGCGAGGGGGTGCCACGGAACGCAGGCTCTTGTGCGAGTTTGTCCCTTTCCCCACGTGGCAGGGAGCCGACCCCAACTGCAGTGACAACCAAGACCGGCCTGTCCTGAGCCTGGCGGCCATGAACCAACACCACGAAGCCATCCCGGTTCTCGTGCAGAGAGGAGCGGACGTGGACCAGCAGTGGGGCCCGTAAGTGAGACGCGAGGAGGGGAGAGAGCTGGGTGAGGTCGCAGCCAGCCAGGGCCTGGCAGGGCTCCACTGTCAGTCTACACGCACACCCCATTCAGCCTGAATCACTTAAGGACCATTTCAACCCATTCTGGCCTGAATGAGAGACTTGACTGTTGTCTGTTTTCCCAATCTGGGTAAAACAAAGGTTTTTAAACAGATCATTCGATCATCTTTTAGTGGCTTTTATACCTGATGATCCAGTTTGTTAGCTCATGAATTTATTTATATCTGTGGGGCCACAAATCCTTAGTCTTTGGTGCTAAGCCCTGTTTTCATCGTGATCTGAAATGGTAAGAGTGTTCCCCGTGGAAATGTACCTGTGAAGTTACTGCAGAAAGAAAACCTTGTCCTCCTGGCACCTCCAGATACTAACAGCACTGGGAGGAAGCTGAGTTGATGAGCTCATCTATGGTGCCTCGGTGTCCCCAGCCAAGAAGCAGGACAGAGAGACTCAGAGACATGGAATGGTTACTCACCTGCCTCTCGAGCCGCCCGGCCTGGTGACTCGCTGTTCACTTGCGAATCACTTTGGAAACTGGGGTGGATGGTGTTTTGAGTCCAGGGCCTCGCTGTTAACAGCTCATATCCCACTGCCCTGATCGCAGGTCAGCCGCTCGGCCTTCCTCGCTATTGCTGAGACCAGGTGGGGTCCCTCTATGAACTGTGCCTCTGAGGATGGCAAGGAGCACAGGGGATGAAAAGTCAATAGCTTCACTTCCGTCTTCCTCTGTTTCAAAATGTCCTCTAGCATTTTTATTCAAAATTCCACAATTTTTCTATGTATGTTTTCAAAGGTTTCTGCCCAATAGGACCCCATGTCAGTAGACAGGACCCCTTTTTAGTTTCACTTTATAGCAGAATGTTTGGGATGTGGGTGAATGCATTTGATGCCTGGAATTTACTTTCTCAGGTTTTCTTACTGCTCTCATGCATCATACCTTGTAAGTTTCGTCATTTACCTACACTTACATTATCATTATTAATAGAAATAATGCCACCTTGTTTTGTGTTAAGGTGTACTTTATATTTGTATAATTCCGACAAGGACTCTTTTGGGGGGTTGCAGTGAGTCTTTGTTGCCATGCAGGCTTTCTGTAGTTGTGGTGAGTGGGAGTCACTCTTCGTTGCGGTGCGTGGGCTTCTCACGTGGCAGCCTCTCTTGTCGGGGAGCACAGGCTCTAGGCACGGGAGCTCAGTAGTCGTGGCACACGGCTTAGTTGCCCCGTGGCATGTGGGATCTTCTCCAGCCTGTTTCCCCTACACTGGCAGGCAGATTCTTATCCACTGTACCACCACTGTAGTCCAAGACAAGGATTTTTAAATTGCATCTAAGAATAATGTCTGGTGGTTTGAGAGATTTACAGAAATCTCTCAAGCATGTTTTGAATCGATGCTTAAGTGTGATGAGTCCTGGCTTTATGAAGTGTCTAGCTAAGAGGATAAAACTACTCTGGACATGGAACAGATGACCTGTTTCTCTTTGGTGTCCTCAGTTCCCATTCTTGCTTTATTGTCATTCTGTAAACTGACATCTTACCCACAGGTGATCTCCTTGCATTTCTACCAAGTCTAGCCCGTGGCTGTATGGTCTGGCTGAGTGTTGTAACAGCCCTTTTACACTTCCCACTGCATTGTCTTGGTTACTGTTAACAGTTTATGGGTCATGTAGGATGGGGTTCTGAAAGCAGATTTTTCCACTGAGAGCCAATTCTGCTAAGACTGGTTAGTATTTGCTAGTTTGAAATGTTTGGGCCTGAGTCCTCCCAGCTTCTGTCTCTCAGCTGGATCCAGGACATGAGCTCAAGGCTCCGCTGAGATCTTAGGCACAAGCCCCTCAGAGATCTGACTTTCTTATAGAAGAGGCCCTTTGCAAACAAGGACTCACAGGCTCTTTCCCACCCCGAGCTGGTTGAGCTGATGGAGAGAGGTCACCCAGGTGGTCTGTACAGAAGTAACCTCTGTCAAGCAGCCTGGCAGACAGTAGAAACCTCCTCCCTAGGATTTCTGGCTCCCCAGTTTGTGTCTTTCTTACCAGAATAAACTCATACTCAGCAAAAGGGGATCTTGTTCAGTCGCTCAGTTGTGTCCAACTTTTTGTGACTCGATGGACTGCAGCACACCAGGCTTCCCTGTCCTTCACCATTTCCTGGAGAGAAAGTGGATGGCCAAGTAGTAATACACATCCTCCACCAAAGCTGATACCTCTTAGCGGCAAACTTCAGAAGCACAAGTGAAGCCCTCGTGAGGAGAGGGACATGGAGACATGGTTTGCTTTTGGGCGGCAGCTGGGCTTCTTCACAGTTTCAAACTGTGAACAGTTTCAAACTTTGCGCCTCTGAGCTCTGCCCCAGGAGGCAGGTGAGGCAAATGCAGCTCTTAGTGTACTTAGAGGTTCACTGTGGAGATGTATTGTTAGATAATTCAGGATTTACGCACAGAGAGTGTACCTTGATTCACCGAGATGCCTAGATCGGGGTAAATAGTTTGCATTGCTGTGCATTGGTAGAAAAGTATCTCTATGATACAAATTCACAGAGTACCGTGGTGTATTTGCTGTGCAGAACCGTGTTCTGGAAGGTCTGATATGACGACAACTAGCTACTCAGAGGAACAAACTCACAACTTGATGTTCTGACACAAGGGTGTGTTCCATCTCATGCCCTCGCCATGTTGGAGTCAGTTAGTCTGAGAAGCAGAGTATACAGTGAAGATTTATCATTTTCCCCAATGGACTGTGCTTACACAGGAAATATCAATTACTAACCTGGAAGATGTAGCCATCAGCAACCCAGCCCCCCTCACCCCCACACCACCTTCATTCAGTAAACTGAACACCCTCTGCTCTCAGTCTGGGGAGAGCTCTGAAGGCAGGAGGTCAGGAGTCTACTTGGGAGATGCTCTGATCCTGTGACTAAATAAGTTCAAATGGGAAATGTGTGATGAAGCCCCCAGAACCTAAGGGTGTGACGTGACGGGTAAGCCTTCTACCACCAGGGAGGTGGGAAGGATGAAGGACAAGGAGGAGGCTTGTGTTACCGAGACCTCCGTGGTCAGGCTCCCAGCATGCTGTACCCCCCTCACCCTGAATGTGTAACTGGGTGGTCTCAGCTCCCTGAGAGAGGAACAAGCACTGTGTCACATGTGACCTGGTGGCCCTGGCACCTTTAAGGGCACCAGGAGGCACCCACACGTGTGTGGAGTAGACAAACAAAGAATTCAAGTGTCTTAGAGCCCAGGAGATGTGACCTGAAAGGCCTCATGAGAAACACACTTTGAAGGTGACCCCTGGGAATTTTGCTAACAGTGGGGGGAAGGGGAAGAGGTAGCCTTCTGTGGTGACGGAACAGTTTGGAGGCAGGAGAGAGCAAAATGTGGAGAAAGTGAGCGTAGTCTCCTCATCTGTCAAATGGGGGTGATTGTGCTCATGTCATAGAGTTAGTGGAGGATGAAATGAGTGTTTTGAGGTGCCCAAGAGGAGCCTAATGATTGGACTCTAGTGGTAGCAGTCACGATGCTGTGGTAACAAAAAGGTGGGTTCTCAGGATTTGAGTGGAAAGTGTCAACTGCTCAATGATGGACAGTGCATAAGATGGGGATGAGAAGGTCCAGGGAGAATAGCCCAGAAAGGTATTAGGACTGGGTTTAAGTTCTGAATTCTTTTGTTGCTGTTAAGAGATGCCACCAAACCCTCCCAGCTCCACATTTTCACATTAAGGAAAGGGCATGTGTATTTTTTTAATGCCCCAAGCTCTAAGAAGATGAACTTCATAAGTGCTTCTTATACTGTAACGTGTATGAATCACCCAAGGACTTTGTTAAAATGCACATTCGGTAGATCTGGGTGTGGCCGAGGATGAGATCCTGCATCTCTAACAAGCTCTCAGGAGAAGCCAGTGGTCCAGGTGCCACCATCTGAGTAGCAGGGATCAAAGCCCATTTACAAACACCGAGATATTAAGAGACAGCCCAGCATGGTCCTCAGTAAGGAGATGGCCTCACAGTGCTGTTCAACATGGAATTTTCCCCATGCCTCACAGGTCAGTGACGTTGATCTGCTCAAACGAATAATAATATCACCACCACCACCAACAGCAATATGAAGGCTGATCCCCAAATCTTAGTTGCCAGGAGCTGCTGTCTGCCTCCAACCAAAGGCAGATCTTTGGAAAGCCCAGGGAATTCAGGTGTAAGGCACACAGCCATTCTCACTTCCTGCCTCTGCAGAAAGATGAGGAGGAACTAGCCAATCACACCACCGATTTACCTGGGACCAGGGTCCTTGGCCAGGTAAGCTGGCAGAATGGAACATACATGAATGCTAAGATCTAAAATCAGATGAGACCTGAAACCACTGGGGTGGCTTGGTGCTGAGAGTTCTGCTGCAGCAAGAACCAGTTGAAAGTGCTAAGTTTCTCACTTTCTGGAAAATGGAAAGTCTTATTACCTGGACAGTTCCAACTCTGGAGCTAGAATCAGTCAGGGGCTTCCCTGTACCCACCGTTGGAGGCAGAGGTTCAAAGACATGTTTACCTGCAATCCTTAGAAGTCATGTGGGTCTAAGAGGCAACAGTCCTTCCCCAAGTTTGTCTGTCTGTTCATTCTCTTCATTGGTGTATTCATTTCACTAGTGGGTTCTGAGCACCTACTGTGTGCTGGTCAGCATTCTAGGCAGTGGACATAAGCAGTGATGGAGACAGACCCCTCCCTCATAGAGCTCAGAGTGTAGTGGAGGAGACAGACAATAAACAAGTAAGCAGATGAATGAGTCATTGCAGAGAATGCTAAGTGCTGCAAGGAAAATAAAGCCGGGTAAGAGAGTCGAGCGTGGTGTGGTCGGGAGAGGCCCCCCATCATCCCCCAGGACCAGAGCAGAGGCTCCCAGAGTTAGTCTGGGACAGGCTTGCTTCAGGTACAGAGCGGCATGGGAGGTTTGTTTACCAGTTTCACCATTTCTGGACCCGTCCTAGTGACATTGTCTTATTTATGAATGGGCTGGCAGAAAGATTTCTTAAACTGTGTATGATTGCTGAAAACAATCCACACCAAGTAACTTCAGTTGTATCAGAATAAGATGTGGACATTACTGAAGAAAACCACATCCTGTGAAAGAGCTTGGCAGGCCTCCGCTACCTTCACCTCTTCATCCGCAGTTCTGTCTTCAAGGACAACTAGTGTAAATATCTTAAAGTTCTTCTGGGAGTCAGCTATATCTCTGTCACTAAACAGCACACTTAACCAGGTCATTCCTGACCTAGCATGCTCAGATAGCATCTCTTGATTCCTGCTGTGATAAATAGTGATTACACTTGCTGACCCCACCATCACGTTTTGATCATTCTGTTACTGTTTTTGGTCCTTTACTAATTACTGTGAAGATCACAGTGATAGTCCTGAACTCCTCTACATTGATATCATCTTTCAGTGATACTGCTTGACTGACCCGTGTGTACTGATAACTGTGTACAAGTATGTTCAGTTCAGTTCAGTCGCTCAGTCGTGTCCGACTCTTTGCAACCCCATGATTCGCAGCACGCCAGGCCTCCCTGTCCATCACCAACTCCTGGAGTCCACTCAGACTCATGTCCATCGAGTCAGTGATGCCATCCAGCCATCTCATCCTCTGTTGTCCTCTTCTCCTCCTGACCCCAATCCCTTCCAGCATGAGGGTCTTTTCTAATGAGTCAACTCTTCGCATGAGGTGGCCAAAGTACTTGAGTTTCAGCTTTAGCATCATTCCTTCCAACGAACAATCAGGACTGATCTCCTTTTGAATGGACTGGTTCAAAAGCATCAATTCTTTGGTGCTCAGCTTTCTTCACAGTCCAACTCTCATATCGATACATGACCACTGGAAAAACCATAGCCTTGACTAGATGGACCTTTGTTGGCAAAGTAATGTCTCTGCTTTTGAATATGCTATTTAGGTTGGTCATAACTCTCCTTCCAAGGAGTAAGCGTCTTTTAATTTCATGGCTGCAGTCGCCATCTGCAGTGATTTTGGAGCCCCCAAAAATAAAGTCTGACACTGTTTCCACTGTTTCCCCATCTATTTACCATGAAGTAATGGGACCAGATGCCATTTTCTTAGTTTTCTGAATGTTGAGCTTTAAGCCAACTTTTTCACTTTCATCAAGAGGCTTTTTAGTTCCTCTTCACTTTCTGCCCAGTATGTATTAGTGCTCTATATCTTCACCTCTGTCTTTCCTTCCCCTTCCATTCCACAACTTCTGTTAGTCAATGATTACTTTTTACAGCACGAATCACAGTTAGGTTTACTTGTGTTAACATAATAACGTAACTAAGACGTTCATTCTTCATCCATAGGTTGATTCCAGTGGTTGAAAAGTATAAAGAGTAATTGCATTATAATAGCTCCATAAATATCATTCATTGCTATATTCTGATTACATTTTATTGTTTGTTGGTTCAAGAAAACACCACCACTTAGGCCAGTGAAGTAAAATTTTCTTACCAGAAATGTCAAATGGATTCTTCTTACACACCATAAATTATTCAAAATCAGGCCACATTTCATTTTTGTTTTTTTTTCCACAATCCACGACTAAGTTGTTCGTGTTTTGTGTATCTTTGATTCCACTGGACTTTCTGATTGCCTTTGGTTTTTTCTGATTTGAAAGAGAACACACGTTCGCCACATCTGTAATCTTACCTGGTTCCTTACTTGTTCAGTGCTTTTCCTCTTAGAGGCTTTCTTCTTAGAGTATACTTATTAGTCAGGTTTTGCCCGACAGCTCTCTGGTCCTGCTGCACAGTGGTCATCATGGCATTTCTTTTCACTGGAATCCACCTGCAGCTACTCTTCACTCTTTCTTATTTCTTGGTGTTGACCCTTGTCGGTCTGGAGTGTGCGCTTAGGTAACCTCTTCAGAAAGGGTATGTAGAAAAAACTTTTGAGTCCTTGAATGTCAAGAATGACTTTCTTTTGTCTTCACTCTTGACTCATATCTTGATATTAATTTCTGTGTTCAAAATGATTTTTCCTCAAGTCTTAGTAAGCCTTCTTCTGTTGATTTCTAGCATCCAGCATAGCCCATGCAAATGCTACAGCCAATTCTTCCTTATTTGTGACCTGCTTGTTCCTCCTGGAAACATTTATCACTGATGTTCTGAGATTTCACATGGGTATTTTTTTGATATACTGTTGTTCATTCATCCAGGTGGCCCTTTCAGTGTGAAAAGTCATGTGTCTTTTCAGGGGAAGTTTCTTCTATTTTTGCTAATGTTTCTTTCTAAAATTCTTGTGAGTTAATGGTGGGCCTCTTGAATTGACCCCCTCTATCTGTCTTTTAAAATTTCTTTCCCCATATTTTTCATCTCCCTTTTTCTCTCTGTTTAAAGAGGTTTTCTTGGCTCTCTTGCTAACTACTCTTTATTTCAACAGCCAGCTTTTTTTACTTTCTCAATTCAGTTCAGTTCAGTCGCTCAGTTATGTCCAATTCTTTGGGACCCCATGGACTGTAGCATGCCAGGCTTCTCAGTCCATCACCAAGTCCCGGAGCTTGCTCAAACTCATGTCCATCCAGTCAGTGATGCCATCCAATCATCTCATCCTCTGGCATTCCTGTCTTCTCCTGCCTTCAATCTTTCCCAGCATTACGGTCTTTTCTAATAAGTCAGTTCTTCGCATCAGGTGGCCAAAGTATTGGAGTTTCAGCTTCAGCATCAGTCCTTCTAATGAATATTCAGGACTCATTTCCTTTAGGATTGATTGGGTGGCTCTCCATGCAGTCCAAGGGATTCTCAAGAGTCTTCTCCAACACCATAGTTCAAAAGAATCAATTCTTTGGCAGTCAGCTTTCTTTATGGTCCAACTGTTACATCCATACGTGACTACTGGAAAAACCATAACTTTGACTAGATGAACCTATGTTGGCAAAGTAATGTCTCTGCTTTTTAATAGGCTGTCTAGGTTGGTCATAGCTTTTCTTCCAAGGAGCAAGCATCTTTTAATTTCATGGCTGCAGTCACTGTCTGCAGTGATTTTGGAGCCCAAGAAAATAAAGTCTGTCACTGATTCCATTGTTTCCCATCTATTTGCCATAAAGTGATGGGACCAGATGCCATGATCTTCATTTTCTGAATGTTGAGTTTTAATATTTTCACTTTTTAACATTTTTACTCTCCTCTTTCACTTTCATCAGGAGGCTCTGTAGTTCTTCTTTCTTTTCTGCCATAAAGGTGGTGTCATCTGCATATCTGAGGTTATTGATATTTCTCCCAACAATCTTGATTCCAGCTTGTGCTTCATGCATCCCAGCATTTCGTATGATATACTCTGCATATCAGTTAAATAAGCAGGGTGAGAGTATACAACCCTGAGATACTCCTTTCCCTATTTGGAACCAGTCTGTTGTTCCAGGAGAAGGCAATGGCAACCCACTGCAGTACTCTTGCCTAGAAAATCCCATGGACGGAGGAGTCTGGTGGGCTGCAGTCCACTAAGAGTCGGAAACGACTGCGCAACGTCACTTTCACTTTTCATTTTCACGCATTGATGAAGGAAATGGCAACCCACTCCAGTGTTCTTGCCTGGAGAATCCCAGGGGTGGGGGAGCCTGGTGGGCTGCTGTCTATGGAGTCACACAGAGTCGGACACAACTGAAGTGACTTAGCAGCAGCAGCAGCAGCCGTTGTTCCATGTCCAGTTCTAACTGTTGCTTCTTGACCTGCATACAGATGTCTCAGGAGGCAGGTCAGGTGGTCTGGTATTCCCATCTCTTTAAGAATTTTCCACAGTTTGTTGTGATCCACACAGTCAAAGGCTTTGGCATAGTCAATAGAGCAGAAGTAGATGTTTTCCTGGAACTCTCTTGCTTTTTCCTATGATCCAATGGGTGTTGGCAATTTGATCTCTGGTTCCACTGCCTTTTCTAAATCCAACTTGAACATCTGGAAGTTTACTTTCTAAGAGTGCTTTTTGGTTCTGATTGCTGCTTCTTCACAGCCTCTGTTTTTGTCTATGTTGCCTTCAGTCATTTTAAATTTCTCATGTTTCTGTGTCTCGGCTTTTTTCTCTTTGATGCTGCCAGTTTTTCTCAGATGTGCACAATCCTTTATCATCCATTCAGGTTTGCGAATAGGAAATGGGCTAGGTGGGTGGGAATTCTGTGTATATAGCAGGAGCTTATCAAATGACGGGGGGGCTTGGCGAGTCTGTGAAGCTACTCTCAGGCTGGGACAAGTGGAAGGCCTCTGGGCATGGGAGTTGCTGACCTGGTTCTCACCAGAGGCTCCATGTATCATCTTCAGAAAAGAGGCCACCACACTTTTTCTCCACTGGGATACTTTTATGGCTGCAGATACATCTGCATGTGCAGGGGACGGGGTGGTGGTGTCGAGGGAAGGACCAGGGGCCAGGAGAATGCAGACCTTCAGCTGCTCATCTCATTTCTGTCTCCAGCCATGACTCCCACCTTCCATCACTCCTGCCACCTCTGATCAGGAGCCTTTCGTGAGTTCTGGAATGCAGGTACCACCCCTTCCTCCACTGTGACAGCCACTGCTCCCTCACTGGGCCACGCTGACCAGGCAACGTGGAGAGAGAGCCTGGCACATGGCCCAATATGCTGTCTGACCTCTCAGGCCTGCCCTCAGGGCTCTAGGGCTGGTGTTTGTTTTTCTATCACACAAGCCACACTCACTGAAGCCAAGGTCATTGTCCCCACACAAGAATAGGAGCCTCCGCCCTGAAAGGTCATTGTCATAGGACAGTCGCCAGGATTCAGGCCAAGGGTGAGACCATGTCCCACACAGTCCATGAACTCTTGCAGAAAATATACTAACATAGTGTTTATTAGTATAAATTGACTACAAACCAGATCCTTGTGGGATTTCTCACTTTAAAACTTTCTCTCTGATATCAAAGCTTACCCTGCTAATCTTCCAAGGAAAGGAGCAGAAAGGGGAGAGTCAAGAGATGTTCCTAGGTTAGTTAAGTAGGTCATGGGTGAAACCAAGGCCCCGTTGTGCCTGCCCCTCTCCAGTCTTTTGAGGATGCTAACCAAGGATTTAGCCAGGGATTTTTTCCCACCCAAACAGGCTCCAAAATACAGCTCTTCATGAAGCAACTCTGCTTGGCCGGGCAGGAAGGGAGTGCATCGCTGCCTTACTGGGGTACGTTCTTTGGCCTCTGGGGGACACTCCCAACTGCCACGGTGATCCCCCGTTGGTCAACCTTCACCTCTTCATCCGCAGTTCTGTCTTCAAGGACAACTAGTGTAAATATCTTAAAGTTCTTCTGGGAGTCAGCTATATCTCTGTCACTAAACAGCACACTTAACCAGGTCATTCCTGACCTAGCATGCTCAGATAGCATCTCTTGATTCCTGCTGTGATAAATAGTGATTACACTTGCTGACCCCACCATCACGTTTTGATCATTCTGTTACTGTTTTTGGTCCTTTACTAATTACTGTGAAGATCACAGTGATAGTCCTGAACTCCTCTACATTGATATCATCTTTCAGTGAAGCTGCTTGACTGACCCGTGTGTACTGATAACTGTGTACAAGTATGTTCAGTTCAGTTCAGTCGCTCAGTCGTGTCCGACTCTTTGCAACCCCATGATTCGCAGCACGCCAGGCCTCCCTGTCCATCACCAACTCCTGGAGTCCACTCAGACTCATGTCCATCGAGTCAGTGATGCCATCCAGCCATCTCATCCTCTGTTGTCCTCTTCTCCTCCTGACCCCAATCCCTTCCAGCATGAGGGTCTTTTCTAATGAGTCAACTCTTCGCATGAGGTGGCCAAAGTACTTGAGTTTCAGCTTTAGCATCATTCCTTCCAACGAACAATCAGGACTGATCTCCTTTTGAATGGACTGGTTCAAAAGCATCAATTCTTTGGTGCTCAGCTTTCTTCACAGTCCAACTCTCATATCGATACATGACCACTGGAAAAACCATAGCCTTGACTAGATGGACCTTTGTTGGCAAAGTAATGTCTCTGCTTTTGAATATGCTATTTAGGTTGGTCATAACTCTCCTTCCAAGGAGTAAGCGTCTTTTAATTTCATGGCTGCAGTCGCCATCTGCAGTGATTTTGGAGCCCCCAAAAATAAAGTCTGACACTGTTTCCACTGTTTCCCCATCTATTTACCATGAAGTAATGGGACCAGATGCCATTTTCTTAGTTTTCTGAATGTTGAGCTTTAAGCCAACTTTTTCACTTTCATCAAGAGGCTTTTTAGTTCCTCTTCACTTTCTGCCCAGTATGTATTAGTGCTCTATATCTTCACCTCTGTCTTTCCTTCCCCTTCCATTCCACAACTTCTGTTAGTCAATGATTACTTTTTACAGCACGAATCACAGTTAGGTTTACTTGTGTTAACATAATAACGTAACTAAGACGTTCATTCTTCATCCATAGGTTGATTCCAGTGGTTGAAAAGTATAAAGAGTAATTGCATTATAATAGCTCCATAAATATCATTCATTGCTATATTCTGATTACATTTTATTGTTTGTTGGTTCAAGAAAACACCACCACTTAGGCCAGTGAAGTAAAATTTTCTTACCAGAAATGTCAAATGGATTCTTCTTACACACCATAAATTATTCAAAATCAGGCCACATTTCATTTTTGTTTTTTTTTCCACAATCCACGACTAAGTTGTTCGTGTTTTGTGTATCTTTGATTCCACTGGACTTTCTGATTGCCTTTGGTTTTTTCTGATTTGAAAGAGAACACACGTTCGCCACATCTGTAATCTTACCTGGTTCCTTACTTGTTCAGTGCTTTTCCTCTTAGAGGCTTTCTTCTTAGAGTATACTTATTAGTCAGGTTTTGCCCGACAGCTCTCTGGTCCTGCTGCACAGTGGTCATCATGGCATTTCTTTTCACTGGAATCCACCTGCAGCTACTCTTCACTCTTTCTTATTTCTTGGTGTTGACCCTTGTCGGTCTGGAGTGTGCGCTTAGGTAACCTCTTCAGAAAGGGTATGTAGAAAAAACTTTTGAGTCCTTGAATGTCAAGAATGACTTTCTTTTGTCTTCACTCTTGACTCATATCTTGATATTAATTTCTGTGTTCAAAATGATTTTTCCTCAAGTCTTAGTAAGCCTTCTTCTGTTGATTTCTAGCATCCAGCATAGCCCATGCAAATGCTACAGCCAATTCTTCCTTATTTGTGACCTGCTTGTTCCTCCTGGAAACATTTATCACTGATGTTCTGAGATTTCACATGGGTATTTTTTTGATATACTGTTGTTCATTCATCCAGGTGGCCCTTTCAGTGTGAAAAGTCATGTGTCTTTTCAGGGGAAGTTTCTTCTATTTTTGCTAATGTTTCTTTCTAAAATTCTTGTGAGTTAATGGTGGGCCTCTTGAATTGACCCCCTCTATCTGTCTTTTAAAATTTCTTTCCCCATATTTTTCATCTCCCTTTTTCTCTCTGTTTAAAGAGGTTTTCTTGGCTCTCTTGCTAACTACTCTTTATTTCAACAGCCAGCTTTTTTTACTTTCTCAATTCAGTTCAGTTCAGTCGCTCAGTTATGTCCAATTCTTTGGGACCCCATGGACTGTAGCATGCCAGGCTTCTCAGTCCATCACCAAGTCCCGGAGCTTGCTCAAACTCATGTCCATCCAGTCAGTGATGCCATCCAATCATCTCATCCTCTGGCATTCCTGTCTTCTCCTGCCTTCAATCTTTCCCAGCATTACGGTCTTTTCTAATAAGTCAGTTCTTCGCATCAGGTGGCCAAAGTATTGGAGTTTCAGCTTCAGCATCAGTCCTTCTAATGAATATTCAGGACTCATTTCCTTTAGGATTGATTGGGTGGCTCTCCATGCAGTCCAAGGGATTCTCAAGAGTCTTCTCCAACACCATAGTTCAAAAGAATCAATTCTTTGGCAGTCAGCTTTCTTTATGGTCCAACTGTTACATCCATACGTGACTACTGGAAAAACCATAACTTTGACTAGATGAACCTATGTTGGCAAAGTAATGTCTCTGCTTTTTAATAGGCTGTCTAGGTTGGTCATAGCTTTTCTTCCAAGGAGCAAGCATCTTTTAATTTCATGGCTGCAGTCACTGTCTGCAGTGATTTTGGAGCCCAAGAAAATAAAGTCTGTCACTGATTCCATTGTTTCCCATCTATTTGCCATAAAGTGATGGGACCAGATGCCATGATCTTCATTTTCTGAATGTTGAGTTTTAATATTTTCACTTTTTAACATTTTTACTCTCCTCTTTCACTTTCATCAGGAGGCTCTGTAGTTCTTCTTTCTTTTCTGCCATAAAGGTGGTGTCATCTGCATATCTGAGGTTATTGATATTTCTCCCAACAATCTTGATTCCAGCTTGTGCTTCATGCATCCCAGCATTTCGTATGATATACTCTGCATATCAGTTAAATAAGCAGGGTGAGAGTATACAACCCTGAGATACTCCTTTCCCTATTTGGAACCAGTCTGTTGTTCCAGGAGAAGGCAATGGCAACCCACTGCAGTACTCTTGCCTAGAAAATCCCATGGACGGAGGAGTCTGGTGGGCTGCAGTCCACTAAGAGTCGGAAACGACTGCGCAACGTCACTTTCACTTTTCATTTTCACGCATTGATGAAGGAAATGGCAACCCACTCCAGTGTTCTTGCCTGGAGAATCCCAGGGGTGGGGGAGCCTGGTGGGCTGCTGTCTATGGAGTCACACAGAGTCGGACACAACTGAAGTGACTTAGCAGCAGCAGCAGCAGCCGTTGTTCCATGTCCAGTTCTAACTGTTGCTTCTTGACCTGCATACAGATGTCTCAGGAGGCAGGTCAGGTGGTCTGGTATTCCCATCTCTTTAAGAATTTTCCACAGTTTGTTGTGATCCACACAGTCAAAGGCTTTGGCATAGTCAATAGAGCAGAAGTAGATGTTTTCCTGGAACTCTCTTGCTTTTTCCTATGATCCAATGGGTGTTGGCAATTTGATCTCTGGTTCCACTGCCTTTTCTAAATCCAACTTGAACATCTGGAAGTTTACTTTCTAAGAGTGCTTTTTGGTTCTGATTGCTGCTTCTTCACAGCCTCTGTTTTTGTCTATGTTGCCTTCAGTCATTTTAAATTTCTCATGTTTCTGTGTCTCGGCTTTTTTCTCTTTGATGCTGCCAGTTTTTCTCAGATGTGCACAATCCTTTATCATCCATTCAGGTTTGCGAATAGGAAATGGGCTAGGTGGGTGGGAATTCTGTGTATATAGCAGGAGCTTATCAAATGACGGGGGGGCTTGGCGAGTCTGTGAAGCTACTCTCAGGCTGGGACAAGTGGAAGGCCTCTGGGCATGGGAGTTGCTGACCTGGTTCTCACCAGAGGCTCCATGTATCATCTTCAGAAAAGAGGCCACCACACTTTTTCTCCACTGGGATACTTTTATGGCTGCAGATACATCTGCATGTGCAGGGGACGGGGTGGTGGTGTCGAGGGAAGGACCAGGGGCCAGGAGAATGCAGACCTTCAGCTGCTCATCTCATTTCTGTCTCCAGCCATGACTCCCACCTTCCATCACTCCTGCCACCTCTGATCAGGAGCCTTTCGTGAGTTCTGGAATGCAGGTACCACCCCTTCCTCCACTGTGACAGCCACTGCTCCCTCACTGGGCCACGCTGACCAGGCAACGTGGAGAGAGAGCCTGGCACATGGCCCAATATGCTGTCTGACCTCTCAGGCCTGCCCTCAGGGCTCTAGGGCTGGTGTTTGTTTTTCTATCACACAAGCCACACTCACTGAAGCCAAGGTCATTGTCCCCACACAAGAATAGGAGCCTCCGCCCTGAAAGGTCATTGTCATAGGACAGTCGCCAGGATTCAGGCCAAGGGTGAGACCATGTCCCACACAGTCCATGAACTCTTGCAGAAAATATACTAACATAGTGTTTATTAGTATAAATTGACTACAAACCAGATCCTTGTGGGATTTCTCACTTTAAAACTTTCTCTCTGATATCAAAGCTTACCCTGCTAATCTTCCAAGGAAAGGAGCAGAAAGGGGAGAGTCAAGAGATGTTCCTAGGTTAGTTAAGTAGGTCATGGGTGAAACCAAGGCCCCGTTGTGCCTGCCCCTCTCCAGTCTTTTGAGGATGCTAACCAAGGATTTAGCCAGGGATTTTTTCCCACCCAAACAGGCTCCAAAATACAGCTCTTCATGAAGCAACTCTGCTTGGCCGGGCAGGAAGGGAGTGCATCGCTGCCTTACTGGGGTACGTTCTTTGGCCTCTGGGGGACACTCCCAACTGCCACGGTGATCCCCCGTTGGTCTGTGAGGATTTCAGGGGGTCCTGGTGTCCGAACAGCTGACCCAGTGAATGGGGGCCACCATCCCACCACGGCTCCCAAGGCACTAAGGGCTTTTCAAAGCACAGTGAAAATGCTGCCCCCCCTAAATCCACCTGGTTGTGGGTTGTGGAGGCTATGGGAACCCTCTGTCGGGGCTGGCATTGGATGCGTGAGATCGCAGAGCCCGTCAGAAGGGCTCAGGGTAGAGCCGCCCTTGAGGGCTGGGTCATGGTGGCCTCTCGGGGGAAGTTTGGGACGGGGGCCCAGGAGCCCCAGGAGCAGGGAGAAGTCAGGCCCTGAGGCTCAGGGACAGGAATCCGTCAGCTCACCCCCATTTTCCTTCGCAGATGCAACGCCAGTATCCAGAAGAAGAATGTGAGAGGCCAGACGGCATATGACCTGGCCCTGGAAACAGGGGATGAGCCCGTCACCTCGCTCTTTGCTGCTAAGCTTGGCCTGGATGAACACTAAGCCCGAGGGCCCCACGGGCATCATTCAGAGAAGCCACCCAGCTCCTGTTGTGCTGTGTTCGCGTCCTTCCAAATGCATATTCGAGGTTTGGAAATCGAGCTTGAGAGCCCCTCATAAGATTTTAAAAAATTATGTGACAGTGTAAACCACCCATGCCCACACTCCCTGAGTATTTCCCCAAGCGCCCTGGATCCTGATGAATGTAGTGTACACTAGTCGTGTGTTGCTGCTTGTCTTTGAATTTGCTCTTGAATCTTAATTTATTTCTCAGTACACAGTAATTGCATACTGCTGTTGTTCAGTCTTTAAGTCGTGTCCAACTCTTTGTGACCCAGTGGACTGTAGCATGCCAGGTTCTTCCGTCCTTCACTCTCTCCCAGAGTTTACTCAGATTCGCGTCCCTTGAGTTGGTGATGCTATCTCACCATCTCATCCTCTGCCACCCCCTTCTCCTTTTGCCTTCAGTCTTTCCCAGTCTTTTCCAATAATTGCATATGGTTCTAAGCAAAGAAATGTAAAATCTCGTGTAGTGAAGTCTCCCTCCCATCCCCATCCCAAGACCACTCACATCCCTCCTCAAACCACCAGTGACCTCCGTGTCAGTTGTGTGTTTCCAAAAGTAGTGTAGGATTATATAAGCAAGTGTATGTCATATGTGTATGTGTTTGTGTAGAGTACACGCAAACGTTAAGTGAAAGTAACACACCTATCCCTTCTTCTAAGACAAATAGCGGGAAACCACATACTGCTTTGCATGTTATTTGCTTAATATATCTAGTAAATTGGTTCCAAATTAGTGCATAAAGAATGAGCTTATTAGAGTCTTTCCCTATGAAGCTGAACTCATCAATATTCGTATTGTTATGGCTTATTCTCTGGTTGACAGGTAAGCTTCAAATAAACCAGTTACAAGAATGTGAAACTTTGATTCATTCCATTTTTCAGATTATCGTCTCAGTCTTCGTGCTAATGTGCTAACGTTGCCATCACGGAGTCTCAGAATTGTTCCTGTTAACCACTGAAAATAGGATATTAGTTAACTTAGAATAATTAATTCATGACCATAAGGTATAGACCCTGTCAGGGTGGCTGCTGGCGTCGCCACCTGCACTTCCTCTCCCAGGGTGGACGCCTGTCCCCAGGGCGACGGATGCAGAGTCAGACGGGAGCCCCAGTGGGGTTGTGGGCTTGAACGGCAGCGACCCTAGCTCCCAGGTCAGAGGCCCAGCGGCCACATAAAGTGCGCAGGGGACAGGGGAGTCAAGTGAATCCCCGACCCGTCTCCCTCCCCCTCACATCTTTCAGGAGAGCCGGGCCCCTCACAGTGGAGCCTGTTCAGGGCAAGGCCCTCTAGAAGCGGGTACTGAGACACTTTGGGGCAGAAGAGGGTGGGTGTTCACTGGGGACCAACCCCGGTGAGAGGACGAAGTGGGGCAGGGCAGGGGGCACCCCCGGTGGCCATGCACATACACCCACCTCCCCACACCCCCACCCAACCGCCCCCGGCCGGCACCTCCCGGGCTGCTCTAGTGGCCTCGCCACAAGGCAGGCAGCCGAGGGCTTCCCCTCAAGGGACGGTCCCCGAGGGTGAAGCCAGGTCCAGCTGTTGACTTGATCACCTGTCCCAGGAGCACCCACCACCATTCGCACGGCTCCCGCTGGGCTCAGCTCCCCAGGGTGTGAGAGGCAGGACCATCAGGAGAGGTGGGAGGTTGGTTCAGGATGGCAGACACATGTACACACATGGCTGATTCATATCAATGTATGGCAAAAACCACTACACTATTGTAAAGTAATTAGCCTCCAATTAAAATAAATAAATTTTTAAAAAAAGAGGTAAGGACTTTGAGGGCCCCCGTGGGGAGTAAGTACACGGAATGAATCCAGGTGAGTCAATGAGAGGTTGTCTGAAGAAGGAGACTCTGTCCTCAGTCAGCAAGCTCCAAAAAACACTTTCCTTCCTTTTCCACCGAGGTTGCCTAAAACGGATGGTTACTGTGTAGATTAATACAGAAAGCATGTCAGCGAAGTATTCAGAGTTGGCTGTTAGCTCTTTCCCTGGCCATTTTCTTAGCTATTTTAAGTGGACATTTATACAACAGATCCGGATTTGTCTCCTCATGTTGAAGAAATTAAATTTACTACCCACTCGTCCCCCAGTGCTCTCAGGCCTTGGACAACTTCCTTATCATGGGACAGGGGACCCCAGGCTTCTTTCCAAGCCCTACCACCTCCCCGCCTCCCTAGCCTCCTAGGTTCACCCACCTGTCCCTGCTCCTGCCGTGATGACATCACACGTGTGGATGGGGTGGGGGTTGGACAACCAGGTGGAGGAGGGGGGCACTCACACCCCCTGCCTGGCTCCTGAGCTGGAACCCCTTATCCCACCCTCAGACTGGGCCGACACCACCCATGCTCCTGGTTCTCTGGCCTCTGCACTCAAACTGGAACCAGGTGGCCAGCTTCCCTGAGTCTCAGCTGCAGACATCAGGAGGTGAGGATTCTCAGCCTTCACGAGGAGCGCTAGCCAGTTCCTGTAATAAATCCCTCCCTATTATAGTGTGCGTCTATCCCATCGGCTCTGTTTCTCTGGAGAACTCTTGACTCATGCACTGCTTTAGTCGACTGTCCTTTTTCTTTGATATTCTGCCCTGTTTTCACTCTTTTTCTTTCTCAAATGGGGTTACAACATGCCAGGAACCAGGCGAGACAGGCTGGTCCAAGGTGATGCCCAGTGAGTCATGTGTTTGGGAATACCAAGAGGTGTTGCTCCTGAGACTGGACTATCTTATATGGCAGAGGTGACAAGAGCCTGTGATGTCATTTAAAAATAACAATAGCAATTAATTGATTTAATCAAAAGGGGTTGTCCCAGGTGGGCCTAACCTAATCAGTGGAGCCCTTTAAAACAGTGTTTCAAGGGCAGAGACCCGAAAGAGCTGAGTCTCTTGTGGTTTTGAAGAAGCAAACTGCAGGTGGTGGGGCTGATGGTGGCCTCCTGGAGCTGAAGGCCGCACCGTTGGGAACTGAACTTGGCCACTGACTTCTGTCAATAAGCACTTGGTTCCAGTTCTGAAAGGTGAGGTCCACGACTCTAAGCACAGAGCCTAGGGCCCAGCACATGCTGTCGCCCACAAACCAGGGAGGGCAGGGGCTGTAGGGGGCCTGTCTCCCCTCGGGCCCTCCCACCCAATGGGCCTGGAGACAAGGTTCCTCCTGCCTGAGGGTTGCCAGAGGCCCAGGGTCTCCTCCCTGCAGCCTCTCAGCCACCCCCAGCTGCAGGGAGGCCCCAGGAGTCCCTACCTCTGTCAGGGTGCCCTCAGGCCACAGTCCTGTGACCAGGGTGGCCTCACTTGCTGCTCTGTGCAGATACCGGTGCTCGGTCTCTGGGGGCGCTGAGGACCAGTCCTTGAATCTGCTGTTTTCACTCCTGTCTTGTCCTTTTCTGGGGCCTTTGGCTTCAGCACTGATGGGCTTCCAAGTCACTTTGCTTGGCTCTTTGTCACCGTTCGCCAGGGCAATCCCAATACATACCCCGTGGGCCCCCCACTCCCCCTGTGCCCAGGTGACCCACACCCACTGGCTGGTATGATGCCTGCCCTGTGGTCCCAACCCTGCTACCCAACTCCTGGCCCTGCCCTTGCTCAGGCCTGGCCTCCCCCACAACTCTGGCACCCACAACTGTCCTCGTGAGAAACCCAAATGCCCTTCCTGAGTTCCCCGGGTCTCCTGGACCAGCGGCCTTAGCCATCACCACAGCCTCTTCTCTGGTTCTGCTCTGAGATCCCACCAGGGCCCCAGAGCGTTACCTGACTCCTCAGCTCCGGGCTGGAAGGCTCCCACCCCAGCCCCTCTGCCCCTCCCTCTACAGAGATGACCTGTCCAGCCAGTTCTCCCCAGTCATATGCCCCTCTCCCCAGAGACCAAACATCTGCAGGCATGAGATTCTGGTACCTCCTTCCAGTCCCTGGCATGGGGCAGTGACACCATGGGTAATGAGTCAAATCGACCTCACCTGCCAGCACTAATCAAGGTTGTTTTAAGATCTGCTTGTCCTCCAAGCGGCTCGGAACCTAGACAAGATGTTGGCCAGAGCTGTTTTCCAGGGACTTGGAGTCAGCTACGTCTGTCTATATCTGCGGAAAATTCTGAAAGAGATGGGAATACCAGACCACCTGACCTGCCTTTTGAGAAATCTGTATGCAGGTCAGGAAGCAACAGTTAGAACTGGACATGGAACAACAGACTGGTTCCAAATAGGAAAATGAGTACGTCAAGGCTGTATATTGTCACCCTGCTTATTTAACTTATATGCAGAGTACATCATGAGAAATGCTGGACTGGAAGAAACACAAGCTGGAATCAAGATTGCCGGGAGAAATATCAATAACCTCAGATATGCAGATGACACCACCCTTATGGCAGAAAGTGAAGAGGAACTCAAAATCCTCTTGATGAAAGTCAAAGTGGAGAGTGAAAAATTTGGCTTAAAGCTCAACATTCAGAAAACAAAGATCATGGCATCCGGTCCAATCACTTCATGGGAAATAGATGGGGAAACAGTGGAAACAGTGTCAGACTTTATATTTTGGGGCTCCAAAATCACTGCAGATGGTGACTGCAGCCATGAAATTAAAAGACGCTTACTCCTTGGAAGAAAAGTTATGATCAACCTAGATAGCATATTCAAAAGCAGAGACTTCCATAGTTCTTCAGGCACTCTATCTATCAGATCTAGGCCCTTAAATCTATTCCTCACTTCCACTGTATAATCATAAGGGATTTGATTTAGGTCATACCTGAATGGTCTAGCAGTTTTCCCTACTTTCTTCAATTTGAGTCTGAATTTGGTAATAAGGAGTTCATGATCTGAGCCACAGTCAGCTCCTGGTCTTGTTTTTGTTGACTGTATAGAGCTTCTCCATCTTTGGCTGCATAGAATATAATCAATCTGATTTCGGTGTTGACCATCTGGTGATGTCCATGTGTAGAGTCTTCTCTTGTGTTGTTGGAAGAGGGTGTTTGCTATGACTAGTGCATTTTCTTAGCCAACTCTATTAGTCTTTGCCCTGCTTCATTCTGCATTCCAAGGCCAAATTTGCCTGTTACTCCAGGTGTTTCTTGACTTCCTACTTTAGCATTCCAGTCCCCTATAATGAAAAGGACATCTTTTTTGGGTGTTAGTTCTAAAAGGTCTTGTAGGTCTTCATAAAACCATTCAACTTCAGCTTCTTCAGCATTACTGGTTGGGGCATAGACTTGGATAACTGTGATATTGAATGGTTTGCCTTGGAGACGAACAGAGATCATTCTGTCATTTTTGAGATTGCATCCAAGTACTGCGTTTCGGACTCTTTTGTTGACCATGATGGCTACTCCATTTCTTCTGAGGGATTCCTGCCCGCAGTAGTAGATATAATGGTCATCTGAGTTAAATTCACCCATTCCAGTCCATTTTAGTTCGCTGATTCCTAGAATGTCGACGTTCACCCTTGTCATATCTTGTTTGATCACTTCCAATTTGCCTTGATTCATGGACCTGACATTCCAGGTTCCTATGCAGTACTGCTAGTCAAGGCTATGGTTTTTCCAGTGGTCACGTATGGATGTGAGAGTTTGACTGTGAAGAAGGCTGAGCACCAAAGAATTGATGCTTTTGAACTGTGGTGTTGGAGAAGACTCTTGAGAGTCCCTTGGACTGCAAGGAGGTCCAACCAGTCCATTCTGAAGGAGATCAGCCCTGGGATTTCTTTGGATGGAACGATGCTAAAGCTGAAACTCCAGTACTTTGGCCACCTCATGTGAAGAGTTGACTCATTCGAAAAGACTCTGATGCTGGGAGGGATTGGGAGCAGGAGGAGAAGGGGATGACCAAGGATGAGATGGCTGGATGGCATCACTGACTCGATGGACGTGAGTCTGAGTGAACTCCGGGAGTTGGTGATGGACAGGGAGGCCTGACATGCTGCGATTCATGGGGTCACAAAGAGTCGGACACGACTGAGCAACTGAACTGAGGATTTGACCTGACCATTAGTAACAATTTATCTTACTTCCCTAATACACCTCCTAAAGTCCAGCCACAGGAGTCTCTCTCTGTGGAATCTATACCTGATGTTTTCATACCTAAAAATTCTCCCTCCGATTTTTCCTGAGTTCGGCTTTCTCTCTTCTGACTTTCCAGGTCTTGTCATTGTTCCTTGATCCTACAGGCAGTTCCCCATCTTTGATGAAAACATCCCTGGCTACACCTCTTCTCTGTGCCGGCAGCCCCTGTGGCTGACCGGGAGCACTGAGAGACAGGGGCACAAACACAGCCTTTTGCTGTGGACTGTCCTGGTATTCCGTAAGGACTGAGTTCTTCTCTATAATACTGTATGCAGCTCGAAAGCAGAGATCAGAACACTACATTTTGTTTTCTTTCTTCTCCCAAGAAAAACTCTCCTCAAACTGACATTATAGAGCCAGGCACTCAGTCTGGCTGGCCAGCAGGGTGGCTACACCTGCTTCTGAAATGTTTGCTTCCATACTTAACAGATTAATAGACACTCAGAGGATTTAGCAATCCCAAACAATCAGCTCTGATCTAAAAATAGAGCAAAGCCTCTGGTTTCTCAGAACCATTTCTCTCATTCATTTGAGTTGCTTCCAAGTATGACAAAGAATTTGCTTTGGAAAACTTAAATTTTTTTTTTTTTTAACAATTGAAATGCTGTTGCTGCCAGTTTAGGGTTTTACTGAGTGTGTCTTGTGTTTTATCTTATGTCGGCAATTCTAAGTCCCAGATATTTCTGTGGCCCCAGGTTTTTATTTTTCCTCCAATGACAAGATTTGAGTGGGCTAAAGTTGAAACTCCAGTACTTTGGCCACCTCATGTGAAGAGTTGACTCATTGGAAAAGACTCTGATGCTGGGAGGGATTGGGGGCAGGAGAAGAAGGGGACGACAGAGCATAAGATGGCTGGATGGCATCACTGATTTGATGGATGTGAATCTGAGTGAACTCCGAGAGTTGCTGATGGACAGGGAGGCCTGGCACGCTGCAATTCATGGGTTCGCAAAGAGTCGGACATGACCGAGCAACTGAACTGAACTGAACTGAATTAAGATTCAGGTAATATAAAGTTTACCATTTTGACCATTTTTAAAGTATACAGTTCAATGGTTTTTAACATTTCCAATGTTCTGCAGCCATTATTACCATCGAGTTCCAGAACATTTTTATTACCCACAAGGGCAGTCCTTTATAGTTAATGGGAAACAGTCATCCCCATTTCCTCTTCTCTTAGTCTCTGGCAGCCACTATCGTGCCTTCTGTCTCTTTGCTTTGGCTTATCCTGGGTCTTTCATATGAATGGAATGTTTGCTTTTTTCCCCCCTTTATTCTATTAACATGATGTATTGATTTTTTTCCCGACATTGAGCCAGGAAACCACTCAGTCACAGTGTGAAAATCCTTTTCATATGCTGCTGGATTTGGTTGCTAATACTGTGTCGAGGGTTTCTCCCTCTATATCCAGAGGGGTTAGGGTCTGTAGTTTTCTTGTGTTGTCTTTGTCAGGTTTTGCTAGTAGGGTAATACTGGTCTCACAGAATGATTTAGGAAGAGTCTTTTTTGGTAAAATTTTGAGAATGGGTGTTAATCCTTTAAATGCTAGAAGTTGCCAATAAGGCCATCTGATTTCAGGCTTTTTTGGAAGGTTTTTGATTACTAACTCAATCTCCTTCTCCATGTTGGTCTGTTCAGATGTCCTACTTATCCATGATTTAAGTGTTTAGATGTTTGTTCATTTCTTCTGGGTTAACTAGCTGACTCACAATTATTCGTGGTGTGTTTACCTTAACTCTAAGCAGTAGCAGTGGTCCTCACCGCTGATTTGACTCAGCAAAGGCAGATGTGGAGACATCTGAGAATGAGGAGGCAAGCCAGTAGGGGGCTGCCACAGGAGCTGGGGGAGAGTGGGGCGGGGGCTGCAGGTGAGAGTGAGCAGCCTTGGGGAGGTCCTGTTTCCTGGAAGACCCTCTCCCTCGCCCAAATCCCCTGAACACAGTTCCGGATCCTCTCCCTCTACAAAGGACCAGACTGTCCAAGAATCACAGACTGACTCAGTTCTTATGTCATCCAAAGGACTGAATTACTGCGGAACCATGGCCTCAGAAGCTCAAGATTTCTGTACCACCCCTGATTCTCTACGTTTATAGGTGGGTGAAAGGGAGAGACAGTTGAGGCCACAGATTTGCAAAGAAGCAGAGTTTTATTAGAACAGAAGGCCCCAAACACGACGACTTGGGGTAGAGGAAGTAAACTGAGTTCAAATGTCTTTTTGACGTCTTAGGGAATGTGTTTCAAGAAGAGTGTAAAATGTTTTTAGTCTGTGCTCTTGGAGCGGGTGAGGGGGTCAGGAGGATACTCTGGCGGGGCCTCGGGGTCAGACTGAAACGGTGGTCTGTGGTGGGCAAACATTCCTCCTGTGTCTGCTGAGGTGGCACTTCTGGCTGAAGCCTTGCCCGCACGCCTTGCACACGTGCGGCGTCCTCCCCTGGTGTGTCATCTGGTGGAGGATGAGGTGTGACTTGTGGGGAAAGCCTTGGCCGCACTCTGTGCACAGACAGGTGTTCTCTTCCAAGTGTGACCACTTGTGCATGAGCAGAGCGGACTTGTTGCCGAAGCCTCGCCCGCACAGGCGGCAGTTGTACGGCTGCTCCCTTGTGTGTGTGCGGCGGTGCCGGATGAGGCCTGACTGGTGGCGGAAGCCCCGCCCACACTCCCTGCACACGTACGGCTTCTCCCCGGAGTGCGTCCTCTGGTGTGCCACGAGGTTGGACTTCTGGCTGAACCCTCGCCCGCACTCCGCACACACCAGGGGCTTCTCCCCCGAGTGCGTTCTCTGGTGTCGGATGAGGTTGGACTGCTGGCTGAAGACACGCCCGCAGTCCTTGCACACGATGGGCTTGTGCCCGGAGTGCGTGTTCTGGTGCCTGTTGAGATGGGACTTGAGACTGAAGCCCCGCCCACATTCCCCACACACGTAAGGCTTCTCCCCGGTGTGTGTGCGCCTGTGCGAGATGAGGGTTGAATTCTGGCTGAATCTGTGTCCGCACACGCCACACACGTAAGGCTTCTCCTTCGAGTGTGTCCTCTGGTGGTTGACGAGTGTGGACCTCTGCCGGAAGCAGCGCCCACACTCTTTGCAGGCGTATGGCTTCTCCCCTGAGTGTGTCCGCTGGTGCGAGATGAGGTTCGACCTGTCGCTGAAGCCCAGCCCGCAGTCGCCGCACACGATGGTCTTCTCCTCCAGGTGTGTCCTCCGGTGCCTGACGACGGCTGACTTCTGGCTGAATCCTTTCCCGCACTCCTGGCACACGTAGGGCTTCTCCCCAGAGTGTGTCCTCTGGTGGATGATGAGGTTCGACTTCTGGCTGAAGCCTCGCCCACACTCACCACACATGTACGGCTTCTCGCCCGAGTGTGTCCTCTCGTGTATGATGAGCGTCGACTTCCGGTTAAAGCCCCGCCCACACTCCCCGCACACGAGGGGCTTCTCCCCCGAGTGCGCCTTCTGGTGTCTGGCCAGGCTCTTCTTTAGACTGAAGCCCTTCCCACACACCCCACACACGTAGGGCTTCTCCCCGGAGTGGATCCTCTGGTGACTGAGGAGGTTCGTCATCTTGCTGAAACCCAGTCCACATTCTCCACAGTTGACAGTCCCAAACCCCAGGACTTCGATCTTCTTCAACAGCCTGTCTGTTTCCTCAGGGGTCCCCATTTGTGCGGGGCCGGCCTCTATCTCCATACCTGGGACCCCACCCCCAGAGATGACTGGCTGCCTCTGGGGTAGCCTGGGAAATGCTTCTATAGTACTTTTCTCTGTCTTTCCAAACAAAGGCAGGGCACCGTCTCTCTCCGGCCCTTCCAATTCCTCGATCCAGGCACTACCACCGGCGGCCTGCTGCTGCTGGTCCTCCAGGCACAGGTCTCCTAGCTGGACGGGATCTTCGGCATACAGGCACGTGAAGATCCAGGGTGGCGGACTACACAGCACCTGCTGCATGTGGAATTCCTGACTGCAGAGATCCGGAGGGCAGGAAGGACAGAGGTGGAGTTCTGGCTTTGGTTCTGTGGCAGAGAGAAGAGTCTGAGTCAGAACTGAGACGTGGACCCGCCAAAGCAGTTCTGCCTCGTCTGATGGTTAAGACTCCATTCCTTGTTCTTCAAAATGTTTACATCTTCAGGGCCACCCAGCAAGACTTCCTGCAGAGGACCTACTACAACGACCTCCTAATGCACAACCACCCAGTGATACCTACAGGGTCCAAAGGGATTGTCTGTGACCGAGAGAGCTCTAACCAGAGGACCCACATGGAAACGTCTCTGTCTTTCCCTGTCTCCCTGGGAGGATGGGGTGGAAGAAGAGGGCCGTCCCTGAGCTTGGAAGACCCTGGTGTAGGAGGCAACACAGCAGAGTGGCTAAAGATACCACATGTGAGACGCCTGAACCTGGAGGGTCCCGACTCACTGACAAATACTTATTAGAGGACTACTCTGGACCAGAATTCCCACAAGGCCCCCTTCCCTGGTGGCTCAGACAGTGAAGAATCTGCCTGCCAATGCAGGGTATACAGGTTTGACCCCTGGGTCGGGAAGAGCCCCTGGAGGAAGAAATGGCAACCCACTCTAGCATTCTTGTCTGGAGACTTTCCATGGACAGAGGATCCCGGTAGACTATAGTCCGTGGGGTCGCAAAAGAGTTGGACACAACTGAGTGACTAACACTTTCTTTCACGTTCACTTTCAGGAGGCTTTCAGCAGTAGACAACACACACACGGTCTAGGCCCCCCAATGACTGGTGCCACTGATCAGTTTGAGTCTTGTGAATTTCCATAATTAACCGAAATAAAAATGGCACCAGGAATCAATATAAAAGTTTTCTTCTTATAGTACCTCTCGTAAGGAGATGTCAACACTGAACACCTTGCTTCAGCACTGCTGGTTCTATTCAGCTGGTGGGAATACAGGATCACATAGTCTGAGGAACCAGGTCCAGACCTCACTGCATCTGCCTGAACACTTGCCTTCATTGATGAACTGAACTTTAGAAAACCAACTGTGTAGACATCTACATTCTAGAATTATCCCATCAGTATAGAATGCTACTGTATTCTGAGACAGGGCCTTTAAAGAGGTGATTAAGGTTAAAAGAAATCATAAGGCTCTAATCGATATGTCTGGTGACCTCCCTGTAGGAGGAAAGCCAGGATATGCAGCCTCAGAAAGGCCGGGTGAGGACAGAGTGAGGAGGTGGCCATTCAAAGTCCAGGAGGGAGACCTCCTGTGTAAACTGCCAACACCGCCGCCAACCAAGAACTGCGAGCCTCCAGAAACACAGTAAAACCTTTTGCTTCCGCCATGAATTCTGGTGCTGTGTTTCAGCAGCCTGAGCTAAGAGAAATGCTGCTTCTTCTACCTTGAGCTCTTCCCTAAGTGCCTCTGTACCTGCCCTACAGTCTGCCCCTAAGTAAGTCCCATGAGATCCATCAGCTGTTCCAGTAAATGTGAAAGGGCCAAAGTCCCTATTTAAAGATAACAGTTGGTTTGGCAGAAAATGCAATAGCAGCTACATGACACCCCAAATCACATTAAATACCATACCAAAACTCTCTAGAAAACAAAGAGCCACAACAAAGCAGGGGCTAAGACTAATAAGAAATAATAGGATTGATATGTAGCACATGACTATACTTAAAATGGATAACTGACACGGACCTACTCTACAGCACAGCGAACACTGCTCAGGTTATGTGACAGCCTGGATGGAAGGGGAGTTTGGGGGAGAATGGATACATGTATATGTATGGCTGGGTCCCTTCACTGTCCACCTGAAACTATCACAACATTGTTAATCAGCTATACTTCAATATAAAATTTAAAAAAGTTTTTTTAGAAAAAAATGAAAGTTTAAGGAATATAATGTGGAACAAAAGAATTTTAACATTAAAAACTTCATTAATGAATGAGATAAAATTGTCATGAACCTTTACATGCCTAACAGTACACTGAAGTGAAATATACAGCAAAAACTTAGAAATAAATGGGGGATTTCATATAAATTACAATGACATTGGCGAGTAATCTGCTATGACTCTTAGCAGACAAAAAGCAAGGATATAAACAAATTGAAAAATACAAATGATTTCTATTATATATGCTATTTCCCTTGATTTTAAGACAAAATTAAGCTTTCAAATTTGATAAAACTTAGAAATAGAAAATCTCTTACAGAAAAAGAAAACATATACTTCACTTTATTATGAAACTGTCAACAGTATTTTAAAAGCTAAAAAACACACAATTCCCTACAGTTTTCTATTCCTCTATCATTTAAAAAGAATGCCAAGTCAAAAAATTTCCCAGAAACTCTACTCTTTCCAATTCTCTACCCACCAAGCTAACCACTGATCATGGTCAATAATAATGCAGATGTCTATGTTCACATATACATGTTGATACAGTCTTTCACACAAACCCAACTATGTAAGAAACATTGTTTTGCAATTTTTCACTTAAAAATGTATCTTCTAAGTATCTGCTTTTCTGTTAAAGAAGGTAAAGGAAAATCTGCCCTTCATTAATGAACAATTAGGAAGCATCATCACAAAAATGGAAATTATAAAAAAAAAAAAGTACAGACAGGCTCAGTAAACTGTGGGACAATGTAAAAAGGACTAATACACATGTAACTATCATTCCAAAAAGTTATAAAAATGGAAAGTTATAAAAAGTTATAAAAATGGAAAGTTATTTAAAAAAAAAGGCTCAGTAAACTGTGGGACAATGTAAAAAGGACTAATACACATGTAACTATTATTCCAAAGAGAAGGGAACAAAAGAATAATGTCCAAAAATCTCCCCAATGTGGCTCTAACCATAAATTTATAGATTCAAAAATCTGAGCACACGCTATGACAGGAAAAATACAAAGAAAAGCAGCTCACTTCCTCAGTGACATCGCAGTCAAACAGCTGAACACCAAACATACAGAAAACTCTGAAAGTAGCCAGAGGTTTAAAAAGCAACAAAAAAAACCCCAAAGCAATAACTGTGGAAATGACAGCTGATTTCTTATCAGAAACAATGGGAGGCCTGAACAGGGGAACAATATCTTAAAGTGGTGAAAAAATAAGCCAATCTAAAATTCTAATCCAGGGAAAATATCCTTTTAAAAACATAGTAACAAGAGCCAGCAGACTATGTATGTGGGAGAGAACTAAGTGAGGCACAGACGGCAAACCCAGTGCAGGGAGAGGAGACACCAGGAAGCTCGAGTGCGGCTGCAGGTCTGGAAGGAGGCCAGCAGGGCAGTGCACTCGGTGAGCGGCCAGGGGGCCAGCAGAAGGACCTCCCCACCCCCAGCCCTCTGAACCACCCAGTGTCCCCACTCACCCAGGCAGCTGACGGGCGAGCATTTCCTCTCTTCTCTCCAGGTCTCCTTCCCTTGCTCCAGCTGGGTGATGAGTTTTGGTTTAGAAAACGGAATGCCTGCTCAGAGGAAAAGAGAACAAGATGGTCGCAGGTTATCCTGCACTCAGAGCCACACCAGGGGTGAGGATTTCTAAAGGTGGTGGGGAAGATCTGAGAGTGGTGAGCTCCCCGCCAGGGAAGGGAAGCCAGGATGGGAGTTCACTGACCCGACTTCATGCTGTGAGAGAACACCTCCCTCGTTTACAAGAAGATACTGACTAGGAAGAGATGCCATGCTTACCAGAGAGCCTGCAGGAAAAGGCTAGAAATATGGAGTATCGCACACATATATACACTCCTGTACACGTTTATAGAGTGTCTCTGCTTTGGAGTCCAACCCCCAAAGGTAAGGCCAGAAACCAAGAGGGCTGCTCCAAGTTGCCAGCAGCCAGGACCCGGGTCCTGAGAGATGCAGGCTTACCCAGTGAGACCAGGTTGCTGTAGTTCTCCAGCATCACCTCCCGGTACAGGGACCTCTGAGCAGGGCTCAGCAGCACCCACTCATCCTGGGTGAAATCCACAGCCACATCTCTGAAGGCCATGTGTGCCTATAACACAAAACAGCCCTGTTCACCCGGGAGCCAGCCCTGCCCAGGCCTCAGGGTAAGGGGCAAGGGGCAGGCTGCCCAGGGGAGGCAGATGAGAGATCCAGATCCTGCTTTTGACCCTGGTGCCCTGTATTCCAAGATCTTTAAAGCCCACTCTCCATCTGGGCAGCAGCACTTGTCAACACGTTCAAGGTCCTAGGTGGGCTGATTTGGAGAATACATACAAAAATAGGAGCTCTATGTTAAGGGAAAGCGCCAGACTTTTGAGTTTTAAGAATTTAAAAGAATCGTCTGAACCATGGTATTAGTGTTGAAGCATCTGAATGACTGAGGTTCACACAATTCAGTTATAGCAAAGACCAAACACAACTCAGTCCTTCCCCCAATCCCACAGCGCCTCCGGCCCTCCTTCCCTGAGAGGCACCAACCAGCAGGGAATGGTGAAAAGCACGAATTTGAACCCTACTGCCCGTAGGGCTTCCCTGGTGGCTCAGAGACCTGGATTCGATCCCTGGGTCGGGAAGATCCCCTGGAGAAGGAAATGGCAACCCACTCCAGTATTCTTGCCTGGAGAATCCCATGGACGGAGGAGCCTGGGGTCGCAAAGAGTCGGACACGACTGAGCGACTTAACTAACTAACTTTAGCCCTGGTTTGGAGCCCATCCCAGCCATCAGCTAGCATCTCCACTTTTTCAACTGTGGGTAACAGTCCACTAAACGTCCTGTCCCACACTGGGGTGCTCAGGGTGGACGTCCCTGCCATTCAGTCCATGGATTCATCTCACATGCCATTGTCACACCCTGCCCAACTTTACTGCCTTTATCGCAACACAGTTTCAAAGTGGAAAGCACCCTGGAATAGGGACATCAGGAGAGGTTTTCACAAGAGGCCCAGGAACTTCGTCTTGAACGAAGTACAGGAATCTAGGGAAGAGAAATGTGCCAGGTGTTCCCAATGAGGTGTATGGGGAACAGAGAAGAGGACACCTGAGCCAAGAAGAAGAGGAAGCCTGAATCCTGGGATGTAGGAGGACCATTTGGGAGGAATAAAAGGCACAAAGTGGGAGAAATGCAGAACAGGTCAAGCATAGGAGCGGCTTGTGGGTTTTAAATGATTGTAAAATATACATAGGGCTTCCCTGGTGGCTCAGAGGTTAAAGCGTTTGCCTGCAAGGCAGGAGACCCAGGTTCAATCCCTGGGTCGGGAAGATTCCCTTGAGAAAGAAATGGCAACCCACTCCAGTATTCTTGGCTGGAGAATCCCATCGATGGAGGAGCCTGGTAGGTTACAGTCCATGGGGTCGCAAAGAGTCGGACACGACTGCATGACTTCACTTAAAATATACATAAGCATTTTACTATTTTCACCATTTGAAGTGTACATTTCAGTACATTAAGCATGCTCACACTTAATGTGGTGCTCACACTTAATGTGGTACAACCATCACCACTATCCATCTCCAGAACTGGTTCATCATCTCACGCTGAAACTCTGTGACCATTAACCATAATGCCCTTTCTCACAAACCCTGGTAACCAACCATCAGTTTACTTTCTGTCTCTATGCATTTGGCTATTCTAGGTATCACAAATATGTGAAATCATACGGTGTCTGTCCTTTTGTGTCTGCCTTATTTCATTTGGCATAAGGTCTTCAAGTTTTAGCCACATACTTCAAAGAATATGTACAGATGGCCAAGAGACACATGAAGAGAGACTCAACATCGCTAATTGGTCAGCAGTTCAGTCGCTCAGTCGTGTCCGAGACTCTTTGCGACCCCATGAATCGCAGCACGCCAGGCCTCCCCGTCCATCACCAACTTCCAGAGTTCACCCAAACTCATGTCCATCAAGTCGGTGATGCCATCCAGCCATCTCATCCTCTGTTATCCCCTTCTCCTCCTGCCCCCAATCCCTCCCAGCATCAGGGTCTTTTTCAATGAGTCAATCTTCACATGAGGTGGCTAAAGTATTGGAGTTTCAGCCTCAGTATCAGTCCTTCCAAGGAACACCCAGGACCAATCTCCTTTAGGATGGACTGGTTGGATCTCCTTGCAGTCCAGGGGACTCTCAAGAGTCTTCTCCAACACCACAGTTCAAAAGCATCAATTCTTTGGCACTCAGCTTTCTTCACAATCCAACTCTCACATCCATACATGACTACTGGAAAAACCATAGCCTTGACTAAACGGACCTTTTTGTTAGAGAAATGCAAATCAAAAATACAATTCACACCAGTCAGAATGGCCATCCTCAAGAAGTCCACAAACAATAAATACGGGAGAGGATGTAGAGAAAAGGGACCCTTCCCACACTGTTGATGGGAATGTAAAATTGGTAACAGACCTTCTGGAGAACAGAATGGAGGTTCTTTAAAAAAACTAAAAATAGAACTACCATATGACCCAGCAGTCCCACTCCTGGGCACATATCCAGAGAAAATCGTAATTCGACAAGATACACTCAGTGTTCACTGTAGCACTATTTATTACAGCCAAGACATGGAAGCAACCTAAATGTCCATCAGCAGTGGAATGGATAAAGAAGATGTGGTACAGGCCTTCCCTGGCAGCTCAATGGTAAGGAATCCACCTGTATTCACGCGAGTTCCCGTGGTAAGGAATCCTGTGAATACAGGAGACACGAGTTCGATCCCTGATCTGGGAAGATCCCACATGCCTTAGAGTGACTAAACCCATGTGCCACAACTACTGAACCTGCACTCTATAGCCCGTGCTCTGCAACAAGAGAAGCCACCTCAATGAGAAGCCTGTCCACCACCACTGGAGAGCAGCCCCCACCTGCGCAACCAGAGAACAGCCAGGCAGCAGTGGAGACCCAGCACAGCTGTGAATAGATAAAAATTTTTTAAATGTAGTACATCTTTGCACAATGGACTATTACTCAGCCATAAGAGAATGAAATAATGTCATCTTCAGCAACATGGATGGACCTAGAGATTATCATACTAAGTAAAGTAAGTCAAACAAACACATGTATCACTCATACCTGGAACCTAAGTTTTTAAAATTATATAAATGAACTTATTTATAAAACAGAAACAGACTCACACACTTAAAAAACAAAACGTACGGTTACCAAAGGGGAAATGTGTGTGTGTGGTGGGGGGACGAATAAATTAGGAGTTTGGGATTAACATACACACACTATAATATATAATATATAAAGTATATAGACAGGTAACCAACTAGACCCTACTATATAGGACAGCGAACCCTACTCAGTACTCTGTAATAACCTATATGAGAAAAGAATCTGAAAAAGAATGAACATATGGATATGTATAACTGAATTACTTTTCTGTACACCTGAAATTAACACAACATTGTAAATCAACTATACCATAGTAAGAACTGGGAAAAAAAAGATGACCTGAATCAAAATATGAAGGGCCTACAAAGTACCAGGGAGAAGCTGACACACAGCCAACAACTTCAAGGTATCTACCTACTGGAAAAACTATCAGGCTCTGAAGAATAACAAGAAAACTCCTAAGTGACTCTAGACAAAAAATATACCAGACTTCCATGAGACTTTTCAAAATCATCATTCAACTCATGTGCACTGCAGGTGGGAACGTACAACGCTGCAAGCACTATGGAGAACAGCACAGCAGTTCCTCAAAATAAAAATACACATTATCATATGACCTACCAATTCCTCTTCTGGGTATTTCCCCAAAAGAATTGGAAGCAGGGACTTGAGCTGATATTTGTACACGCATGTGAGCAGCATTATTCACAATAGCCAAAATGTAGATGTGATCCAAGTGTCTGTCAACAGACAAATGGATAAACAAAGAGTGGTGTGTGTGTGTGTGTGTGTGCACGTGCGTGTGTATGTATATATATGACAGAATATTATTAAGTCTTAGAGAAGAAATTCTGACACATGCTACAACATGGATGAACATTAAAGATACTATGCTAAGTGAAACAAACCAGATACAAAAGGACAAAAATATAATTCCACTTATATGAGGTACCTAGAGTAATCCATATAGACAAAGTAGAACCATGGTTGACAGGAGCTAGGAGGAAGGGGAAACTGAGTTATTGTTTAATGGGGATAGAGTTTCGTTCTGAAAAGTTCTGGAAATGGAGAATGTGAATGGTTGCACAACAATATGAATGTACTTAACGATACTGAACTATAGCCTTAAAACAGTTAAGATGGTAAGTCTTATGTCATATATATTTTATGACTTTAAATGCATGGCAAAAAGAATATCACTCAAAGCAATAAGAAAATATTTTGGGGACTTCCCAGGTGGTCAGGTGGCTAAGACTTCACACTCCCAATGCAGGGGGCCTGGGTACGATCCTTGGTTAGAGAACTAGACCCCACATGCCACAGCTAAGACCCAGGGGAGCCAAATAAATAAATAAACAAAATTTTTTTTTTTTAATTTCACTAAGACAGAGTGCCCAGAAATGTAAGACTGGTTGAATTGAGGGAATTCATTACTGTGATATACTGTATTAATGAACTGGACCAAGGAGAAAAAACATGATTGCATTTCTACATGCTCAAGTATTTTTTAACAGAACTCATCCAACATCCAATTCACTGTAAGACTAATGAATCCACAGAACTTTTCATTTCAAATTCTAGACTTAGAAGTTGCAAAAATATAAATTCCCATGTAATCTTAATCCAGTTTTCTCTAACATTAACATCTGAGAAAACTATACTACAATGATCAAAACCAGATTAACATTGATAATTGTTACTATTACCTAAACTACAGCTCATAACCACATTTCAACAGATTTTTTTCTACTAATGTCGTCCTTCTTCTGGTCCAGGATTCAACTGAGGTTCTCACACTGCATTTAGCTGTCATATATCTTTAATCTCCTCCAATCTGTGACAGTTCCTTCTTTCATGAATGACATTTTTAAAGAAAAGCCCTCAAGTGTGATTTATCAGATTTGAGAAGAAAATGATTAGAATGACCCTAGTTCACTTTTCACTAGACTGTCTCAGAAGTCACATGTCCTTTTCATATCCCTTGATAGGAGGTCATGATATTGGTATGTTTCACTACTGATGATGTCAACCTTGATCTTGGTCACTTGGTTAAGGCAGTGTCTGCTGGGATTCTTCATTACAAAGTCACTCATTTCACCTTTATATTTAATACACAACTTGGGAGAGATTGAGATTATACAAATATCTGTTTCTCTTCAACCTTTTACCAAGTAACTTTAGCCTCATTTTGTGGGCCCTGTCTTCAACCATTATTACTGCAGTGTTGACCAAACAACAACGTTCTACCTCCTTCTTTCCTCTGAAATTCATTAGCTGGAATTCTGTAAGCAAGAGTTGTCCCTTCTCTCTTTTTTTAAATTAATTTATTTATTGTTGGCTGTGCTGGGTCTTCGTTGCTGCATGTAGGCTTTCTCTAGTTGTGGCAAGCGGGGACAACTCTTCGTTGCAGTGTGCAGCCTTCTCACTGCGGTGGCTTCAGTGGTCATGGAGCACAGGCTCAGCTGCTCCAAGGCATGTGGAATCTTCCCAGACCAGGGATTGAACCCATGACCCCTTGACTGGCAGCCAGATTCTTATGAACTGTATCACCAGGGAAATCCAAGAGTTGTCCCTTCTTATCTACTTCAGTGTGGATTCATAGCTTATCCTAGGGGTTATATTATAATATTATCATTACTTTGCTGCTCAAATTATTTCATCAAACACTGGGTGCTCCTTCAGGCTGACCTCATCCCTGCTTTCACCCACAAATGTACGACAAGTGATGCTGTGCCAGTCACAGGCTTACATGTGTATGCTCTCGGAGGGCCCAAGGCCCCAGGTTAAGAATGTCAGCACCCCTGCTAAAGGGACCAAACCGAAGCAGAGGCCCGATACCATGTGGAGAGGGTGTGGGGCCTAGCAAAGACGACGCTGGTGTCTTCACCTGCTTAGTCTAACCCAGTGACAGGAACTGTATCAATGGCTCAAGAGGAGCAAACGAGGTACCCTACCCTCTAACAACCACCTCCTGGTCCAGTGGGAGAGTCAGATGGTCATGACACAGCCTAAGCCCTGGAGTCCTGAGCCCCAGGGTCCCACCATCAACAGGGAGCCTGGGAACACTGCCGGGATGTGCATGGTGCTCTGCAGGGGGAAAGCATCCCAGCCCTTTACCAGGTGACAGAGAAACAGAGATGCTCGGGGAAACACAAGCAGACAACGGAATACGCTTCTATGCAGCTGTAAAGCAGGGTCTGACCAGGCTGGGAGTCGGAGAGGAGACTGAGGAGGAGACCTGGAGAAGTTGGAGGCATCAAAAGTAATTCTAACAATTACTTAGCCTTTATGTGCCCCGCACTGTAACTGCATTGCTAGGGTTATCTCCTCCAACATCCCCGGGAGGTGGACACCATTCTGATGATTCCCATCTGGCAGATGAGGAAAAGAAGGCTCAGGGAGGTGAAAATAACAAGCTCAGGGCCACACAGCGAGACATGGTAACCTGAGATTTGAACCCAAGCATCCTGACTTTGGAGCTGGGACAAAAGCAGATGATTAGGAAGGTCTCTTTCTAGCAGGCTGAGTGGCAAGTTCAGTATGTGGGCCTCAGGTGCCCAATTCAAAGGCAGGTGGGGAGAGGGACAAGAAGGTGGAGAAGAGACAAGAGTGAGGGCGGAGCAGGAGTGGAGACCAGAAGGAGAGGGGTCCTGGGCACAGCGCACGTGCTGCTGAGAGGACAGGGCAGGTGAGCCTGGAAAGAACAAAGAGGCCCAGCTGCGGGTGTTCACTGAGGTCCACAAGGGCAGAAACGGGGGGAGGGCCAGAGATAGGGACACTGTCCCCCAGAATTCCTCCCCGGCCACACACCTCTCCTCTCCTGCCTCTGAACAGAGCTGCTCTGACTGAAACAACTATTAATTCTCTTGAGTATAGTGATGACCCTGTGGTTACTTTACAGGAAGCGCTAATGTTAGAGCTGCCTCCTGAGGTAACTGCAGGTGAGATGACAGGACGGGGACAGAGGCAGTGAGGGCTTCGCTGGATGGAACCAGAACAGAAGGCCGAGGGCTTCACAACAGACAAGCCTGAGAGTGCACAGGTATGAACAAAGCACAGGGATGGTGGGGCAGGGGGTGGTCAAGGAGGACACAGGGCCTGAACAAGAGTCCCTGGGACGGCAGGCGCCCCTACGACAGACCATGTCCCCTGGGGAAGCCAGCTGGGCTCTGATCCCCGGGCGGGGCGTGCTGGGCACAAGACGTCAAGGCTGAGCAAAGGAAACCCACCTTTGGTTCAGCACTGAAGGCGAGCAGTCCCCACGTGAGTCCGGGCTGTCAGGAGCCCTCCCCTCGGCCACCAGGCTTCCTCTCTGGGCAGCACAAGAGCAGAAAGGTTCAGGAGAGTCACTGGAAACTCACGCCCTTAGATTTTCCTCTTCCTTAAAGGCATCAGGAATGGACCTGTCACAGAAGAAAAAGCTGCGGGCAGCTCGCTGAGAACACAGCCTGCCCCAGTAATGCTGCCGACACCAGGCCTGAGCTGACCCACTCTTGCCTCTGACCTTCCTAAGCAAAGTTCATACTCACTGGGCACTTAGGACTGTACACATCAGAGACGGTTCCAGGCACAGAACCGTCTTACTTCATTCTAGCCCACAACCTAATGGAGTACGATTTATAATCTTTATTTTACAGATGAGAAAACTGAAGCACAGTGAAGTCAGTCCCTTATCCAAGGGGATACTGTTACAAAGTCACAGAGTCTGGATGAAAGCTGGCAGCCAAGGCTAGGCTCTTCAAGTAGGGCAGGGACAGTGAACCTCTGTGGGTTGTAAGGCTTCTCAGTGTGTCATTTTGAGATGAATCAAGATTGCTCTCCAGGTGACAAGGGTTACATCTGGGTGTGGGTCTGTAGAGTTCTATTTATTTCTGTCTAAAATCTCTCCCTAATAAAACTTTAAAATGGAATTCAAAATCCCGAAGTCCGGAAACACCGGAGCCGTGCACATCCGTGACTGCTGTGGTCAGTGGGCCTCAGACAACCTCTTCCTCCAAGGCCTGAATCCACGGGCCACCGGCCAAAAACACACCCAAGATCGCTGCCAAAGTGGCCCGTTCCACACCCAGCCCATCCCAGGCACATGCTGCCCACGGCAAACCACCCACCAAAACTCCTGGCGGCGGGCTGGCCCTCATTCCATCACCTGGGAAACATCAGGGCCCCATGCCAACTTACTCAACCCTCTGGCCCCCAGGGACTTGGGGGTAAGAGCGACCCCTCGGCCCCCCATCATCATCGCTCTTTCGGCCAAGGCCTAACGTGTCCTCACCCACAGGAGCCCCGGGACGTGGCTGGATTCCGGCATCCGCCACCACTGGGCATCGTGGCTGACCTTCGCCCACGTCCATCGGAGATGCGCGCTCACATCCCAAATATGACATCCGGGAGGGCACGGCCTGAACAGCGACAGCGCGTCCCGCCGCCGCCTCCTCTGCCCGGCACCCGCACAGTCCCCAGCCTCAGGCGCAGCCAACAGCCCAGACTTTCAGGACCTACCTTTCCGCGCAGGGAAGGGCAGGGCTGCAGCTTACAGCCCCACGAGCGTCACACTCACCCGCGAGGAAAAAGGGGTCACTCCAGCCACCAGCTGGGCCAGGACGCCAGGACTACACTACCCAGAATCCTCAGCCTAGAGCCAGGACTACACTACCCAGAATCCTCGGACCAGCGCCGGGACTATATCTCCCAGGATGCTCGGCGCGCCCAGAGGCTTCTGAGGGAGCTGTTTCTCCGTTAAATGCCCACGGAAGAACGGCCACTGTAGCGCCTAGATTTCCGCCCCGCCCCCTCTTTTACAGAGGGCCCCGGGTGAAACGTCTCTCCTTCTCGTGAGTCCTTCGCTAACGCCTCCGCCTTAAAGACTACACTCCCCAGTGACCCCAGCAGTGACTCCTGCCTCCGATGCCGGGCCCACCCCTCGGCTGGCGGAAGTGATGTGCCCGGGAGATCTCCGTTTAGTTTCTGGGGTACGCGGCGGAGCGGACAACGGTTTCCGGGCCACGCTTGCTTGCGGGGAAAGCAAGGCTGTGTCGGGCGGGTGGGGAGGGGTCCGGTAGCCGCGCAGGCGTGTTGTCGACCAGCTCCCTTTAATTCACTTAAACCCACGGGGGGGACTGAGACTGAGAAGGCGAGGCATCTTCCCGCGATCTTACTGTCAAAGGAGGCAGCCCTGGGTTCCGAGCCCATGTCCCCAACTAGCGCACCCGCACCGCTCTCCCTAGATCCTGTCCCTCTGTCGCAGTCCGCGCGTTTATGGGCAATCTCATCCATCTTCTGGGGGACAGGAGCCTCACCGTTAGACCACAGCTTGGGGCTCAGCCCCTTGTAGTGTCCATTGGAAAAGCAAAAAGTCAAGAATGACAACCTAAAAGTTGAGAATTGTCTTTTATGTGGTGGCCTTATACGTAGGAGACAGCCTGGCAGCTCTGAGGAACTGTTTCAAAGAGTTATGGGAGGAGCAGGATATGTAGGAGTTTGCTGAAAAGAAAACAGGGCGGTTGAACATCGAAAGGTTACTGCTGATCACAAAGGAACAGACAGCTTTAGGAGTTTAGAACTTTTCTACTATGGGAAGATGAAAGAATCTGGGCCCTCTTAAATCATTCCTTTGAGATGCATCTGAAGTATCTAGGGCCAGCATACTGTTTTTCTCCGTCCTTAGTTTCCCTAAATGTGCACCCTCGGAGTGCCTGCAGGTTGATGGCTTCACGGCAGGCAGCATTCCGTTGTTTACTAAAACAGCAGTTGGTAGCATCTTTTTCTTTTTGGTCTCCAGCTCTCTGAGTCTTTGTTCAGGGTTCTGATTGAGGTCAGGGAGTTACTGCTGCCATCTGGGACACACCCACTGGGGAGCTGAGGGGCACACCCCCCTTCACTGTGGTGGGTGTTTCCACCAAGGCACCCTCTCAGTTTTCCTTACTTCCTCTAGATTTGCTTTCTGAAGTTTTGTCATCTAGAAGACCAAGAAAATGTTCACATGGCCTGGAAAGCCAAGGAGAGACAAGCACTTCCTAAAATTCTTTCTCAGCTCCCTGATGGTGGATCCGTTCCCTTCTCTTTTGCCCGGAGGCTGCCTCATTCACAGTGAATTCAGTTCAGCCCCTGCCCTAAGGACAGTCCCTGGTCTGACTTGAACACTCTCTCCACATCCCTTTCTGCTCTACACTAGGAGTAGTTCACCAAGAAATTAGAGTCCACTAAAAAATACATATATATTTATATATATACAACCTGAAAACTGAGAATTCTATTTTATTAGGCAGATTTTCAGAGGACTTCAAGCCTAGGAAGCAGTCTCTCAGCTCTGAAGGACTGCTTTGAAGGGCAGGGGAACCAGGATATATTGGAGTTTTACAAAACAGATAATCAGAACATCAAAAAATTACTATTAAGGAAAACCAGACCAAGTTAATGAATTTAGTGCTTTTCTATGAAGGAGAAGATGCCAAAGTCTGGGTACACTGAAAGCATTCTTTTTTTTTTTAATTAAATTTATTTATTTTAATTGGAGGCTAATTACTTTACAATATTGTATTTGTTTTGCCATACATCAACATGAATCCACCACGGGTGTACAGGTGTTCCTCATCTGAACCCCCCTCCCACCTCCCTCCCCGTACCATCCCTCTGGGTCATCCCAGTGCACTAGCCCCAAGCATCCTGTATCCTGCATCGAACCTGGACTGGCGATTCATTTCTTATATGATATTACACATGTTTCAATGCCATTCTCCCAACTCATTCCACCCTCTCCCTCTCCCACAGAGTCCAAAAGACTGTTCTATACATCTGTGTCTCTTTTGCTGTCTCACATACAGGGTTATCATTGCTGCTGCTGCTGCTGCTAAGTCACTTCAGTCGTGTACGACTCTGTGTGACCCCATAGACGGCAGCCCACNATGATAGTATACATGTTTCAATGCCATTCTCCCAAATCATCCCACCCTCTCCCTCTCCCACAGAGTCCAAAAGACTGTTCTATACATCTGTGTCTCTTTTGCTGTCTCACATACAGGGTTATCATTGCTGCTGCTGCTGCTGCTAAGTCACTTCAGTCGTGTACGACTCTGTGTGACCCCATAGACGGCAGCCCACCAGGCTCCCCCATCCCTGGGATTCTCCAGGCAAGAACACTGGAGTGGGTTGCCATTTCCTTCTCCAATGCACAAAAATGAAAAGTGAAAGTGAAGTTGCTCAGTCGTGTCCGACTCTTCGTGACCCCATGGTCTGCAGCCTACCAGGCTTCTCCGCCCATGGGATTTTCCAGGCAAGGGTACTGGAGTGGGGTGCCATTGCCTTCTCCACCAATACAGTACACTAACGCATATATATGGAATTTAGAAAGATGGTAACGATAACCCTGGAGAAGGCAATGGCACTCCACTCCAGTACCCTTGCCTGGAAAATCCCATGGGCGGAGAAGCCTGGTAGGCTGCAGACCATGGGGTCACGAAGAGTCGGACACGACTGAGCAACTTCACTTTCACTTTTCATTTTTGTGCATTGGAGAAGGAAATGGCAACCCACTCCAGTGTTCTTGCCTGGAGAATCCCAGGGACGGGGGAGCCTCATGGGCTGCTGTCTATGGGGTCACACAGAGTTGGACAGGCCTGAAGCATTCTAAATTCCATATATATGTGTCAGTATACTGTATTGGTGTTTTTCTTTCTGGCTTACTTCACTCTATAATAGGCTCCAGTTTCATCCACCTCATTAGAACTGATTCAAATGTATTCTTTTTAATGGCTGAGTACATACTCCATTGTGTACATGTACCACAGCTTTCTTATCCATTCATCTGCTGATGGACATCTAGGTTGTTTCCATGTCCTGGCTATTATAAACAGTGCTGCAATGAACATTGGGGTACATGTGTCTCTTTCAATTCTGGTTTCCTCGGTGTGTATGCCCAGCAGTGGGATTGCTGGGTCATAAGGCAGTTCTATTTGCAGTTTTTTAAGGAATCTCCACACTGTTCTCCATAGTGGCTGTACTAGTTTGCATTCCCACCAACAGTGTAAGAGGGTTCCCTTTTCTCCACACCCTCTCCAGCATTTATTGCTTGTAGACTTTTGGATCGCAGCCATTCTGACTGGTGTGAAATGGTACCTCATTGTGGTCTTGATTTGCATTTCTCTGATAATGAGTGATGTTGAGCATCTTTTCATGTGTTTGTTAGCCATCCGTATGTCTTCTTTGGAGAAATGTCTGTTTAGTTCTTTGGCCCATTTTTTGATTGGGTCGTTTATTTTTCTGGAATTGAGCTGCATGAGTTGCTTGTATATTTTTGAGATTAGTTGTTTGTCAGTTGCTTCATTTGCTATTGTTTTCTCCCATTCAGAAGGCTGTCTTTTTACCTTGCTTATAGTTTCCTTTGTTGTGCAGAAGCTTTTAATTTTAATTAGGTCCCATTTGTTTATTTTTGCTTTTTTTTCATTACTCTGGGAGGTGGGTCATAAAGGATCCTGCTGTGATTAATGTCAGAGAGTGTTTTGCCTATGTTCTCCTCTAGGAGTTTTATAGTTTCTGGTCTTGCATTTAGATCTTTAATCTATTTTGAGTTTATTTTTGTGTGTGGTGTTAGAAAGTGATCTAGTTTCATTCTTCTACAAGTGGTTGACCAGTTTTCCCAGCACCACTTGTTAAAGAGATTGTCTTTACTCCATTGTATATTCTTGCCTCCTTTGTCGAAGATAAGGTGTCCATAGGTGTGTGGATTTATCTCTGGGCTTTCTATTTTGTTCCATTGATCTATATTTCTGTCTTTGTGCCAGTACCATACTGTCTTGATGACTGTGGCTTTGTAGTAGAGCCTGAAGTCAGGCAGGTTGATTCCTCCAGTTCCATTCTTCTTTCTCAAGATTGCTTTGGCTATTCGAGGTTTTTTGTATTTCCATACAAATCTTGAAATTATTTGTTCTAGTTCTGTGAAAAATACCGCTGGTAGCTTGATAGGGATTGCATTGAATCTATAGATTGCTTTGGGTAGTATACTCATTTTCACTATATTGATTCTTCCGATCCATGAACACGGTATATTTCTCCATCTATTAGTGTCCTCTTTGATTTCTTTCATCAGTGTTTTATAGTTTTCCATATATAGGTCTTTAGTTTCTTTAGGTAGATATATTCCTAAGTATTTTATTCTTTTCGTTGCAATGGTGAATGGAATTGTTTCCTTAATTTCTTTTTCTACTTTCTCATTATTAGTGTATAGGAATGCAAGGGATTTCTGTGTGTTGATTTTATATCCTGCAACTTTACTATATTCATTGATTAGCTCTAGTAATTTTCTGGTGGAGTCTTTAGGGTTTTCTATGTAGAGGATCATGTCATCTGCAAACAGTGAGAGTTTTACTTCTTTTCCAATTTGGATTCCTTTTATTTCTTTTTCTGCTCTGATTGCTGTGGCCAAAACTTCCAAAACTGTGTTGAATAGTAGTGGTGAAAGTGGGCACCCTTGTCTTGTTCCTGACTTTAGGGGAAATGCTTTCAATTTTTCACTATTGAGGATAATGTTTGCTGTGGGTTTGTCATATATAGCTTTTATTATGTTGAGGTATGTTCCTTTTATTCCTGCTTTCTGGAGAGTTTTTATCATAAATGGATATTGAATTTTCTCAAAGGCTTTCTCTGCATCTATTGAGATAATCATATGGCTTTTATTTTTCAATTTGTTAATGTGGTGTATTACATTGATTGATTTGCAGATATTGAAGAATATTGCATCCCTGGGATAAAGCCCACTTGGTCATGGTGTATGATCTTTTTAATGTGTTGTTGGATTCTGATTGCTAGAATTTTGTTAAGGATTTTTGCATCTATGTTCATCAGTGATACTGGCCTGTAGTTTTCTTTTTTTGTGGCATCTTTGTCAGGTTTTAGTATTAGGGTGATGGTGGCCTCATAGAATGAGTTTGGAATTTTACCTTCCTCTGCAATTTTCTGGAAGAGTTTGAGTAGGATAGGTGTTAGCTCTTCTCTAAATTTTTGGTAGAATTCAGCTGTGAAGCCGTATTGAAAGCATTATTTTGACAAAGACCTTAGCTATCTAGGGCTAGCATCCTGTTCTTTCCCATCCTAGTCCCCTGAAGTACATGGAGATGGGCCTGATGGCTTGAGATCTAGTGTTCTGTTTCCATCCTGAAGTCCCTAAGGGCTCACCGTGGGGCAGGGGGCCTGTAATGTGATGACTTAATGGCCCACAACATCTTTTGTGTAACCGTTCTTAGTCCTCACCAGCGATGAACAAAGAAAGTTGAGAATGTCACCTACCAAATCATTAAACAAAGGATGCTGTGGCTACTACAGTCACCCCCAACTATGCACCCTGAGGGGATTCAAGATAGAGAAAAAAAGAGTGCTGGTCCTAGATAGTTGAAACTGAAAGTTGCTCTGCTGTGTCTGACTCTTTGCCATTCCATACAATCCATGGAATTCTCCAGGCCTGAATACTGGAATGGGTAGCCTTTCCCTCCTTCAGAGGATCTTCCCAACCCAGCGATCAAACCTAGGTCTGCCACATTGCTGGCAGATTCTTTACCAGCTGAGCTACAAGGGAAGCCCAAGAATACTGGAGTGGGTAGCCTATCCCTTCTCCAGTGGATCTTCCCGACCCAGGAATTGAACTGGGTTCTCCTGCATTGCAGGCGGATTCTTTACCAACTAAACATTGGGTGTATATCAAAGGAATGATTTCAAAGAACCTAGACTCTTGGATTTTCCCATACCTAGAAAAGTGCTAAGTTCATTAACCTGAGATTCTAGTTTTTCTTTAGGTGCATGCTCAGCTGTTTCAGTCGTGTTAGATTCTTTGTGACCCTAGTGACTGTAGCACTCCAGGCTTTTCTGTGCATGGGATTTTCCAGGCAAGAATACCGGAGTGGGCTGCCATGCCCTCCTCCCAAGGATCCTCCAGACCCAGGAATTGAACTTGAGTCTCCTGCAGTTCCTGCTTTACAGGCAGATTATTTATTGCTGAGCCACCCAGGAAGTCCCCTGGTTTTTCTTTAAATAACAGTAATATTTTGATGTTTTGACTACCTGTTTTGTTTTGTTTTTTTTCTCTCAAAACCCCCTGTATCTCTTGGCTCCTCCCTTACCTCTTCTGAACAGTCCCTCAGAGCCATCTGAGAGGCTGTCTCTCAGGCTTAAATCCTCAGTATGTCCACCGACTAAAACACAGTTCTCACAATTTATCACATCTGTAAACAGTAGGAGTTTTGTTTCAGCCCCAATCTCCAGTTCCTTACAACTTTTTGTTCTCTCATATTGGCTAGAACCACAGTTGCTATTGTTTAGTTGCTAAGTCGTGTCCAACTCTTTGCAGTGCCATGGACTGTAGCGCACCAGGCTCATGTGTCCATGGAATTTCCCAGGCAAGAATACTAAAGTGGGTTTAGGTTGTACATTTTTTTAAGTGGACAACACCAATACTGTATTTATTTATCAGACTCATTGTATGTATTTATCAAACTCACTGATAATTAGTGTTTTGCTCCAGGGTCTCTCTTATGTATCCAAGTGAGCAAGCTCTTCTTTCTTTCCTTTGAACCACGTGTAATTGCACACACTGTAGACCCTTAGCTATGTTGGCATGTGTTTCCTAAGAACAAAGACATTCTCTTATGTGACCACAGTACTTACTGGGTTCAGTAAATTTAACACTCGGTTCAGTTCAGTGACTCAGTTGTGTCCGACTCTTTGCAGCCCCATGGACTGCAGCATGCCAGGCTTCCCTGTCCATCAACAACTCTTGGAACTTGCTCAAACTAATGCCCATTGAGTTGGTGATGCCATCCAAACAGCTCATCCTCTGTCGTGCCCTTCTCCTTCCACCTTCAATCTTTCCCAGCATCAGGGTCTTTTCCAATGACTCAGTTCTTCACATCAGGTGGCCAAAGGATTGAAGCTTCAGCTTTAGCATCAGTCCTTCCAAATTTAACACTAGAGCAATATTTTACACTAGTCTACCATCCACATTCTGGTTTGACAACTGGCCTGAGTGTGTTTTATAATATGTACCCTTCCCCAGCACAGGATCCAGTCTAGGATTTGAGTTTTAATTGTGGTGTCCCTAATTTCCTCTAATCTGGAATATTCCACAGTTGTGTTTTTGTCTTTTATGACAACAGCATTTTTGAAGAGTCGGGGCTTCTTTTTTGGAAACCGTGGTTCTTACTAGGGTCTGCCTAGGGCTCCCGTACAGTTGGGCCCAGGTTGAGGTCCTGGTCCGAGCACTGACTGGAGTGGGATTGCGTCCATGAGGCATCACGTTCAGTGCTGCTCAGTTTCTGCTTGTACCAAAGACCATCTCTGGGTAGACCCTTTAGGACCTTTTACCCTTTTTCTATTTTTAAAGCTCTTCTCAGGAGCCAGGAGCTTCCCTGGTGGCTCAGATGATAAAGAATCTGCCTGCAATGCAGGAGACCCAGGTTCGATCCCTAGGCCGGGAATATCCCCTGGAGAAGGGAATGGCAACCCACTGTGGTATTCTTGCCTGGAGAATTCCATGGACACACAAGCCTGGTGCACTACAGTCCATTGAGCTGCAAAGAGTTGGACATGTCTGAGCAACTAACACTACTACTACTACTCAGGAGCCAGATACTCTTGTTTTACCTACATCACCTTCTTGAACCCCCAGAACAGCCAAATGGAGAGCACCCCCTTTTGTGGATGAGGACACAGAAGCACAGAGCTGGCAGTAGCCAGTAAGCTGCAGAATCCACATCTGAGCCCCCAGTCCTGCTCTTACCACACATGCATTAAGTGCCCACCACACACCACTCACAGGGCTTGTTAGGTGAATGTGTTACACTCCAAGCCCTCCAGCAGCACAGACTATGGGAAAGAAGGATATGTCTGCAAGTAATAACCAGCCAGCCATGTTACTAGAGACAAACACCACCAAGATACCAGCTTTCCACTCTGAAGACTTCTTTGGCTAGAACTGTATAAATGTCCTTTGCTAAAGTAGAATCTTGAAAGTGACTAAGCTATAGTAACATTATGTTTAAGGTAGTAAATTATTGAATCTTAATTCTTTTCCTCCCATTTTATTATGAAAATTTTCTGACACAAATAATTGGGAGATTGGAATGTCCAGATGCCCATCATAGTTAATATTTTATCATATATATACATATATTTGTCACACACCCCTCTTTCTGCCCGTCCGTTAGTTCATCTAATTTGGGATGCACTGCAAGGTCACAGACATCAGTTCACCCCTAAGCACTTCAGCATGCAAGTCATTAGCTAAAGTTCAATATTTGTTTACAGCTCATTTTGAAAGTAAAATGTGCTTACAGTGAAGTGTGTGAAACTAACGAGTACCATTTAATGAAGTGTGACAGATACAGAAACCCATGAAACCCCAATCCTTCTCCAGTTACAGAACGTTCCCATCACTCCAGGAAGTTCCCTCAGGCCCCTTCCAGCTACATCCTCATCCTCGTGGCCTTAAGGGCAATTGCTAGGTTAGGGATTCTCATTCTAGAACTTCATATAAATGGAATTAGCCTTTTCTCTTTTTTTGAGAAGCCTGTGGCTTTAGGAAACAGTTGCATATGTTCAACACAACTTTACTAGTCTCCAGATACATTTATATCTGTAAAAGGATTAGTTTAGGGCCTTCCTGGCTGTCCAGTGGTTAGGACTCCGTGCTTTCACTGCAGGGTCATATGTTCCATCCCTGGTCAGGGAACTAAGATCCGGGCAAGCCAAAAAGGTGGTACAGCCACAAAACAAACAAACAGACAACTTTACAGGAAACATTTGCTTCAGTTGAGTGGTCAGGTTTGGAGGGTTGCACGGGCAAGCCCTCATACCAAGGTAGATGCATCGACAGACTAGATCACGGCCCATCCCAGTCCCATGTGAGAACAAAGTGGTCCCCAGGGCGGGAGAGTCAGTGACTCACAGAGTCAGCCCCAGCCTGGGGCTTCTGGGCCTTCAGACATCCTCAGATACATGTGTCCATACGGCAATCAAAGATACCAAGTTCCTTTGAACTCTTAACATTCTTTTTAGTATTTCAAAACACCAGATAGAAGAGATACTAACCTTCCACAGGGCACCAGAGACTAACAAAAAATCCCTTTCCCCCTTGGCTTTGGCTGTTAAGATACAATCCTAATAGCTAATATTTCCAGAAAGCCCACACTGTCACTGTCATGGGATAGAGTGTTCCACACATCCAATTTCATTTAGCGATATCAGTTAGAACTATAATCTGTGCATCTAAAAATGAACATGTTTCCTCTAAATATGCACTTTGTTTGGTAGATTTTTAAAAACCTTCGAAACATGAGGCCTCTGGAGAAAAGTAATGAATGAAACGGCTGGGCTAGTAAGAGGCAAGTCCTTCTTCTGTTGGGCTTTCTTAAGGGATTTCCTTAAGAAATCCCTTCCTGGGGAGCTTCTGGGGTCCAAGTATAATAAATGACTTTTAAAATCACTCCATTGTTTTAAATCATGTCTTAAAATGTGAATAGTTCACATTATAGAAAGCTGAAAATAAATTTGTGATGAATTGTTCTTTTTTTAGAAAGGCAGAAGACACTCGAGTTGTGAGTTTGGTGTCTCCTTGATGTGAGGCAGGGGTCAGGAAAGCCAGCTTTAACTAACTGTGAGCACGGACAAGACATTTGACCTCTTTGGGCCTCAGTTTCTCTATCTGAAATACGTGGGTTTGAACTGATCCCCTTGAAGGTCCTTTCCAGTGAAGTCCAGAGGGCTCTGACCTTTGACCCTCCTCCCCTGGAAGCCTCCCCTCTGCTTTCCACGTGGCCTCAGTGCCACTGAACAGCAGGGGGCACCCTCTACACAGGGAGCCCTCCCCTCCCCATAGGCCGCTGGCCGTCCAGGTGGAGACTGGGCACAGGCCAGCCACTCAGAAGTCAGGGCTCAGCTGTCTACACCCAGCCCTTCCCAGGAACAACAGGGATGACCACGACCTCAGAGGAAACCACCCATCTTGTATCTCTTCAAATATGTGTGAGACTGAAATATTTTAATGCATTTTAAGCATGGATACCATTGAAGATAATGGAAATCATGATGCATATTCTTATAACTGGGCTTCCCTGGTGGCTCAGAGGTAAAGAATCCGCCTGCAGTGCAGGAGACCAGGGTTTGATCCCTGGCTGGGTAAGATCCCCTGGAGAAGGAAGTGGCACCGCACTCCAGAATTCTTGCCTGGAGAATCCGCATGGACAGAGGAGCCTGGAGGGCTACAGTCCATGAGGTCACAAAGAGTCAGACATGAGTGAGCAACTAAGCACAGCACAGCATGTGCCTGGCATTATTCTAGGCACTAAGGCTTTCACAATAAACAAGACAGAGCATCTGTCTTCTCAAGAGCTTACAATTTCCAGGAAGATGCCAGGCAATAAACACTTTAAAAAGTAAACAAATAAATGAAGATGTAATTTCTTTGGATTTAATTTTAGCAACACTGAAATATTATTTGTGGTGTTCTTGATGTTACGTTGCTATAGACTGAAAGTGTGTGTCCCTCCAGTATTCATATGTTGAAACCTCAGCTCCAGTGTGACAATATTTGGAGGTGGGGCCTTTGGAAGCTGATTCAGTCATGAGGACAGAACCTTATGAATGGGATTAGTTCCCTTAAAACAGACCCTTCAGAGTTCCCTCAGTCCCCTCAGTCCTTCCACCATAGAAAAGTTTGCTGTCCATGAGACAGCCGAACCTGAAGCAGGTTCTCACAAGGCACCATATCTACCAAGGCCTTGATCCTGCACTTTCCAGCCTATGAGACTGTCAGAAATAAATAATTTGTTTAAGCCATGCAGTATTTTTGTCTTGGCAGTATGAAGGGACCAAGACGTGCTCATGTAAGAAAACACCTCGCAGTTAAGGAACCGATACAAGAATCCTAGCAAAGAACTCAAGTCAGGGAGCTGCTGGCTCCCTTCTCCACTTCCAGAAGATGTGGGCAGAAGTTGAGAGGCTGTGGGTTCTCTTCTGGTAAAAGAACATCGCATTTGACTGTAACAAGATTTTAAGCCTGATTAAGTCTTTGCCCCAACCAGTAATGCTGAAGAAGCTGAAGTTGAACGGTTTTATGAAGACCTACAAGATCTTTTAGAACTAACACCCAAAAAAGATGTCCTTTTTATTATAGGGGACTGGAATGCTAAAGTAGGAAGTCAAGAAACACCTGGAGTAACAGGCAAATTTGGCCTTGGAATGTGGAATGAAGCAGGGCAAAGACTAATAGAGTTTTGCCAAGAAAATGCACTGGTCATAGCAAACACCCTCTTCCAACAACACAAGAGAAGACTCTACATGTGGACATCACCAGATGGTCAACACCGAAATCAGATTGATTATATTCTATGCAGCCAAAGATGGAGAAGCTCTATACAGTCAACAAAAACAAGGCCAGGAGCTGACTGTGGCTCAGATCATGAACTCCTTATTACCAAATTCAGACTCAAATTGAAGAAAGTAGGGAAAACCACTAGACCATTCAGGTATGACCTAAATCAAATCCCTTATGATTATACAGTGGAAGTGAGGAATAGATTTAAGGGCCTAGATCTGATAGATAGAGTGCCTGA